>JACYXH010000319.1:2360000-2435000 GCA_026745465.1 Lota lota | reverse complement strand
CACATTGTGATGTCACCCATCGTTTTCAACATTACATTTGTCTTTCACACACACAGCTCTCTGCTGTGTGTGTGTTCATCTATTCATATCGGCAAGCGGTTTTGTGTTAGGTGTTTTCCAGGTTTAGGAATGAACAAACCACAACATGCAAGGCGTCAAGTCATTCCTTCACAACGATCCCGTCGCCATTACCCAGCAGATTCCTACCACCTGCTGTGTGTGACCAACGCTGTGTGTGCTCTCTCTCTCTCTGCTAGTCAATGGAGTGTCGTGGGGAGGCGAGGCAACACGGCAGAAGAGTCACACCTTTACCTGTCGCATGCTGGTCAAGTTTGGCCACACCCACGGCCCCATGGAGGAGGGGCCCGGGGGCCCGCGCTACGAGACCATGCAGTGTTTCGCCCTCACGCAGCCCAAGGCCATGTTAGAGGAAGGAGAAGGTACGAACACACACACACACACACACACAGAGACATACACACACACACACATACTTTACATTACATGGGTGGACAGTGACTGACTGGTTAAATATAAATAATCCTCCCTCTAATCTTTTGAGTCAACAATATAGATTTAAGAATATGAAAAAAACTTAGAGGTACAACTAATTTATGACATAAACATTTAACCCTCTGAACCTGGATTGTTCCAAGACACTCAAATCGCTCTGTCTTTGTCTCTCTCTCGCTTTCTATCTTTCTGTCTGTCTCCTTATCTATCTATATCTCTCTGTCTCTCTATCACTCTGTCTCTCTCTCCTTCTGTCTGTCTCCTTATCTATCTCTGTCTCACTTTCTATAACTCTGTCTGTCACTATCTATCTGTCTCTCTCTCTCCTTCCCTCTCTCTCTCTCACTCACTCACTCACTCTCTCTCTCTCTCTCTCTCTCTCTCTCTCTCTCTCTCTCTCTCTCTCTCTCTCTCTCTCTCTCTCTCTCTCTCTCTCTCTCTCTCTCTCTCTCTCTCTCTCTCTCTCTCTCTCTCTCTCTCCCTCCCTCTCTCGCCCTCAGATCTCCAGTCATGTATGATATGTGTGGCGCGGCGTGTGACCGCCGTGGAGAGGACGGAGAGCTTCAACACCAGACACGAGCTTTCAGGTGAGCACCTCCCGCTCCACCTATACTCCACCCTCCCCCTACCTCCAGGCGGGCCTCCGACGCCTCTTCGCTGCCTCGCTGACCTCATCCCTGTACCCTGTCCCCTGCCCGGCTCCGTCCCCAGGCAAGCTGATCCAGATCGACCAGAACTCACTGCGGGCCTCCATGCGTCCGGGCTGGGACGACCTGCTGCGGCGCTGCATCCAGATGTTCATGCAGCACAGTGACGGGCAGCCCTGGTCGCACAAGCGCCACTACCATGAGGGTGTGTGTGTGTGTGTGTCTCTCTGTCTCTGTCTCTGTCTCTGTCTCTGTCTCTGTCTCTCTGTCTCTGTCTCTGTCTCTGTCTCTGTCTCTCTGTCTCTCTGTCTCTCTCTCTCTCTCTCTCTCTCTCTCAGGCAAATATAAATAATATATTATATATATATATTTACATTCACACACACAGACACACACGCACAACTTGGGATGCATGCAGACATACAGGCACACATATGCATGCTAGTTTTACACACACACACACACACACACATCCTTCAGAAAGGTCGGGGTGTTAAACAGCTGCTCCTTTTCCCCCTCCAGCCTTCCTGCAAGGTCACGCCGAGACACCGCTGTACCGCTTCTCTCTGTCCGACGGCACGCCCGTCACCGCTCAGACCAAGAGCAAGCTCTACCGACATCCCATGAGCAACGAGCCCCAGGGCTTCATATCCACCCATCTCCTCCAGAGGTGATTATAGGAACACACACACACCTACAAACCCCTACACACACACACACACACATCAACACCAACACACACACCTACACACACACACACATCAACACAAACACACCAACACACACACACATCAACACCAACACACACACCTACACACACCTACACACACACACACATCAACACAAACACACCAACACACACACACCTACACACACACACACACCTACACACACACATCAACACAAACACACCAACACACACACACACACACACACACCTTCACCCACACACACACACACCTACACACACAAATTAACACACACACATCAACACACACACACCAACACACACACACACCTACATGCATCAACACACACACACCTACATGCACACACACACACACACACACACACACCTTTACCCACACACACACACCTACACACACACACACATCAACACACACACACAACTACACAGACACACACGCACATAGATACACACAGTATTTAGGCTAGTGAAAACGTATCCATGAAACATGCCTCACCTTCTGTCTCCTTTGCCTCCACACAGGGAGCCCAACGGCTACCGCCCCCCTCAGGCTGGAGGCATGATGCCGGCGGCCATGCGGCAGCAGGCCATGGGGGGGCCCAACCCCAACACCCCCATGAGCATGAATCCCGGGGGCGGCGGGATGGGCATGGGCGGCATGAACAGGGGCTACCCAATGAACGAGCAGGGTCACATGGGCCACATGGGTCCCATGGGCGGGGGTCCCATGGGCGGGGGTCCCATGGCTGGGGGTCCCATGGCTGGGGGTCCCATGGCTGGGGGTCAAATGGGTGGTGGGCAAATGGGCGGGGGTCCCATGTACGGAGGTAATGGTGGCGGAGGAGGGGGAAGCGGGGGCATGGGCAGCCGCATGATGCAGATGAACCAGATGGGCCAGATGAATCAGATGGGACACATGAACCAGATGAATCCCATGGGTCCAATGGGTCATCCGGGACATCCGGGACATCCGGGGCACCCGGGGCACCCAGGGCACCCAGGGCACCCAGGACACCCAGGACACCCAGGACACCCAGGGCACCCAGGGCACCCAGGACACCCAGGCCAGGGCATGCAGCAGCAGCACCCCCAGCAGCCCCCCTTCCAGAGCACCGGGGGGTACGGCCTGGCCGGGATGACCAGCCCAACGGGGAGCCCACGCATGGCCGGCCCCCAGCAGGGGCTCCTGATGTCCCCCCGCAACAGAGGAAGCCCCAAGATGGGCGCCAGCCAGTTCTCACCTGGAGGTAGGTCAAGGGTCAACGAGAGGCTGTGGTTCGCTGTGGTTGGTCGTTCATCATTCTCTCTGTTTGTCATGTCGTATGATTTATGAGGTATGCTGGAGGGTACGTGTCATCGTCGTCTCAATGTTATCTTCTAGGCATGCACTCCCCTATGGGCGGCCTTGGAGGTGGAGGAGGAGGAGGAGGAGGAGGAGGAGGAGGAGGGGGAGGGGGCACCACCACCACCTTCTCCAGCAGCTCCCTCAACGCACTGCAAGCCATAAGCGAAGGGGTCGGGAGCTCCCTGCCCTCCACGCTCGCCTCCCCCTCGCCCGCCCACAAACCCGACAGCTCCCCCGGCGTGCACTCCTCCTCCTCCTCCTCCTCTTCCTCGCTGCCCAGCCAGCCGCTCAAGCCGGGCCCCGACGGCTCCAAGAGCCCCGCGGCGGGAGGCCTGTCCGGGTCGGGCCCCGCGGATCATCACGCACCTCTGCACCACCCGCAGCAGCACCCGCAGCACCGCCATCAGCAGCACCCGCACCACCACCACCAGCAGCAGCAGCAGCAACAGCAGCAGCACCCTCAACACGCACCGGCCGAGAGCTCGGCCGAGCGGCCGGACGGCCAGGCGGTCGCACCGGGCGGGAAGGATGCCGGCGAGGGAGGCGGCGACCCGGCCCTCTCCGGCCTGGACCAGGGCCCGCGGAGGATCCCGGACAGCAAGGGCCACAAGAAGCTCCTACAGCTGCTGACCTCTCCCACCGAGGAGCTGGGGACGGGGGGCCCCGGCCCCGGCCCCGTGGGGCCCACCCTACCCCCGCCACCCAACAATGCCCCTAACCCCGCCCCCAGCTCCGGCGGCGGCGGCGGCGGCGGCAACGCGGCAGCAGCAGGCCCAGACCACAAGGACCCTGCCGGAGGCATGACCAGCCCCTCGTCCACCAGCGTCTCCTCCTCTTCCTCGGCCAATCCGGGGCAGGCGTCGGGCCCGGGGGGCGTGTCCGCGGCACTGTCGGCGGCCCACTACACGGCCTCGCTGCAGGAGAAGCACAAGATCCTCCACAAGCTACTGCAGAACGGCAACACCCCGGACGACGTGGCCAAGATCACCGCCGAGGCCACGGGGAAGGTCACCCTGGGGGGCCAGGAGGCCGGGGAGGCCGGGGCCGTTCAGGGGCCCCTGGCTGAACCCAAGCAGGAGCAGCACAGCCCTAAGAAGGAGAAGACCCACGCCCTGCTGCACTACCTCCTCAACAAGGACGACTCCAAAGAGCCGGTGGATGTGAAGCCCAAGACGGAGGAGCTGGAGATGAAGGGCCCGACCGCCGGGGGGCCCGCACGGGGAGGCCCCGCGTCGGGCCCCGGCCCAGCGGCAGAACACCCAGAGGGCAAGATCAAGTCCGAGCCACCCGATGAGGTTAGATCACTGCCGAGGCTTCTGAAAAGGGAGCTGTCTATTCATAATGCTGTTATTGATTTGGCATTGATTAACCACTTGGTGTATTGTTGCAGTGTTTGGTAATTATGATGCTCTGTCCTGTCAGTTGGAGAACCTGGAGTCAATCCTTGGGGGCCTGAGGGGCGCGGGCTCTGACTTCTACCCTGACCAGCCAGGGGGAGGTGGTGGGTGCCCCCCAGACGCAGGGAACAAAGCCCAGGGATGCCTCGATGACAGCCTGCATGGTAAGAGACTGCAGACCATAGGCCATTATCAGACATCTAGAAGACGACTATTTAATATTCAGTTATATCCAAAGCCGCTTACAGTGATTTCAAATGCATTTCGTTAAGGAGCTGATGTCTGTCTATCCATCTAGCTCTGTCTGTCTGTCTGTCTATTCATCTCTCTATTTATCTATCTATATCACTTTCTCCCTCCCTCTCTCTGTCTGTCTGTCTGTCTGTCTGTCTGTCTGTCTGTCTGTCTGTCTGTCTGTCTGTCTGTCTGTCTGTCTGTCTGCCTGTCTGTCTGCCTGTCTATTCATCTCTCCATTTATCTGTCTATCTAGATCACTTTTCTCCCTCCCTCCCTCTCTCTCTATCTCTGTCTGTCTGTCTGTCTGTCTGTCTGTCTGTCTGTCTGTCTGTCTGTCTGTCTGTCTGTCTGTCTGTCTGTCTGTCTGTCTGTCTGTCTGTCTGTCTGTCTGTCTGTCTGTCTGTCTGTCTGTCTGTGTATGTATTTATTTATTTATATTTTTGTATGGTCAATGAGATATATGTTTGTTTACTTTGGCTGCAGGGAGCCCAGGTCTTGCCCCAGGGGTCCGGGGCCCGTTCCACAGAGCCGTGTCTATGGACGGGAAGCCCTCAGTGGGGCCCGGCGGGGCCCGGCGCCCCGTGCTCATCAAGCAGGAGAACATGATGGGCAGCCCAGACGGCTACCCTGGCAACATGGGTGTGTGCCCAAGAGGCATTGGAACAAGTAACCAACTTATTCATATCTAGCACGCTGCCCTCGCCACCTTCCTTCCTTTCCTCCTTCCTTTCCTTATCACCTCCTATCCTCCCCCTCTCCCTTTTTATAGGGCATGCGTTCCCATAGCTTAGGTCAAATTGAATTGCAATTGAACTAGTCTCACGAATCAGACTTTCGATTATAATCTTAAATCCGATGGCAGAAGAGCTCGAATCTGGGTGAGCGGGGCGTTTCACATTATTTCGCTTCACTGAAGTTTCGACCGATCGTGTTGCTGGAGATGGGGATCGGTCAGCGCGTCACTTGGCCTGCAGCAGTTAACTCTAAATACGTTTCTGTAAAGGTTTCAAATCAACACCGTGTAGACTTTTGAAAATCGAAAACCTTTCTTCGGTCGAACATCTCCGTAACAGAACAGGAAACGAGGCGTAACTCCGGTTTCCGGCCCAGGCTCTGCGCCCTCTCCCCTGAGGAGCTCTGCTGTAACATAGTCCTGCTGGGTCCCAGCTTACATTGGGCTGAACTGCCGTTCTGTCTCCACAGGACCAGTGAACCGGGGCATGGTTCCCCAGAGGTCCCCGATGGGAGGGTCCGGGGAGTGGGGGATGCCCCGCTCCAGCGCCAGCCCCGTGGGCTCCGCAGGACACCCCTCCATGATCCGCCCGCCCATGGACTACAACAATGGCAAGCCCATGATGGGAGGAGCCATGGTGGGCCGCTCCAACAGCGTGCCGGGCACGCGGTCCATGCTGCAGCAGCAGCTCATGGATATGGGTACGTGTGGTGCTGATGGTGCAATAAACACCACACTCACCAAGTGTAATAAACACCACACACAACAAGTGCTCTAAGCACACTACACTGCATTAGCACGACACAACTAGCACTTCACACTACACACGTAGTAGACCAAGCACTTAACACTAAGTACTAAATACTACACACTAAGCACACTGCATATTAAACATTACACGCACACTTCACACTAAGCACACTGAGCACAACACACTGAGAACACCAAGCACACTAAACACCAAGCACACTAAGCACACCAAGTACCAACACCACACACTTGATATCTTAGCCAGATCTTTGTTTTGTTGTATTGTTCCTCCTTTGTTACAACACACTTCAACTGGACTAATGTACTGGACTTTGCTGCAGTTCTACAATAACTCTTCAGATGGTGTTGTAAAAAACCAGTGTGTATCTAACATGAACGTGTACCTCGGTGTGTTTAGGTGGCTCTGGGGACATGGGCATGAGCCCTTTCCACCAGCAGCAGGGTCAGCCCAACCAGTCCCCGTCCTGGCCGGACCCAGGGATGGGTATGGAGGGGGGCAACAGGTCAGTGTAAACGTGACCACCAGCTACTCTCGCGACATTCGTTTGTTTGTTTGAGTACCGAACATTCAAAACCGTGGTTTGGAATGTAAACACACACACACACACACACACATAATGTGTATGTGTGTGTGGCAGGGTAGGGCAATTTGATCAAATGTTGCACGACAGACCGGTATTCAATGACTCCAATGAAAAAACGAAATCCAGAGCCGCTGTGCAAACACAGAGTAAAATACAGAAGTGAACTCTTTATTTCACGGGGGTCTTTAAAGCCCATGTCCTCCCAATTTCAAAGGCGATCAACCAAAATGTAGGGGCCAAATGCTCTGAGCCCTGGTTCATGTCGGACCCCCGGTGTGTGGTTTTTGCAGGCGTCAGTTTGGCAACACGCTGGACGACCTGCTAGTGCCGCCCACCACCAGCGAGGGCCAGAGTGACGAGAGAGCCCTGCTGGACCAGCTGGACTCCCTGCTCAACAACACGGACGGCATCGCCCTGGAGGAGATAGACCGGGCGCTGGGCATCCCCGACCTGGTCAGCCAGGTGGGGACCGGTTAGGGACCACACGGCTGCGTGATGGTCAAATCAAACGTTATTTGTTTAAGAGCGCTTTCCAATGCGCAACGGCGATACAAAAGGTGCTTCACATGGGATATGCTTTAGTGAAACAGAGAAGCTCGTGTGAGTCTCAGGAGTCTTTTTCCAGTGAGGCCCTGTGTGCGGACGATGTGCGCGGCAAAAACACACCGGCAGATATGTAGGCCTATGGATAGTGACATAAAGTTACAATAAATAACATCCGAATAAATTCGATTGGATGAGCTGAATATGAGACAAACATAACACAACAGGGATTTACTGACAATACAAATAAAAAATATATATATAAATAATACGTATAAAATAAATACAAATAATTCGAATAAATAATTATAACGGAATTAGCGTCTCTAGTTCCAATCGTCTTTAGTTTCAAGAATACATGAGTTGAAATTAAAATGTTAAATCGGAATCACAGAGATGCATTTGAGGGTTAAGGAGAATTTAAGCTCAGCTAAAAATAGGAGGGAAGGAAAACCGATGCTTTCAAACATCGTCGGCGACGATTTTAGCGGAAGGAATTCAAAGCATTGAAAGCAATAGATTCAGTTCTACAGCAAGTAGAGTTGAGCAAGTAGAGCAAGTTCTTGCTCAAGGTTGATTATTAGTAGATGGAGGAGGAGGACAAAGATCCAGACCGTTTTACCCTAGCAACCTACTCAGTTAGCTCTGTGCTACATATACATTCACCCAGGGGACGGTAGTTCCTCAAGTCATCCATTAATAGTTTGCAATATTGTATTCGGTCGATGAGTCATAACCTTGACACAGATGCATCTGGGCATTTTGTTTTTCAATAATGAATCGCTGTGTGCAGCTCTGCTTTGTGTTAAGCCTGATGAATAGCCCCGGCAGAACGAGTCTCTCTGTTGTGAGGAAGTGCACTGCGACGCTAATGAATAGGAAATCAATCAAAAAACGCCCCACTTAGACGAACCACATCTCACCCTGGTGCAACCCCCAGGGCCAGGGAGCGGAGCAACTGGAGCCCTTCCCGGGACAGGACCCCTCCATGGGGATGGAGCAGAAGTCCCTCTACGGCCAGGGCTACCCGGGCCCCCCCACCATGGCCATGCAGCAGGGCTACGGGGGGAACCCCATGCAGGGGCAGCCCCAGCAGGGGGGCTTTGGCCCCATGCTGTCCCAGATGGGCCAGGGGGGCAGCTTCCCGGGCATGGGGGGCATGGGGGGCATGGGCCACCCCCGCGCCGGCATGATGCGACCCAGGATGATGAGCGCCAACAAGCCCATGAGACTCCAGCTGCAGCAGAGGCTCCAGGGCCAGCAGGTGTGGATCTTGGACCTCACTGTGAAGCCTCACTGGGGACACACCGATCTGTGGATACAGCTCCATGCGCGGTGATGTTGTTTAAACATGTGTTGGATTTGTCTTACTTTCTCCCCAGTTCTTGAGCCAGACTCGCCAGGGAATGGCCATGAAGATGGAGAACCCTGGAGGTCCCAACCTGAGCATGAGACCCGCAATGCAGCCTGGCATGGGAGGACAGGTACACTGAAACCTCCATAACATCACTGTTATTATTATTATGATTATTATTATAATTGTTAGTGTTGCTCCCCTGCAGCTTCAAATGCAAAAACCTTTTGGTAAGGTCGTTGAACTGTCGCTGGAAGATAAATTCCTTGTGAAATAGAATTTCACACTGAATCTAACATACGGGTTGAACGGACGTGTTGGGTTATGGTTTACGACGTGCTCTGCATGGTTGGGCTGTTATCTAGGGCATTGTTGGCCAAAAGCAAACACGGGGTGGATAAGTGTTTGATAGCCGGTCTGCTGCTCATTTGTCTACAGCAGGTCTGCTCAACTGTATCTTGAGTATTTCCACATGACCATCATGGTTACATTCCCGCTAGGGTTAAAAGATCAACATTTTATTTTCAAGAAACGGATGCAAACTAAATCCGTTAACTAAAAAAAAAAAATGCAGTGTGTTGCTGAAATGCTTGCTTTACCTTTGCTTCACTGAGCCAAATTGGAAGGTGATTCACATTCAGCATAGCATTGATAATAGAAATACAAAAATCATCCACAGTCACTGACTCAACACGCTCGCCAATTAGGAGTTATTTGAGTTTCGTTTTTTTTCCTCCTATTTATCTTACCATTTTTAAACAATCTCTAAATCCTTGACTGGGTTAGAGATTCTTGTTTTTTATCATTGTGGACCCATTATCTAGCTTGATCCTTTGTTTACCTCCCGTACAGTAGGGAACCAAGTGGCATTGCAATTAACTCCGTAGAAGATCCAACTTGTTAACCTTTAGTTTTGGTTCTGGGAATTGTTTATTTATGTCTGGCACCACGACCATCCGTGGATAAATTGCTGATGACGCAACCTTGTTTGATCCCTCTTCTGCTGGAGCGTCTTGCCAAAACCTTGACGGATGTAATTTATCTCCTGCTTGTCTTTGCTTTGCTTACTGCGTGAAATTACTGCCTTTGCTCCATGGGAAAGCCCAGATGAATGACACTATCTGCCAAACTATCCTCGCCTCGATCTGAATAATGCGTTGGTATAGTCTATTAAAGTTCCAAGCAGTGTATTATGTAGTTCAGAGGCCTGTACTGGTCCGCCTCATCAATGAAGTAACAAATAAACTGCACCATGAGTGGATTTTAACAATGTCATTTGTTTTGGAAGTCTTGTACAAAGACATAAACTTTGCCATGTACATTAAATCAAACGGATTCCCAGTGCCCTGTTAGTTTTTAGGGCATTCAGCTCTCTGGCGTGGGGGTTAATTTACACATCTCTTAAGCTGACCCATCTGCTCCACCCCCCCCTGATCACCCCTCAAGGCTTTCTGTTCTGCAGCTCCTCTACAGAAGGTCTTCTTATTCGGTTTGCTTACTATTACAAGATATCTGCGTATTGGGGCAATGCAGTAACCTATACGGGGGCTGTCTGATGGGGAACATGGGGTTCAGAACATGTCTTGCAAACACTCCCGCTATCTTCTCGTCCTCTAAAGATTCCCTTCAGATTCCTGACGCATCCATGTTAAGCCCTAGATAATGGCTGCAGAGTCTGGTTTGTGTTGTCCCCTGTTTTGGATTACGGTGAATACTCGACAATCCGCTTTTTCCAGGGACTTTGCATCGATGAGATGACTTCATGGCTGGAATGTGGTTCCCAGTATGTGCTGTTAATTATCAATAGGGTTTGCATGTACAAGATCACAATGTTTTGTGGTACGGTGTTATAAGGAGTTGCAAAGACAATATGTCCGGTGTTGTTTCAACAGCAGAAGTGATCATCGTGTAGGCATGACGGGCTCTATATGGTCAGTCATTGCCACAGCCCACCTGTTGCCAGTCTGTAGATGCCTTCAAGCCCCCCTCCCCCGCACAGGTCCACCTCCTTGAGATGAAGAACAAGATTATGTTCCCATCTGTAACCGTGTCCGCGTCCTTTAGACGTCAACTATCACTTTCACCTCTCGCTCACCCTGTACTCCCACTTCCTAGTGAAGGGCCACAAGTGCAAAAAAACTGCTATTTCCTTTAAATGGTTTAAAAGGAATGACATCCTGACATCCTGTCCTCCTCTATATATCTCTCTCTCTCCCTCTTTCTCCCTCTTCCTCCTCCCTCTCTCGTTCTCTCTCTTTCTCTCTCTCTCCCTCCCACCCTACCTGACTTTCTTTCTTTCTCTCTCTCGCTCTTCTTCTCTCCCTCTCTCTCTCACTCTCTCTCTCTGTCTCTATCTTCGTCCTTCCTCTCTCCCTCTCTCCCTCTCTCCCTCTCTCTCCCTCTCTATCTTCCTCCTTCCTTCCTCCCCTCTCTCTCTCTCTCTCTCTCTCTCTCTCTCTCTCTCTCTCTCTCTCTCTCTCTCTCTCTCTCTCTCTCTCTCTCTCTCTCTCTCTCTCTCTCTCTCTCTCTCTCCCTCTCACCTAACACACACAGCCTGGCTTCCTGAACGCCCAGATGATGGCCCAGCGCAGCCGGGAGATGGTCACCATGCAGATGAAGAGGCAGAGGATGATGATGCTCATGCAGCAGCAGCAACAGCAGCAGGCCGCAGCGGCCGCCGGAGGGTTCAGTCCCCCTCCCAACGTCACGGCCCCCGGGGGCATGGATGGCGGCATGGGAGGCCCCAGCATGGGAGGGCCCGGCATGGGCCAGCCGGGCCCCCAGCAGTTTGGCTACGGGGGGAGCTACGGTGGGTGTTGTCACCTGGTATATGCATCATCCTCATAGGAGGCGGCTGCCCTCTCCTGGCGATTCTGTGCACTGCAAGGGGGAAAAGAGTGCAATCAGAACAGGGTAGTCCACTGTGTGGATGCTTTCTGTTGTGTTGTTCATGACTATTGCAGCTGTATATGTGAAAGTGGCATCCTGTTCAGGTGAAATCGGTCTCCAGCAGAGTAATTTGTGACCTCATACTCCACATTGCAGGGATGGGCCAGCAGGGGGAGCCCTCGTTCGGCCCACCGGGGAGCAGTCCTCCGAACGCCATGATGTCAGGCCGCCTGGGGCCACAGAATCCCATGATGCAACAGCACCCGCAGGGCGGTCCCATGTACCAGGGGGCCGACATGAAGGCCTGGTCCCAGGGGGGCATGCCACGTAGCAGGTAGGCCACGCGCTGAACCATGTGATACACAGCTCAGGGTGCTCACACCACCACACCCATTATCAGCAGGCAGGCCGTACACTGAGCCATGATGTCATACCCCACACACCCATCATCAACACCTCGTCTTATATATACCCTGTCAGCCTTGGCCGTTTTACCTCAACACTAGGGTGCGCTTCGTTCTTCCATGCTTGTGGAGTCAATGTGATAAGGGCACCTCGTTGTGTGCCCTATGTGTGTGTGTGTGTGTGTGTGTGTGTGTGGGTGTGTATACATGTTCCATGTTTAATGGCTGCATTGAATATTTAATGCTGTTTAAACAATAATGCTGCATTATTTACTGCTTTGCCCTACATTTTCAGTTCTGTAACATATGTGTGCTCTTAAAAATAACCAAAGCGGGTACTTTCTTTTGGTGAAACGCTTTTACAATTCTCTATGTTCCTATTGTATTGTATCCTACAGACTATGCATTTGACGGTAAATCATTGCAATTTGAAAGGTCATTTGTGATGAGTCATGAGTCTCCCTCTCTCTCTCCCTCCCTCTCCCTATCTCTCTCGCTCTCTCTTTTTCTTGCTCTTGCTCTCGCTCTTGTTCTCTCTCTCTCTCTAGTTCCTATGCGCAGCAGCAGTTTGCCCAGCAGGGGAACCCGGCCCAGTACGGGGGCATGATGATGAACGGGGGGGGCATGCCGACCAGCGGGGGCGGGGCCCACATGGGTCAGATGGGTATGAACCCCATGGTGATGGGCCGCATGGGCCCCATGGGCCCTGAGCAGGTACACAACAGCAGGACCCCTAGTGACAGCGGTAATGTGTTCGGTTTAGTCTCATGCTCATTCGTGAGCAGGGTTGTAAAGTAACCAATTTCAACTACTCTAGTTAGTGTTTTGTTATTTACTTTTAGGTTTTGAGTAAAATACTGTACTTCGTAACATCTAAAAAAAAACATTGTTGAGTACACATTTTATAGGCTCTCACAGAAAAAAGCAACTTATGCCCACCAACACTCAACAGGCCAATCAAATTATATCCTTAAGCCGTTAACGGTCAGTCAATCATCAAAAACTCAATTCGCTCATTATCACCCATCAGTCCGGGGGAAAATCAACAAAATTGCTTGAAATACAGTTGTTGAATGACCTGCTTTTTACCTTTGCTTGAGTAATTTTTTTGTACCAGCACTTCTACTTGAGTACAATGACATCAAAGTAACAGTACTTTGACATTTCAGATGACATTTCAGTACTTTCCAGCTCTGTTCATTTAGCAACACCAAACAGGGACTCACTTCTGTCGCTCTCTTTCCTTCCACAGAAATACTGCTGAGTTTGGTGATCCGAGGCTTGTCAGGGTTCCCTGTGACCCTCATCCAGAGAGCTGTAGCGGCTGCAGCGCCCACGCGTGGAGCACCAGGTCGGCGTCTGCTGTGCTGCATACCCACCACTAGGGGGAGTGCTCTTGCTCTTTTGGAGTTTGACACACAGTGAATGCAGACTCACAGCCTAGGGGACTACGACCACAACAACAGACACGATCCTGTACCGAGAATACAATGCCTTCTTGTAAATCTGATACACTGTGACACACACACATACCTACACACTGACACACACACACAAGCTCTTATTGTGATTGCCAGATATTGATTGCTTATTTATATCACTTTTCACAAAAAAAAAGTCTGTAGTTCCCTATGACTGTAGTTCCCTTTCTATTCTCGTCATGAGTGGTTTGTGTTTCATGTAGACACACAGGACATTTCTTGGGACCAAACAGATAAAGTAAACCAACTTTTAGGGGTGGGGGTTGGCGGGGGGGGGGGGGGGGGGGGGGGGGACATCGGATGACAGACTGGAACATGGACAGGCAATGGAAGACATGCTCTCTCTTTTGGCCTGAAGCCACCACGACTCTACGTGGTCAACTGTAAACATTTTGAACTTCTCTTTCTGTTTCAGAATGTTTGGAAGCCAGTTCCTCAGTACTGGTGCTAGACCATCTCTATGTAAATATGTCTTGTTGTGTACATATATATATATATATATATATGTGTATGTGTATGTATGTATGTATGTATATATAGATATAGATATAGATATAGATATATATATATATATATATATATATATATATATATATATATATATGTATGTATGTATGTATGTATGTATGTATGTATGTATATATATATGTAGATAAAGTATGGTTCATACGTGACTTTTAGTCAGGTTATGACCCTCAGAGGAATGTCATTATACTGTAGCACACCTTTAATCCTCCAGAAGTCGATTGGCAAAGGTATAACAGAGTTACCAGTGGGCTGGGATTGCACTTTAAGGAACGGCCATTCTCTGAATCGATTGTCGCATTATTGTATGGCCACTGAGGCCTTTATTGATGAATCAAAAAAGATTATTATTTAATATAATGGCAAATTTAAATATAATTGGTTTTCTCCTGGGAGAATAGGGTCTAACCAATGGTATATTTGAGATTCAGAGGGAAAGTAGTAAGCACAGATGCCAACATACGCTCTCGCGATGTACTGGTTTATTATAGACAGACAGAGTCCTAACTCTTTACGTCTTGAGATATAGCATTCAAATCAACAGACCTTCAATTCCTGTTAAATTTGAGACTTCAAGATGTAATCATTTTGATTACATATCCAATATATGTGACAATGAAAACATTTAAGAGATTTTTAATTTGAAAAAAAGGATGCTTTATATAACTCCCCACTGTAAAAGTTTGAATTTAATGTGTATATGCAGATTTCCAGCAATAACCCATTCTCTGTTGGTAAAAGGGTATTAGACAATTACCCAATGTGATGGTACTGCAGTATTACATACAGTGTCCTGTTTAAATCTTCATTTGTCTGTGAATACCAATTGTAAATAAGCTTCAAATGTATTATATATATAAATATATATATAGAAAAAAGTATATATATGCTTTTGTAGGTCACATACTGTTTGCACAGATTGTATGGCTTAAAATTTAAAGTTGAATTTTCTTATTTATTCCTACCTAGGTCAATACAGCTTTTATTTTGAAAAGGTTTTAACCCCTTAGGAAAAATGGAGCTAGTTATTTTTACCTACACGCCTAGATTAATTTCCTTCAAGTTAATACTGCCACTTTCATTTTTCAAGGAAGCACTTTTTGTTTGTGATTTTCAAGTCGTCTATATATTTGATTTCTCCAAGGGCATATACGTAGCTTTAGAGGTGCTAGTGAGTAACTATGTACATTTTGTTTTTATATAGAAATCGATTTCTTTATGACAAAAAAAGAAAAGAAAAAACCAAGACAAAACCACAAAAGATGCCTATATGTAAACAGTTGACACACGATTGTGTTAGGCCCCTAGGGGCCCCTGGTGTCTTACATGGATGGATCTTTTCCACACCTTGTTGGGTCTTTTTCTTCTTGTTCTTCCGCGGGGTACTTGAGTTTCATTCCTGAAGTGTTTGGTGTTTTTTGCCTGAACATACCCAGCGATTACTTTGTCATACTGGAACAACCTCACGCTACCATCGTTTTTGGTCCCCAGCGGCAGTTTGGTGAATCAGACATTAGATCATGGTGATCAGTCCCGCTGGAAAAAGTTTCATTGCTGTTGGCTTGTTTTGATTGGTTCACCACGGGAATGCGACAACGGGAAAGGGATGTTTTGTTGTGTCCTGTACCGTCCTGCGATGGTGGTCATTGATCATTTCACGGTTGGGTTTGCCTTTGCTGTTGTTGTTTTTCAGAAGCTAATATGACGAAATGGACATTTTGAAAACCTACTCGATCCAAAGATTTTTTTGGTTTGTTTTTCTTCTTTTTGTTTCCATCTGCAGTGCTTAGAGAGCGTTCCCGATGTACGCAGGAATTGCTTTCCACACATTCAATTCCTGTTCTGCATAAATTAAGAGTCACTGTTCATTCTTTCTATTAATTTAGCATATATTATATTCACAACCATAGAACTGATAGGAAACTCTCCTGAGGTTGTTTTTTAGTTAAGCTAGTGATTTGTCTATTTTTCCTTTGTTGTTCTTATACCTTCTGGCCAGTTGAGTAGAGGTGCTGAAAAATTGGTATTTTATAGAATGTGTTTTTGTTTCGTTTTTAAAGACTTATTTGGGAGGGGGTTTCCTGGTTGATGTCAAATATGTCTCACATTGTTAACCTGTTGTAGACTCTTTTTTTTCCGAAGTCGCAACAAAATAATGACAAAAAAATAACCTGCAAATTCTCAAAATTCCACTTTAAAGGAATGAAAAAATAAGCTCTTCTCCATGCATCGTTGGAGCAGATGAGTGATTAGAAGATTACAAATTGAGCGAATATACTGTGGTTATTACAGGATGTAAATTACTTAAACATTTTCTTACCATGTTCGTTGATGTTAATATTGATGTAAATACAAATTTATATTTAAACATTACAAAGTGGTGGTCTTTTGTGTGTGTGTGTGTGTATCTATCTATCCATCTATATCAATCTCTCCATCTGTCCATCTACCATCTCTTTATCTTATGTTTTAATTCATGCTGCTTTATCTTCCTCTCTATATCGTTCCTTATCTTTGTATGTATTCATCCTTGTCTTTGTATCCATCTAAAACTACAAATATTCTACATATCTATTGTAAGTGCTGCTGAAACAAAGCACATATAAAATACAGTGCTTGAGGCAATGTGGTAATGTGTCAACAGCTGGGGGAGTGAGTGAGTGTGTGTGTGAGTGTGTCTATGTATGTATGTGTGTGTGTGTGTGTGTGTGTGTGTGTGTGTGTGTGTGTGTGTGTGTATGTATATGTGTGTGTGTGTGTGTATGTGAGGGGGGAGGTGTTGCTGCAGGTATAAAGGTCAGAGATGGGAGGTCTCGTCTGCGTATTAATGATGACAAGAGAAGGCCGTCTGTGAGTGTGAAGCAGGATCCCAGAGGTGAGAGAAAGCCAGGGAGGAGATAGAGAGATGATGCAAGGCTAGTGGGAATCACAGCTCCTGACAGATAAGGAGAATGACTACTATCCCCTTGGGGGAGAATTAAGAGGAGGATAAATCTTCAAATCAGGGTGGAGAAAAAAAACGGTTCTCCTTTGTTCTACGATGTGTACATGATCTATACACGCTCAATAAGCTGTCAAATAGCTGTCGGCCTGGAATCAAGTGTTGCTGTTCAATGGTTACTATGAATTGCCTAATTCTGTGAACAGGGAGGTGTGTGCGTGTGTTGGGGTTGGGGGTGTTGTCTTTTTTTACATTCGTCTCCACTTTCTTTCAATTGCCTTCACCTTTCATCTCTTGTTTCCTGTAAAAGGTAACCCCCGTCGTGTGCTATTGTCATTCGTTATCCTCAAATCCCCCCCCCCCCCCCCCCCCCCCCTCCCCTCCCTTTCTCACTTTCTATGTCTGGCTGTCTGTCTCTCTGTCCTTGTGGTTCGCGATACGATGCACACCGTTTGAATCAGAAGTCATACATCTGTGTCGTCGCATTTCGTCTCACATCAACTGTAGGATATTCCAATTACATTTGACTATTCATAGTCTCGGTGGTGCATTTATTAACAGGTAGGCTTCTGCTACTATAACATTGTGTATCGAAAAGGGAGCGTTTCTTTGTTTCATCGGTCGGACAGAGGCGTGTAGCAACAAGAGGGTGGAGCAGGACGTGTGACGACGCGGGGGAGACGCAGACGCGCACCAAAAGGTGCGTCAAGAGAAAGACGCTCCGCTAGTTCATTGGACAAAAGGGAGGAGGGCAGGAGGCTTCAAGCGAGACCATCTCTCTACAGGAGACAGGAGTTATACAATGCAACTGTGTGAGAACAACTACGTATGAATCCTCTTCCACAGTGTTGTGGCTAGATTACTTGTTGTTAGCTGTGCCTACTCATGGGGGTCCATTATTATTTGGCGCAGACGGCAAAAACAGAGTAGGCCTTCGGTTTAGAAATAGGAGCTATAGACGAACAGCCGCATGAAAGTTTCTGCTACTCTCGCCACCTGAAGCCTCTACGGATTTTCTACATTCAAATTATTCTGATTTATTTTTTAATGGGTTCGCCGATGTTTTTAGGTCAACTCGTCGGAGGGACATTAGAAATAATGCATCCCACGATAGAAAAAGACACAACTTACACCAAGATATTTGTCGGGGGATTACCTTACCACACCAACGACGCATCGCTGGGGAAATACTTCGAGAGCTTCGGGGACATCGACGAGGCTGTGGTGATAACGGACAGACAAACGGGGAAATCCAGAGGATATGGCTTTGTAAGTTTGACAGTCTCAATTAGATGTATTAATACACTAAATTCTTCTTCTTCTTTAAAAAAAATAATGTATTTGTTAGTAGAGCTGTGCGATTAAAAGAACCTTTCCATGCGCGATGCAACGCATCGCTTTTAGACAATGAAAATGTCATCAGACAACCCGGAACAATCATGATGGAGACAGGCCCAGGGGGAAACTTAACATTGTGGCAGTTCCCCGTTTGACTCGTAAAGTTAGCCCTGAAACAAGCTCCTACACACGGGATAGTCCTACAGCCTGCTCTATTCTGGGGTAAAATGGGTAATGATAGCACATGTGCTATTTCAGAATTGTATACTGTTCTCGAAAACACAAGAAAATACATACTGTCCGACTACATAGACATACTGTCCTAGAGGCTTTCATCCACTGCCATATTATTTTCTGTGTGTGTGTGTGTGTGTGTGTGTGTGTGTGTGTGTGTGTGTGTGTGTGTGTGTGTGTGTGTGTGTGTGTGTGTGTGTGTGTGTGTGTTTTCATGTTCTATATAGACAGCAGTTATCCTATAACCAAGCGCACTTATTTTATAACAGCCGTATGCTCTGGCTGTCTAGAGAGAGGTCTTTTTTTAAATGGGTCGTCTTTGGTGACTTTAAACACTCATAAAAGGCCAAATAAGTGTCAATGTAATGTGGTAAAAATATGATAGGGCACGCTATCTCTCTCTCCTGTGTGTGTGTGTGTGTGTGTGTGTGTGTGTGTGTGTGTGTGTGTGTGTGTGTGTGTGCGTATGACTAGAGGGGTAAACCCATGTTCAAAAAGGTGTAGCATGTCAGTTGGTTCCCCCAGATAAGACTCCCTTCCACCTACAGCTCAGCCCTCCTCCACAACGCCACTATTGGTGTGTGTGTGTGGAAACCTCAAACCACGCTATCAACTGCCAGTGTCTCGCACCCCACGTCAGAACGCCTTGAAACGAAAGTGGTTACAGTTGGTACATGACAGAGTCCTGCCATGTGCACTTTCTGGCTTGGCTTGTCTTAGCATTGTTTAGCATTGTATCATGTAGGCAGCAAGTCTTACCTGTATTACATACAGTGTTACACACATAGTGCACGTGCGTGTGTGTATGTGCGTGTCTGTGTGTGTGCACGCATGTGTGTTTATGTGTGTGTGGGGGTGTGTGCGTATGTGTGTGTGCTCGTGTGTGTGTGTGTGTGTGTGTGTTTATGTGTGTGTGCGCCTGTGTGTGTGTGGACCACCGTCCTCTACTGACTGCCATCAGGTACATTAGAGCTCCAGAACCAGCTCCTCTTTGGATCATGGGTCTGAGCGCGGTCTGCAGCGTGTCCTCCTCCTCCTCCTCCTCACACTGCAGCCTACGCCATCGCAGAGGAACACTGGAGAGTACCAGTGTAAATGTGGTGTAGCGCTGCACATGCAGCCATGAGACTCCATTCCCCTGTTGACAGAGGTTTGGATTGGAGCCTCCATGCATGAAGGAGACTGTTAAGGCCACTGTGTTAACCATGATGCTTTAGCCCCATAAGACCAGCAGAATCCCTCCCTATCTTTGAGAAACATCTGAAGACCCGTCTCTTGATATTTCCCTTGGGATGAAAGCATCATGTAACAAACTCAACATAAGTATATTATCTTCTACACACTGCTCCATGATAACTATGGGGTCCGGTGTATGTACACGGGAGGTAATGTAGCTGTGTCTTCAACAGGTGACCATGATGGACCGAGGGGCCGCAGAACGGGCCTGCAAAGACGCCAACCCAATCATCGACGGCCGGAAGGCCAACGTTAACCTGGCCTACCTCGGAGCCAAGCCCCGTAGCCCGCAGACAGGTGAGTCTGACAAACACACACACACACGCACACACATAGAAATGTACATGTTGATGGAAACCCTGGTACCCTGAAAAGCCGCAGCTCCCTGTATGGTCAGGATGTCCCAGTGTTACCATCCAGCTCAAAGGCCTCTGCTGCTCAACGGTGCTCTGTACTCCTCATCCCTCCCCCTCCTTATTCCCGCTTCTCTACCCTCTACTCCCTACTCCTTACTCCCTCACTCTTCTTTACTCCATCATCCTCCCCCTTGTTCACTTCCTCCCATCTCTCACCTCCCTCCCTCTCTCCTCCCTCCTCTCACCTCCCTCCCTGCCTCCCCCCCTCACCTCTCTCTCTGTCTCCTCCTTCCTCTCACCTCCCTCTTTGTATCCTCCCTCTCTGTCTCCCCCCTCTCACGTCCCTCCCTGTCTCCCCCCTCTCACGTCCCTCCCTGTCTCCCCCCCTCACCTCCCTCCCTGTCTCCTCCCTCTTCTCACCTCCCTCCCTGTCTTCTTCCTCCTCTCTGGCCAGACCACTGTAGAGGAGAGCTGGTATTCACGAAACAGTAGCACCAAAAACAGCCGCATGTCTCTTTGTGTCAGTGTGTGTGTGTGTGTGTGTGTGTGTGTGTGTGTGTGTGTGTGTGTGTGTGTGTGTGTGTGTGCACACACGCGTGTCCTCATTTTGGGGTCGGTGTCATGCTGTGGCTGATGAAGGCATGCTGCTGACGGCTCAGTGCTGTGTTACCATCGAGAGTGAAAAAGAGGGGGTGATATCGGTGGGTCAGGTCCGACCGTACGACACGACCAGTATGTGGGGGTCCTGTCACTGTGACAGGGGGTCCTGTCACTGTGGGTGCGTGTCTGGGTTGAGTTGCTGATAGATAGAGTGTCATGGTAGGGGATGAGACGCTGGGAGATAGAGGGAGTGCGAACGGGAAGGAATCTCATGTCTTACTCACACTCTGGTGAAATCCAGAGTCAATGAGGTCAAAGATTTCCATGTGCAAAGGCATTCAAGAGCATGGCTCTCTCTCTCTCTCTCTCTCTCTCTCTCTCTCTCTCTCTCTCTCTCTCTCTCTCTCTCTCTCTCTCTCTCTCTCTCTCTCTCTCTCTCTCTCTCTCTCTCTCTCTCTCTCTCTCTCTCTATATCTATCTATTCCTTGTATACTGTATCTGACCCCCTCTCCCCTGGTGTGTATCTGCAGGTCTCTCTGTTGGAGTTCAGCCAGTTCAGCCCGCTTGGATTCAGAGACAATATGGGTAAGATAGATTAAACCAATCAATACCTCCATTTCCCCCTGTCCCTCACCTCTGATTATGATTATGATGTATAAAGCACTGCTGGGGCGTCCACCATGAGTTCAACGTCTCAATCATTCCCATTGGAAATTGAAGCACCCTTGGCAGCAGCCAGCAGGGGGTCATACTGATTGGTATCCTAGCAACAACAACAAAAACAACAACAACAACTAGTCATGCTGCTGTAGTCTAACTACCTGGCTGGGGCTTGTGTGAGTCTTTATGTGTGTGTGTGTGTGATGCGTGTGTTTTGTACATGGGTGTGGGTGTCAACACGATCGGTTCATTTGAGGCAACGAGTGATTGCGTGAAACTGCTTTACAACACACACACACACACACACACACACACACACACACACACACACACACACACACACACACACAAACACACACACACAACTATCCTCATCCACCTTTGTTTTTTCAAATATTTGTCTCCCCCACTTACACACACACACACACCAACACACAAACACACAAACACACACACACACACACACACATACACACACACACACACACACAAACACAGACTGGTATTTTCTACACATAGTCTGAGTCACACCGATGAGAGATGATGGCCACAGTAGCTAAAAGCCGGGAGTTACTGAATATAAAAACAATGTTGTGGCTGAGAGCCACCGGCCAGCTTCCTGCCCCCCCCCCCCCCCCCCCCCCCCCGAGTCACACACTCCATGAGCGGTAGGGAGGAGACAAAGAGGCCGTAATGAATCACCCCCCCACCCGCCCCTCCTGAACCAAACACAGCCCGTGATTCATTCCCACGGTTGTGATGGGAGGGAGGGATACTGCACCGCCAGGCAGGCCTGCTGGGACTGGCTGGACCCGTCGCAGCCCCCCTCCAGTTAGAAAGGCCCTTTAGGTACCGCCATGTTGTTTTTAGTGTTTTGGTTTTGGAGAGGTCACCTCATATTCTTCATATTTTGATGTGAGTCTAAAGTAATGTCCTCTGTCTGAGATGTATGTACATAACAGCAAAGGGAACCATTCACAATTCACATTTTAAATTAACACAACACAACATTTTAAATTAATAGTAGACTGTTATAGATTACACAACTGGGGTTTCTGTGTCTTCTTCGGCGCTTTTCAATACCATCCATTTCCGGTGAAGTGGATGGTATTGAAAAGCAAAAGCCATTATAGGTTTTTTTGCTGTCCTGCTGGATCTTGACGGCTCTCAACTTGCAGAAAGGCCCCATTAAAAGCCCGGCCCCCTCTCCCTCGCCGTGGCTCACTGTGCTATTAATATTGCAGCCCTCAATTACTGAATGAGTGATGAGGGAATTGACGTTGACCCAGATGAGTCTGTTTGGCTTGATTGAACGTGTCCCGCATGGAGGAAGGGCTTTTAACACTGCTGGAGACCGTCCCACTTCACAGCTTCTTGCTATAAGCTTTGCTTCCACCACGAACACCACCACCAGCACCACAACCACCACAATAACCCTGTAATTGTATCCAGTACTGGGAACACACAGCGCTCTGCCTGTGTGTGTGTGGTGTAGAAACCGGTCGTGTTGTGTACACAGTAGGATTCTCTGAGCTCTCGCCCTGAAGTCCTTTATAGAATAAGACCATAGAAGACCTGTTACAATACTTACACACAAACAAGAGTATCAGAGGAAATTATTTAGTTAAACAAAATGGCTCTGGAAACAATCGTATACCGACTGTGTGTGTGTGTGTGTGTGAGTGGGTGTCTAGTGGTGCGTCTGAATCGGTGCACAGATCTGTGCATAATGAATGAGCGCTGGTTAAAAAACCGAAAATGTATTGTCCCCCACTGCACCGCTTGCATATCTAGCTGTCTCTTCTCAGAGGGCTCACATCTGGCAGACCCTCGCCCAGTCTGACAGCCAGACCTCCCGAGTAAACAACAAGCAATGACATCCTCAACTAAACTCAAACTCAAACAGCAGCAGCCCCTTCTCGGCGGTGTTTGCTTTAGAGTTGAGGCGGCCTGTGGCGCTCGTCTAGCAGCGGCTAAAGAGCTACAGCACAGCAGGTGGTGGTGGTGGGGGAGAAGGAAGGTTTGCTGTGGGGGAGGGGAGTTGACCTTTCCTTACCCATGCACCTCCCCCCACCCAACACACACCTCCCCTACCCAAGTTGGCACACCCACCTCAGAGACTCGTACTGGACCTGTAAGGGGTCCATGTTGTCCATCTCCATATCATGTCCTATATTCTCCGTCTCTCTCGCTTTCCTTGCCCTTCCTCTTGCATGCTAATCGTTGTTGACTTCCCCTCCCACTCCAGTGTTGTTCTAGTCTATCTCTCTCTCTCTCTCTCTGTCTCTCTCTCTGTCTCTCTCTCTCCCTCTGTCTCGCTCTCTGTCTGGCTGTGTCTGGGGCTTCAGGTAAACGTTGTTCCCTGTGGGGTAAATCCCTCCTACCTAGGGATCCAATTAGCCAAAGCACTTTGGTCCAGTCCCTAGCTATCACAAGACCTATTTCAAAAAGACGGCTACCTCGAAAGGCTTTTTACTGAGCACAAAGTCCCAGTTGTGTGCTCGTGAGGATGACGATAATGTGCACGTCGACTCACATATATCTAGCATTATAACTAGGATTCTGTTATTCTGGAGTTCAGGCCTTCATGTTGAAGTACCAAGTAGTGCATGTTTTCCTCCGTGTGTCACGCAGCACACACACTGTCCGCCTCAGGTGGCCGACCGTTTTATCACACACCCTCTCTCAAGCAGTGTATGTGTGTTTGGGTTAACAAGTGTGTGTCTTCACAATTGTGTGTTTGTACACGTGTGTATTTGTGTGTGTCTGGGACTGACTCAGCCCCCCTCCTCCTCCCTATCTAATCCCTCATGAGGAACTATTAAAAGCCTCTGGGTCCTGCAGCCGGGCAGGAAGTGAAGGCTGATCCTTCACCTCTCTATCTCACTCCTCTTACCCTTCCTCTTCATCCTCCTCCTCCTCCTCTTCCTCCTCCTCCTCCTCCTCCTCCTCCTTCTCCTCCTCCTCGCGGCTTCTCTCGCACGAGGAGCCCTGACATTGCCCTTCATCCCAGCTGTAAGAAAGAAAACCTCTGTGGCTATCTCTTCTTCGTCTTCTTTTTTTATCTTTCTCGTCCTCCTCCTACTCTGGAACTTGGTCAGGCTGTGTGGTCTCTCTGCCGGCTGCTTAGAAGCAGGGACACAGCAGAGCAGAGGAGAGCCCACATGAAGTAGGATATGAGGGAGGGAGGGAGGGAGGGAGGGAGGGAGGGAGGGAGGGAGGGAGAGGAGAGGAGAGGAGAGGATTGGAGGGAAGAGAGGGAGGAGGTTAGGAGGAGGTGGAGGTTATTCTGCTCTCATGGTTCTGTTAGTGAGCACACGCCCACGCAGCTGTGCCAATTAACCCTGTCGTACCCCCCCCCTCCACTCCCACGTACACATAGACACACACACACACCCTTAATATGAGATGTTATCCGAGTGAAATGTTCATTTTTGTCCATATGTGTGTGACGGTGTATGTATATGTATGTATGTATATGTGTATGCACAGATGTTTGTGTGCAGATGTGTGTGCCCTTGTCTCTACGTGTGTGTGTGTGTGGATGTGGGTGTGGGTGTCTGTGAAACTGTGTAACTGTGTTTGACAGCCTACGATGATGCCAGACAGTGATGAGTGTGTGTGTGGTGGGTGGGGGTCTATGTTACTGAGAAGCGAGCCAGAGCTCCCTCTCCTACGATACCACTGTCACATTGCATCAGTCAGCCCCCGGCACCGATCCAGTGTGTGGGGATACAGCACAGTAGCGGCTCAGCCACTGAAATGACATTGCACTTCTGCTCTGCTCTGAGCGAAAGTGACAATGATTGATTTGGTGGGAGAGGAGGAGAAGAAGAAGAAGAAGAAGAAGAAGAAGAAGAAGAAGAAGAAGAAGAAGAAGAAGAAGAAGGGAGAGTTGAGAAAGGAGCTGGTCGTGCCGTTGCTGCGGGACTGTGTGTGTGTGTAGTGTGTGTGTGTGTGTTTTGTGTGTTGTGTATTGTGTGTACAGCAGAGGAGGGTGCATACAGGCCCAGTGTTTGTTGTGTAACTACTGGTGATCTGCGCTCACTGTCTGTTTGGAGACAAGCAGCCCCCCCCCCCCCCCCCCCCATCCTCACATCCCTGTAACCACTGATCTCTAACACAGTTTTGTCACTGGCAAGGTTACTGCTGTCAGCTTAATGTAAAAACACAAGCTGTAGGTGCCCATGCTGGCAATCTCACTGTTTATATATACCGTCATGTTAGGGAATCCATTCTGTACCGTAGCCTCATATAGAAATTATGTTCTAAAGTATTTTGGCAGACAAGCTCAAATCTGGGTGAACCGGCATTTCACTTTCTTTCGCTTCGTATATGTTTTGACCAAAAAGGTGTCTTGAGGCTGAGATCTTCATGCATGTAATTGGCAAACAGCCAGCAGAAGTCAATTGTAAAAATGTGTCTGTAAAGCTTTCAAATCAACACTGTGTAGACTGGGCACTGTAGAAATCAAATAAAATTCCCCTTCTGGAAGCTTTATCCACTCGCACAAATTACTTTTCCTCTGTATAATATCTCTGTATTGAAACAGAAAACAAGGCGTAACTCCTCTTGCAGTTTCTGGTATCCAGCCGAGAAGTTCTGCTACAACATAGTAGGACTGCTGGGTCCCAGATTAACACTGGTGTGATCTGCGTTGCAGCAGCCAGATGTAACCGAGTCAGCGCAGGTTAAGTAGACAGCCGTTAGCTATGAGCCAATAGGGGACAACGGTGGTCTCTCATATCTGTTAAGGCTGGCAGACCCACAAAACGCATAACCATGCTTCATTCATTGTGACAGGTATGTGTGTGTGTGTGTGTGTGTGTGTGTTTGTTTGAGAGTGTGATTGTGTGTGTGTGTGTGTTTGTGTGTGTGTATGCATGTGTGTGTTATATTTAGGGGTTGATGTTAGTCACCAAGTCCAAGTAGCACGGCATAACCAACCAATAATAATATTAATAACACCATTCTTCCACCACCCCCTTCTTAATACTCTTGCTATTGCAAACCTAAATTATACATACACATCCCATCCAGATTACTTAAACATTAATTATCTTGATAACACCAAACAACCTAAATGGAATTGAACATGAATCTAATCAAACAAAAATGGAAGGAGTCTCTATGTATGTATATATGGCTGTCCTTTGATTTTCTTGATAATCATTCATCCGATCTACTTCACACTTGGCGGGTTAACGTTGAGGACCCAAGGAAGTGAAGTTGTTTGGATGAGCGGTTCTCGAAAAGCTGCAAACAGCGAAACCGAAGGCCAAGCAATCGGCCCGTTTCGTACAGGCACGTTTTGAACAGGCACCGCACTAGTAATGATCATAACGAATAAAGGGAGTAAAGTGTCGTGGCGAGGGTGTTCTAAAGATCCTGGGGTTCCACAGTCTGCCTGTACTCATCCTTGAGCAATGTGTAACCCCGTACCGGCTCCTTAATGACATAAACTCAGTATAAGTCACTTAGGATAAAAGAGTCTGCTAAACTGTAAATCATGAGCTCTGATCCCTCTATTATGTTAAGGTTGTAGGTGACCTCTGTAACCTTAGGGTCTTCTCTCCCTGCAGGCTGGCCCAGCAGTACGTCTACCCCCAGGCCATGCTCCAGCCAGGCTTGGTTCTGCAACCCCAGCTCAGCAGCCCCCCGGCCGCCCTGGCCTCCCACTACCTGGACTACAGCTCCATGTACAGCCACTACGCCGGCCTCGCTGGGGGGGGCCTGGAGCAGTACCCCTACGCCCCCTCGCCCTCTGCCGGGTACCTCGGGTACAGCTTCTCTCCGGCTGCCACCGCCTCTGCCCCGGGACACGCCATCAGCCCCCCCATCCACGCGCCTCCTCTTCCTCCTCCTCCTCAGCTGGCTTCGCTGGTCGGTGGGCCCCCCGCCTCCTACCTCCACTACCCTCTCCTCCAGTCTGACCGCATGCAGTGACCTTCCAGTGCATGATCAGTGGCTGATTGGTGGCCGGGGAGGGGGGGGGGGGGGGTGTTATGGGGTTATGGTGGGCGCCACTGTTGCACTATGAACCTGTGACATCATCAAGGTGGAGCATCAGGAGGGGAGAGGTTCTTGACATGTAAAAGGGCTTACAGACATATTTCATTTTTTTTGGTGTACTTTGGTGTTATTTGGTGAGGAAAGGTATCCGCACAAAAGAAGAGCTGTTCTGAAGTGGGAGGGAGAAGTTTAAAAAACCTATAATCTGCGTAAGAGAGACAACATTTGAGACATTTTTTCACCACTTTCTCGCTGAAATCCTTTATGTGTTGGATGAAGAAATGCATCCATTGGACATGTTGCGATGGCAGTTCCTCCAGAGCTACTGGGCCAGGGCCATCCTGAGAACAGTTCTACTTCTACAGGAACACCTTTCTGTTGGCCTTAGGAAACCTCTCATCTTAAAACTGTTTAGTTCTCCATTTTGTTCGTGTTTAGTGTTTATACTACTGCAGAAAACAAAAACAATAATATTTAGACTCCATTTTGTTGAATGTCCTATGCTAGTTGTTGTTTTTATCTACTGCTGGTAAGTTCTTATACGATGATAATCAGAGTTTGACTGAATATGCAATTAGGATGATACAGAGAGGACCACGAGAACGGTAGTCTACACTGACTGTAACATACTCTTTTATACTGCTTAACTGGAGAGAGAACAAAGTGAACAATTAAAACACAAATCCATTCCTCGCATAAAATTTTCAGACTGTTTTTGAATCTGGAAATCTTTGTACAACGGCACATTCATGTGTTGTAATGCTACTTAAAATGCACATTTGTTAAAAATAAAATAAAAAAACGTCTTAGTATTTGTGAAGATTAGCACAACCAACTCTGTATGGTGGGGGTGTAAGTAAGAGAAGGAAGGACAGAAAGACACTTGCAGTGTATTGCAGTGTCAGGACCCAGTTCTCAACTCTCCCTCATTGTGTCTGTCATCCCATTGTTCTTAACCAGCTGCAGAATGAAAACAGAGGAAGCAGCAATGCCACTTGGGTCCGTCCGTGCAGTCGCTCCTCCAGCTACAAACAAGCCATACAGCTAATAAATACAAGAGATATGCAAAATATGTGCTCAATTTGTGAGTTCCTTTTTTTCCCTCCAAAAATGATTAATGATTACCTTGAACAGGAGTTTAATCTCACTTGGTGGTAATATCTGTGGGAAAATACCGGTATCAGCAGCCGTTTTACACTGGGCCATGCCTTAGCCTGGACCCAGACACCACTCGTCCAACAACAGAGGCTATGAGCAAAAGTGTGTGTGTCCTAAACCAAAACTAGCGTTAATTGAATGCACATCAGTTTTATTATGGACAGTAAT
The DNA here is from genome assembly GCA_026745465.1 of Lota lota. Taxonomy (NCBI): domain Eukaryota; kingdom Metazoa; phylum Chordata; class Actinopteri; order Gadiformes; family Lotidae; genus Lota; species Lota lota. The sequence goes on along the minus strand of JACYXH010000319.1, from coordinate 2,406,165 downwards.
AGGGATTATTTTAGCGGTGTAGTTTGGTCATATTGTGGTATGGATACAATTTGGGTTCCATTCTACAAAGCGACTTTAATTTATTGATGACACTGCGGACACTGATCAGTGGTCAGTCAACTATATAGTCACTTAATTGAAGAAAACCATATTCATATAATATTTTAATATATGTTTATATAAATAAAAACAAGTAAGTTCTAATTCATTAACACATATATATATATATATATATATATATATATAACTATATATAATATTTGTAATATTTGTAAATAGCATATATTTGGTAATACACCATTCAGCTATTGTTGTTGAATTGTAAACAGTTAATAAAACACTAGAGATGTTTGTAGATTGGTGTTCAGCATCACCCAGAGCCTTTAGCTTTCGTTTTGCCTTTATCTGACACGAATAACAAAGGACTTTTATCCACACCAAAAGGTGCGAACCTTCGAAAGCCCAATACTGCCTCCTGGCTGCACAAACGGCACATACATTATAAACAGCCATTATTCGACACCAGACTTAAAGCATTCGATATATAAATAAATACGGTTAAATAGATAATGGCATTGACGTGCCTCGCTGTTTAATGTGTTTTCTTCTTAATTATCTTCGTCCCTATCATATTTCATTATTATTTGAAATAAGCTAACCCAGTACAGTATTTCATTTGTGTGTGTGTGTGTGTGTGTGTGTGTGTGTGTGTGTGTGTGTGTGTGTGTGTGTGTGTGTGTGTGTGTGCGTGCGTGCGTGCGTGTGTGCGTGCGTGTGTGTGTGTGTGTGTGTGTGCGCGCGCGCGTGTGTGTGTCATGCTATCATAGTCATGTTTGGTTAAAATATGTTATTAGCAGAACAAGTCATAGCATAATAAAAATAATTAGTATAAGGATTACCGGTAATAAAAGTAGGCCTATAGTAATCCATGTTGCCATGGCAACATCTTGTTTAATTTCTGAGTTGCCTTTACTGACACATATATGCTTGCCAAGTTACATGTATCTGGCATAAACCAGCTCACAGGAAACTAAGGCAGGAAACTATGAAAAACAATATTAAGTACCTACAAAAACACTACAGGGTTACCTGGACATTCGCTCCTGGTACCATGCATGCATTACCATGATGGATTAAATGTATACATATGTTTTTTTTTTTCTGAATAAATGTCTAAGACAACAAATAAAATCAGATACATCACTAATATAAATGTTTTTACATGTATGTTACAGAACTCATTTTGTATATAGTGAATGTATTTCTAAAGCCTAAATTCAAAGACTAGGCCGCCACTAGGCAGACTATATCAGTAGGCCTAACAGTGACTAAGTTACAGTGGAAACGATGGGCAACTGAACACACAGGAGATCCTCAACATGGCACACAACAGTCTCAACAATTCAAAGTTAGGTCAAAGTGCTGACCTCTCACGCACCATGGTCTACACAGGGTAGGCCTAAAGATTAGCTTCGAAATAAGAGATTAAGCGAAACAAGAAATGTTAACTTACTTGTTTCGACAGTAGAGGTCCCTATATCACCATGGACTTTCGATCATAGAAATGATCATAGTATGATCATAGAAATGCAAGCCTGTATAAAAGAGCAAATCAATGTAAGATGCAATAATATATATGGACATATTAAAAAACGTATGTTACTAATTACTCTATATTTTTAGGAGGCTGTTATATATATAAAGTATAACAAAACCATGCTAAAATAGTTGGTCCCGGAAATACGTCATTGACGTCGAACTGGCTCTTTGAGACTTTCGCGCGCGTTCTCCAAACCTGCTTATCTGTCAAACTGATGATCTTTTGTCGATATCTGACATTGCTAGAAGCTTCGGTGGATTACCAGAACCATTCATCTTAAAATGACATCAGCAGACTATGAACCGGCTTCTTTACCCGATTTGTTGCCACTCTACTACCGACGACTGTTTCCGTTCTCTCAATATTATCGTTGGCTCAATTATGGCGGAGGTAAGTGTGCAAGAGTGTTTAGCCTGGTCAATAACCACCACTCTGAAGTATGCGGCTCCCTATCTCTCTTTTCTTTTTACTTTTACAACGATGGTGATTTATCAGTCTTAACCTAATCCAGCCATTGTATATTTTAGTTCAGAAGAACTACTTTCAGCATCGAGAGTTCTCGTTCACTTTGAAAGATGACATCTACGTTCGCTACCAATCCTTCAGTACGCAGAATGAGCTGGAGAAAGAGATGCAGAAGATGAACCCGTACAAGATTGATATAGGCGCTGTGTACAGTCACAGGGTATGACGCTTACTTATTGAGAGTGGCATGTTCCTTAACCACAGTGTACCTGTCCTTTCATTTGATTCCTTATTCCCCTCATTCACTGCATGCTGTGTTTTGTTTACTTTCTCACCCGTAGCCCAATCAACACAACACAGTGAAGTCTGGAACCTTCCAGGCTCTGGAGAAGGAGCTGGTGTTTGATATTGATATGACTGACTATGATGACGTACGGAGTTGCTGCAGGTAAACTGTTCTGCATGGACAACTGATATGAAGCACTAGCCTTTATCTAAATGTGAATATTGATGCACACTATTGCCTCTTACAACTAGTTCAGTGAAATCTAGTGCTGATTTGGTTCAAAACAAAAGCAAGACCTTTAGTTTGCAAAATAATGTAGCGTCTTGGAATATGTAGTCAATTGAAGTTCAACAAAGCAAAATGATAATGTTGTGATTTTAGTGCGGCTGACATTTGCCCCAAGTGCTGGACCCTGATGACAATTGCCATCCGTATCCTGGACCGAGCTCTTCGGGGTGAGTTTGTAAAGGAGCTTGACTGATTCATTTGATCAAAATAATGTATTTGCACGTACTGGGCCAGATGGGAAATTTGTGTTTCTCTTCAATTAACCTTTTAAGAGGACTTTGGATTCCGGCACCTTCTGTGGGTGTACTCTGGAAGGAGAGGTGTGCATTGCTGGGTGTGTGACGAGGCAGCAAGGAAGCTGTCTGTAGCGGCCCGCTCGGCTGTGGCTGAGTACCTCAGTCTGGTGAAGGTACCTTAACTCTTTAACAACCTTTTACTCTTTTACTCCGGAACTGTTATGTGTTTCAATAAAACAAGTGGAAATCATTTAGTTTCAGGCATAGCTTTATGTGGAAGACCTGTCCCTAACTTTACGGGAGCAGATAATCCTGCCTATTAATTTTTGAATTTCTTAGAACTTCTTGTTTCAACAAATTGTTATAGTAATTGCGAAAAACACTTATGCACACTATCAGATAATGCTGCAGAGCTTTCATAGGTACTAACCATGCATTGATCATTGGGGACATTTGTCTTGTCTGTGCAGGGAGGGGAAGAAACTGTTCGAAAGGTAGTCTTGTCAGATCCAATTCACCCCTTCATCCGGTGAGACAAACCTTTCTAAACACTCTCATTTTATTCTGTAGTTACCATTTATTTAAATGTAATGCACCTCTACTAATTTAATTAAAATTGATATTTTAGGCAGTTGTTTTCATGTGTATGCAATATTTGCATGTATTTGGTTATTGTCTATTTTTCTCTTTTTCATATTTTCTATTTTCGCTCTGATTTCCAACAGAGAGTCTCTGGCAGTGGTAGAGCGCTACTTCCCACAGTATGCCCTACAGGACCAGGGGGTCTTGGGACACAAGGAATCTGTTGACAAAGTGCTGGCCCTGGTCCCTGAAGATATCCTTTTTATGGAACAGATAGGAGGGGGCCCTTATTGTGTAAATATAGCATAAACCATGAGTTTTATTTATTTATTTTTATTCAAGGATTCGATTTTTGCTTTGTTTTGGGTGATGATGCTAAAGAGTTTAATGAACATTCATCCTTTTTTTAGTGTGCACATATACCAGTTAAGTGCTTTCGAAGCATCAGAATCACACCAAGCCTTTCCTTAACTCTGTGCTTACATGTTAGAAAAGATTTACACACGTACTTCGAGTCTGAGAAGAACCCTGAGAAGCGCTGGGGCCGGCTGAAGGCCTCCGCAAAAACCAAACAGGTCAGTGACCAGGATCACATCAAAAAATATAGATGATTACACTGTACACATACAGTGTCAGTATAATATGCCATTGTCCTATTTGCTTTCACAGAGCACCGTCAAGAAGGGCCAGCACTTTGAGAAAGAGATCATGCTGCAGTACTGCTACCCACGGCTTGATGTGAATGTCAGCAAAGGGGTTAATCATTTGTTGAAGAGCCCCTTCAGTGTTCATCCCAAAACAGGTGAGGAAAGATGTTCTAGAGTGACTTGACACAAGATAGCCTTGTGAGGTTGGTTTGACATTCATTAACGTGTGTTTTCTATACTGTGACTAGGGCGCATCTCTGTTCCCATTGACTTTAAGCAATTGGATAGGTTTGATCCGTTTGATGTACCCACAATCAGGTAGGCGTTCTTCACCTTCGTCATCAAAATACTTTTCTTGGTAAAGGGTTTACAGTACAGTATTAATATCTAGAGACTGTAGAATTTTTTTTCAGATTAATCATCCAAAGCTATGTCTTTTTTTGTTAACTATCTGACTTCATTTTATTATGATTCATGTATGAACCAAATATTAGATTTCTGAAGCATTAAGCAGCAAATGTTTGGTATTTGTACTTGAATTAAATAAATAATTACTTAAACAATTAATTGAATACCAAAATTCAATTTTATACACTTTCTACGTATCCACTTATCATTGCAGCCCACGTACATTTAAAAGTGACATTTTCATTTTTTTACTCTTAACTCATCAACACACAGATTCACATTCCTCAAATGTATTTCTGACATTGCTGAAAGCTGATCTATTTATACTATGTCTTTATTTTTAAACGTCACACTAGTCGTATCTGCGAGGAACTCGATCGACCCAGGGTGGGTGAGGAGGAAGAACAGGTGGACAGCAAGGAGAAGGACGGTGATATGGATGCAGTGGAGAGACGAAGGATCAGAGGTACAATGCAGCTCTACATTTTCTTTTGAATGATCATGATTCATGAACACACAAATTGATCATCACTGAATATTTCTAAACAGATTACAAACGGACAAGCCTAGCAAAATATGTGAAGATTTTGGATCAGTTCCTGGACGGAGTGGCCCGGTCCAACAAAGGAGAACTGCTGAAGAAGAGTGGTGGGTTTAAGACCAAGATGGTGTCTGCACATGAAGCAACAGTAATTCTGCATGATGGCAAATGTTTTTGTTATTTACATTGTTTTTATTTTTATTCTGCAGATCTTCAAAAGGATTTCTGATTGACCCTCACCCATTCGCGTCTCCAATACAAATCCATGCATCTTGTTTTATAGATCATATTTGTTATAGCTGTTTTTGTTGCTTTTCTCAACCATATAAATATTCAATACACGTCCTGTATGATTGTTGTTCTTATTTTCTTGTGGATGGTTGTACAGAAAAGAAAAAAAAAGTATACACTGCATTCTAACAAAACATTTTTTTTTGTTGTATTGGAACATTTAAATGAATGAATTGTATTGACAAGATCTCTACTCTTAACTCTTAATGCTACAGTGTAATTATCTTTTGAAAAAGCTGCCTGTTTGTGAAACAAGTTTAAACAGCTTTTTATTGTACTTAAGGTATTGGACGAGTACAACAATTCTACCTAGTATCCTCAAACCATGTTAATGTTCTGTCTTGGAAATATTAATCGTAGCTATAATATACAATTATATACAAATTATATAAACCTTGTTTATATAATTACTAGTCAACTGAAAAGGCATTTGTATACATTCTCCCTGGACCTAGAGATGTCTCCCTTCCTCCCTCTAATTGAAAGGTGTTAAGGTAGTTTGCATTAGCATTCCCACTGTAACCACAAAGTCTAATACTGGGGCAATGCCAATCTACTGACTTCTTTGTTGTTGAGATTCCTTTAACTGTCTTGCAGGCATGTCCACTTCCCCCATAGTGTATTGCAAATTTACTTGGTCTCTCCTGCCATGGCTGACTTCAGCCATGGCCAATCCTAAACTCTCCACGATGGTCACTCCCCCTCATCTGTTTCCTTTGTTGTTACATCCCAAGATGTGAAAGTTTCCCTCTAAGAATCATGTACACCCATTGTCTCATTGAATATATGCTTGGTAAATTGCTGCCTGTATTTTCCCTTAATCATGCTCTAAAATTCAATTACTTGACTGTCAAGTGTCCTAAAATAAGTTATTCTTCATCATGTCCCAATTCATTCAAAAGTACACCAACTCTACCTACTATCCTCCACAACCATTCTCAATACATTTAGTGGAAGCATCTGGTGCATGATGAACTCATTCTGAATTAACTAAGGTATTGCTGTATGCAACATTCAAAATAAATAATTTAGATTTTCCATCAGGATAAGAAGCTGGAGGCCCGTTATGATGTAGTGTTGGATGTACATGTAGTTTCAAGATCATGTTTATTTGTATAATAGTTACCAAACAACTTTATTTAAACATTTCTTTAATGCCCATGCCATTTGCTTTTTTGTTGGATTAATTATCTGAAGCTGAGTCATATTAACTTTAAGTTCGTTTTAACAAATAGGCTAACTAACACAAGTAACCTTACAAGACAGGACATTAACGCCCTTGAAGGCTGTCGCGTAGAGAGTAGATTCAGTAGAATACCGAATAAATTGAAAATACCTCTGGAAGCAAGTACAAATACATATTTCTACATTAAATTCTGAAAGAAAGAGATTTAAATCAAAGGAAATTGAATGTAATCGTATTAAACCTAATCACACCCAATGGAGTACCTTCAATACTAAGCTTTCAATGTGTACAAGATTGTCACCCGGAAAAAGATCGAACTGCTAAACCGGATATTACGGCGAGCGAGGGGTCAACAGTTCTCTCTCACAGCCATCTTGGATATAGCATCCTGAGTCGGTAAGTGTCTCACAACAATCTAATATAATCTGGTTGTTTATTACATGTTTATATATTTCAAATATACGTTACATGTCGCAAATGAATAAAGACTACCTTTACATATAGTTATTTTTGTTTTCCAAGTCACCCATAGTCAAGTAGGCTTGCTGTATCGCCGACCATTGGCCCAAAATGGGGGAACATGACTTGAGTTTCCTAGGCATGGAGCCTTATTCAGGACAAGCGTAAAACCTTACCACTGCGTCCGTTTAATACACGACGGTAGTGTTCGGAAGTTTGTATGTAGAATTGCGTTTTGCTACAAAATCAGAAGGTGAAAGAGCATCTCAATGCTAGCGAATCTAGCATCTGTAGTTAACCTCTCCTATGAAGCTAACGTTCGGTAGGTAACTACAATCAGCCGAAGCATGTGCATTAGAATTGTTGGCCTGGCCAACCTTTTACGCAAAACGAAATATTAAGCCTACTAGTGGTGTGTTCTGCCTATGTCAAAGCAAGTGACATCGTGTATTTAATTGTTTAGTATAACTGGCTCTACCCTTGTTTAGTATAACTGTCTGTACCCTATCAGCAACAATGCCAGGCGAAGCCACAGAAACGGTCCCAGTCACCGAGCAGGAGATGCAGCAGCCTCAAGTTGAGACTGGTTCGTATACAATTATACACTACGCATGCTACATTTACAACACAGTTGTCACTGGGATCCTGGTACACTTAGATTACATTGGCCGTACGCTCTACATTGGCTTAATCATGTTCGCAATCGAATAGTGTAATTATTTAGGTGACTTGGCCAAGCAGGCAAGGAGCTGGTTTAACAGGTGATCAGTCTGTAGAATGTCACTAGACCTCCCTCAGTGACAGATGGCTGTTTCTACCATCATCTGTTGCTTGGATGGATATTCTTAACTCAAAGACCACCCAACTCAGGTCTGGAGTAGCCCATTCTGCCATTAGATTAATTAGGCAAGGTGACACGTTGGTGGGTGTTTATTTTGTACATATAAATTACCCTATGGTTACCTACATGTCACTAGGACAGACATACATACATACATACTACATGTCATGAACACCGCCAAGCTTCTCTTAAGAGATAACCAGGATCCCATCAACACACTTAGGTGATGTGTGGTGATTTTGTACTAACCACTAGGTTTGCCACATAATGCATGCATGTTTTTTTATTTCATTGAGCACACAATATATGGACTAATATTGCATGGTTTGTTTTTAATTGTGGTAAGCCTAAATTATGAGCATTTAGCTATTGTAATTGTAACACTATTAATCCTTTCTTAGATTAACAGTGTTTTATGTGAACTTGTCAACATAGCTTTCAATAAATAAATTTAAAAAAGAATATAGCGGCTAATGTGACACTGACTGGTAATTGGAGGTTGCCACACATCCAGTCCATGAAGGTTTTGCATTCTGGGTGGGATTTATTTTGCTGGTATGGGCAGGAATTCCATTTCCCCCCACTCTTTATTGGTCATGTATCAAAAACATATTTCTAACATTCAAAATAAATTTCAAACATTGTTTTTTCAAATGATCCATTGTCCTTAAAACAAAGTTGACATTAATTGCTATAAATATATCCCACTTAATTCAATATATTGCCTTTTTCAATGGATGTCAATGTTGTGACATTTCTAGGGGAATTCTTTTTTGCTTTTTGATTAGTTCAGCTGCGTGTGTTAAAACAACTTGAAACCGGGCCAGACTTGAATCCACTTCATTTGTACACTGCATGGGTTTTGGGACCACACTTGAGTCTACACCCCACTTTTTATACACGGTGAGAAATTGGTTATGCATTCTTAAGCATCCTCACATCCACGATAAGTTGAGCACAATCCCAATATGTTTGTAAATAACATAGGTTTGAATGTAATGGTATGCAAGCAAAATGGCTCCTCACACTACTGTGACTGCCCTGTCCCGGGCATCCTCCTGTTCCTCCCTCCTCTATATCAGCGGCATTGGAGTTGAATTCCTCTGCTCTCCCTGAGAAGGCTGTACCTGTAGGAAACGAGGCACCCCAGCTGGAGAGTTCTGTGCCTTTAGAAGCTTCTATTGTTCCTAAAAAGATGTCTGAGGACGTTTCTGAGGCCTCTGATCAATTAAACGGTGCTACTGCAGTCCAAGTGGCCAAAGATCAGGTTGTAGAGTCCACTGTTGAGGTAGCCCCTGTTGTACAGCAAGAGACTCCTGCCAACCCTTCAGTGGCTGCTGCTGAACTTCCACCAACTGAAGACCCTGTCCCCCTGGCTGAAGCTTCCCCTTCTGCTTCAGGAGAAGAAGAAAAAGGAGCCAATACTGATGAGTTTGTTGATAGCCAGGAGACCGCTACAGTTGTAGACAGTCAGGAGACAGCTGTAGCTGATAAAACTGAGAGTCAAGCTCTAGAGTTTACTGATGAAATTGTGGCTGAAGTGAGGTGTGCAGCTGAAGTGGTTCCAGTTGATGCTAAACTGTCACCTTCTAAAGACACAGTTGTAGACAGTGAAGCTGGGAAGGCAAGTGTGGCTACAGAATCTACCAATGAATATGTGGATGTTGACAGCCGGAAAACTGCTACACAGGACCCCGGAATAGTGTCTGGTTATAAGAATGTAGATCTGGCCTCTAAAAAGGAGAATCCTGTTGAGAGAGAACCTTTTGCAGTCTACAATAAGGGCATCCAGTCGAAGCAGTCTAATAATGCAGGCGCATCCCATTCCACCCGACAACTGTCAGGTGGGTTAACATGCATAATATTCTTATTCACACCCCTTTACCCTGCAAATATTATAGAAACAAAAATATGCTTAGGTTCAAATTTGGTTGAGATGTAAAAGGTCAGTTGTCTTAGTCATTTGGTTGTAGATGATAGCCTCTTGGTGAAATCTTAATTGAAGCAGGCCAGTCTAACAAATAAAATAAAATATAAACTTGAATAAAGCCACTTATTAAATACCTATATTTTTTTTACATATATGTTTTTTAGTTTTCCTCAAGTAATTCTTCGAGAGTAAAAACACTGACAGTAGTATGACAGTGTTTACTATAAAAAATCATTTTAAGAAGCCCTCTTAATTGTGTGTAAGTTTAGCCATGTCCTGTAGTTTGCTATGCAGTGACATTAAAGTATACATACAGTAGGGCTTGGTTTGTTGGTTCATCAGTGCATCTTCATCTTGAGTGTACTAGAGAAATGCGTGAACAGGGGTGCATTTTGATTAAGGATGTTTTCCCCCTAACCTTGTGAAGGGACGTTGCCTTGCCCTTTTGATAATATAACCCGCATGATAGCATTTACAATCCAAATCACTTTTCAAGAATCCATTTGTTTTATCTAGCAACACCTCCTGCCCAAGCTGCCACCCAGAAACCCAAGGCTGCTGGTGGTCCTGTTAAGGCCAAAGGCAAAGATGCCAAGAGTGGGTCGAGTGCCTCTGCCCCAAAGGCTGTCCCTGGCAGAAGAAAACGAACCTCAATGTCTGGCTCTTCTGCGTCTCCTACTTCCCCTAAGAATACACCTTCCTCAACCCCATGCTCCCCTGTGGTATCTCCTCTAGCCTCTTCTAGTGATTCCTCTAAAACCCCAAAGGTTGTAAAGGCTGGTAAACAAGGAAAACCTAAAAAAGGGGAAACATTTGGGTCTCCTCCAGCCCCTACACCGTTAGAATCTAAGGCACCTCCTGCTGAGGTAAAGCCAGTAGACCCTAAGCCAGACCCAACTGCAGTGAAGGCTAAACCTACTGCTGCTCACCCTCAAATGGCCTCACCAATCCTCACCAAGCCTGCTGCCGCCCCTGCTACCTTTAAGGTGACCTCAAAGCCTGCTGCTTCAGCCCCGGTTTCATTTTCAGATGCTCTTGAGTCCAGCCCCTCCAAAGCGGTAGTTGAAAATAAAACCCCCTTACCAAAAGTAGCCCCTGTTACTCCAGTAACGGATGATGATCTCCCACCCCTCATCCCACCAGAAAAGCCAGTCAGTATGCCAGTTTTTCTGCCCCCGGTTGCCAAGCCTGCTCAGGTTGAAGCTAAACCTGCTCCTGTAAAAGCTGGAAGGCCAGCAACAAGTGACGAACCATCCGCAGCTAAATCCAGTGGAAAAGCCGCAAAACAAGCATCACCTACACCCAAGGCAGAAGCAACCAAGCCTGTAGCCAAGGCAGAGGTACCCAAGGCGGAGGCTGCCAAGCCAGCGCCCAAGGCGGAGGCTGCCAAGCCAGCGCCCAAGGCGAAGGCTGCCAAGCCAGCGCCCAAGGCGGAGGCTGCCAAGCCAGCGCCCAAGGCGGAGGCTGCCAAGCCAGCGCCCAAGGCGGAGGCTGCCAAGCCAGCGCCCAAGGCGGAGGCTGCCAAGCCAGCGCCCAAGGCGGAGGCTGCCAAGCCAGCGCCCAAGGCGGAGGCTGCCAAGCCAGCGCCCAAGGCGGAGGCTGCCAAGCCAGCGCCCATGGCGGAGGCTGCCAAGCCAGCGCCCATGGCGGAGGCTGCCAAGCCAGCGCCCATGGCGGAGGCTGCCAAGCCAGCGCCCATGGCGGAGGCTGCCAAGCCAGCGCCCAAGGCGGAGGCTGCCAAGCCAGCGCCCAAGGCGGAGGCTGCCAAGCCAGCGCCCAAGGCGGAGGCTGCCAAGCCAGCGCCCAAGGCGGAGGCACCCAAGGTAGAGGCTGCCAAGCCAGCGCCCAAGGCGGAGGCACCCAAGGTAGAGGCTGCCATTCCGGCGCCCAAGGTAGAGGCTGCCATTCCGGCGCCCAAGGCGGGGGCACCCAAGGTAAAGGCTGCCATTCCGGCGCCCAAGACGGGGGCACCCAAGGTAGAGGCTGCCATTCCGGCGCCCAAGGCGGGGGCACCCAAGGTAGAGGCTGCCATTCCGGCGCCCAAGGCGGGGGCACCCAAGGTAGAGGCTGCCATTCCGGCGCCCAAGGCGGGGGCACCCAAGGTAGAGGCTGCCATTCCGGCGCCCAAGGCGGGGGCACCCAAGGTAGAGGCTGCCATTCCGGCGCCCAAGGCGGGGGCACCCAAGGTAGAGGCTGCCATTCCGGCGCACAAGGCGGGGGCACCCAAGGTAGAGGCTGCCCTGCCGGCGCACAAGGCGGGGGCACCCAAGGTAGAGGCTGCCCTGCCGGTGCCGAAGGTGGATACACCCATGGTTGAGGCTGAAAAACCGGCACCTGAGGTAGAGGCTGCCAAGCCGGCGCCCAAGGTGGTTGACAAGCCAACACCAAAGGTAGAGGCATCAAAGGTGGAGTCTGCCAAGGTGGAGGATGCCAAGCCATCGCCCAAGGTAGAGGCACCCAAGGAGAAGATTCCCATGCCCCGTAAACTTACATTTGCTGAGGCTGTTGCAAAACCTGTTGTTAAACCTGAAGTTGAGATAATCAGTCCAACCCCTTGTGAATCAGATTCAACCCCCAAATCTGCCCCTTCATCTGCTAAAACCCCAGCCAAGGCGGTGCCTGTGATCAAGAACGACAAGGGTATTTCTACTTTGTCCTGTCCGTCCCATTTCTTTGTGGTTACCTTTGTGATGGTACAATGTAGATTAGTGGTGGATACATAGACTTGGATCTTAAAAGTAAAAATTTGCTCTTATATTTAACACTGGCCTGTTTCAAAGATCACCTTGTTAGGACTATACACCTTTTCTTCCGTTTTTTTAAATTTGTATATAAAAAGTAAACGGGATAATTGTGAGTTCCGCAGTGAATGTTGTTCTTGCATGGTCGGGTATGTTTCCCATGATTTCAAAGGGTTCTGTTTTAAGGGTCCTTATGTCATTTCTAGTGCTGGAAAAAGGTGACTTCAGGGGTATTGGGTGAGGGTGGCTATAACTTGACCACTCATGTTAAAGTGCCTACATTTAAAGAACATGTTTGAGTTGAGTTCCGAGAGAAAATGTGACTACGTATCAAATCCTTGTTGACAGAATTATTTTAACAATGTTATTTACTTCTCCAGGACTGAATTGTTAGGACAATTATGCAATTGCACCCTTTTTTTTTTTTTACCAAGTTTATTAATTGATGTATTTGTGGTGTTATAGGATCTGGCACAGAGTCTGACAGTGATGAGTCGGTACCTGACTTGGAGGAACAGGACTCTGCACAGACACAGACACAGCAGGCCCAGGTGAGAACCATGTTTAAGTTATCACAATTACAAAATAAATGTGGGTTTTTAGAAAAAACTAATGATTGACTCTTCTGTGATGATTGACACAGTGACTTTCGTTCTTCTGAGTTTACTGAAGCCAACCTCTGTTCTGAGAAGAGCCACAGTATGAATGCCATGTGTTCATCAAATAAAAAAAACTCCTTCATAGAGTGATTTGAATGTCTACCAACAGCTTGCGGCAGCTGCCGAAATTGACGAAGAACCAGTCAGCAAAGCCAAACAGAGCCGCAGTGAAAAGAAAGCACGAAAGGTAGTGTTGCGTTTGTGTGGGTCCTCCATTATTCTCTTAAGACCGTTTCCATGCCACTGTTATCCATCATGTATGTTTATGAGGGGATTAATGACATCAATTTCGTTTTTCTGCAGGCAATGTCAAAGCTTGGTCTGAGGCAGGTAACTGGTGTCACTAGGGTCACCATTCGCAAGTCCAAGAACATCTTGTTCGTCATAACCAAACCAGATGTTTACAAGAGTCCTGCATCAGACACTTACATCGTCTTCGGTGAAGCCAAGGTATTTAACCAGCCGTCTCTATTCTTGTATTACCATACCGTTATAAACAATATTATGGTGCCCTATAAATCATTGTGGGTATAGGTAAATCAAATATTTTATTGCCGAAGGATGAGATATTGATATTCGTGTTCCTCTTCAATAGATTGAGGATCTTTCTCAGCAAGCTCAGCTGGCCGCTGCCGAAAAGTTCAAGGTACAGGGAGAAGCTGTTTCAAACATCCAGGAGAACACACAGACGCCAACAGTACAGGAGGAGAGTGAAGAGGAAGAGGTAAAATACTGTCAACGGAAAACAGACAATGATTTGGTGGCTGTAGTATAGTATATTACCTGTTTGCTAAACTAAGCCTTTTGTTAAGGTTGACGAGACTGGAGTGGAGGTAAAGGACATTGAACTTGTCATGTCGCAAGCCAACGTGTCTCGGGCAAAGGCTGTACGGGCCCTGAAAAACAACAACAACGACATTGTCAATGCTATTATGGTATGATATCTGAACACTTCAAATTTTGCATTTTGAGTTCACTTTTATGATGATTGATACAGTGACTTTCGTTCTTCTGAGTTTGCTGAAGCCAACCATTCTGTTCTGAAAAATTGAACAACTTTTCTTGACTATTAAATATTTTTGCACATATTCTAACGCTTTCTATCTTTTCGTCTTTGCAGGAGTTGACAATGTAATCTGAACGCTCGAGGCAAAGTGGTCAATAAAGGTTGCTGATTTACTCTACACTTGTTTGTACAATTTATACCCAAGATGGAAATAAAGTTGTGGCTTGATAAAATGAAACTTTGCTGTCTCTGCTCTTTATACAAAAGGAACATTTTAAATGGTTGTGATTTGGAAGGATCTTTCTTGGTGTGCTGATTTTAGATATTAATGGGTTCCCAACACAATATTTTACTTGGTAAACACACTAATGGTATACGGGGAATGTGGGATAAGATCCAATTTCTAAGTACCAAATATGAATACAGTATTTGAAACCAAATACGAAATTTAGCCATGTGTATAAGATTGTACCGAAATCGGAAGGCAGCTGTTGAGTGGTAGTTCACTAGGATGCGGTGGATGGATGCGTGAACATGCAGGCAAATGCATTTGGTTGGATATAAATATGTCTATACTGTTTTCACACTGAAGAAGTGTAACTACGCTTAAAAGGCAGCTTGGAAATGAAGCCATGTGCTTCCTACATATGACCAGCAGCTGTCGGTGAAGGCTCTAGTTTAGAGTCATAGTTGAGTATAGGTTCTTCTAGAAACCTCTGGTACACGGAAGCTGCGTCATTATCGTCATCCTCGTCAGGCGATACGCAACAGATTTCGGAGTCCAGTCATTGGAGCCATTGCAGTGTGAACACATTGTTAATTTTGCTTTTATAGCACCGCTGTCAATAATACTAGCAACTCCGTGGAGACTATCGACGCTACTACAGCATGTAAGTTTTGCACATGTAAACAGTATGCCTACAGACCAGTACGCGGCGGCCATGTAGTAGAAGAATCCAGCTAACATCCATTCAACAACATGTTCTGGCGAAGGCGGGATGTTTGGCCTTACTGAGTTGTAACCTGCGCTAGACTCGAGTTTTGGGTGTAGCTGCTGCTACAGTGCACACGAGGGCTTCATCACTAACTTTTAAAGAAATAATGTATGGCTTTCTATGTTATTCAAGATGTATTGTCCAAATGGCACGAGTCATGTGCACCGCATGGCTTAACGCTAGCTAAGAGGTGCTAACCCTGTGCGGCTAGCGTCATTAGCCTTGGATAGCCTTGGGTTGGTTGAGCTTCTTTCATTCGAAATGATATTTTTAAATTACTTTTAAATGCTCACAACTATATATGTACTAAACATTATTTGCGTTTGCAGTCAATAAGATCAAGTGGACTTAATGGCTTACACGGTCCACGATGTCATGATTCTGTTTAAATTAGATTAGTTGGTGGTCGGTATTGGTATACTGTAGTGCTTCACTGTTCTTTCGATATATTTGAGCGTCATGCAATTGCTCTTTTTTGTGCTCATTATTTTAAGAGTGTGTGTTTCGTGACTAGATCTTTAGTTATTCTATATGCACTAGGCCTATGTGCGGTCTGAGATCATGCCACAAGGCTGAACAATTGGCACAATGGTGTGAGTATTTAAAATTGAATTGATCTAATGATATATTAGAAAATATTTACTCATCTGTAAGGTTAATTCATTTGGTTATATTTTGACTAATTTAAATTGAGTCATGATATTCGATCACTCTAGTAACAAGATGCTCTATGGCAACCTGATGCACATGCTTTTTTATGCTAATCTGTTATATGGAGACTAGCCCACCTGTCTGGTTTAGTTTAGCTGGTTTGTATCATTAATCTTTAGGTCACTTCTAAATTGAACCTTTCCCTATATGCTGAAGTATTGTATTAATCCCTCACTAAAGCTTGTAGCTGGTATAGATGTATACATATTAATACAGCATTGTGTATCAAAGTGACCTGTTTTTAGAGGCTGATATGTGTGATTCTCTTTTAAAGGCATCCAGCATCTGCAAAGTGGTACGACAGACGGGATGCTGTTTACATAGAGTTCTGTGTAGCAGACAGCAAGGATGTCAAGGTCAACTTTGATAAAACAAAGTTTGGGTTTACGTAAGTTCTAAAACAATGAACTACAAAAATTGAGCTTTCTATATTTTTATTTGTTTGAAAGGACATAACGTATACCTTTTTTTTTCTTTTCTTGTTCTCATAGTTGCATTGGAGGAACGGACAATGTCAAACATGAAAATGAAGTTGACCTCTTCGAAGCCATTGATCAAAGTGTAAGTTGTTGTGACATTCTGATCACTCTTGAGTGACGAAAGAATAACTTTCTAATAATTTTCTGCTAAACAAACAATTAAACCCAGTCAATTACAATTTTTATTCATATTCAACACATGCAGAATCATATCCTTGTCCATTAAACTTTCCAAACATAGATATTACGTGTTGTCTCAGGCAAGATGTGATTTGTATGGGTTGGGTTCTTTTAAATACTTTCTTCTGTTTCGATATCACAGAATGAATGAAAGTAGATGTATATACCTAAAACTACAATGTTTTTGTTCTTAAAAAATATGAAATGAACTGATGGGCTCAGGCCATTTCTTTCATTAGGTGTGATTTGTGAAAGAACCAAGTAGATGATCATTGTAAATTTCAAATATTATAATTATAATATTATATTTAATCTTCTGCTTAAAACAGGAATCCAAACAGAAACGCACAGACCGCTCAGTGTTGTGCTGTTTACGGAAAGCAGAGCCAGGGAAGGCATGGCCCAGGCTAACAAAAGAGAAGGCTAAGGTCAGCACCACATCATTTGTGCTTTATTTCCCCTCCCAATTCTACAGGTTAACCTACTAAAAAACACTTCCAATTTTTATTTCCACAGCTTACTTGGCTCAGTGTTGATTTCAACAACTGGAAAGACTGGGAGGATGACTCCGATGAGGAGATGGGCAACTTTGACCAATTCTCTGATGTAAGCTAAAAGTAGCGCACTTCAAACATATTGTATTGTGTAGTACAAGTATAGGATATCTAATATCTATATCAAATGAAAAGGCTACACGCAAAGTGCTAAAAATGGGATCTGGTACTTAAGCTTCTTGGGGACACCGGCTGTTAACAACAGAAACGTGTTATTTTTAGGAATTAAACATTTTTTGCACCCTAAATGAAATGTTGTTTGATTTAATACATGTATATCATAGGCACATTGTACAATCAGTAATGACACTAAAACCTATCTGATGCTGGGGTGGTGGGGGGGACACTGGCTTCATAATAAATGTTTCTCCATTGGCCATCTATTAATTAGTATTTAGGTTTTCTTTGAAGCTGTTAACATCTTTTTACGTACAACGCTTTAACTAATTACACAACTACTCAAGTCGTCCATATTATCCAGAAACATCCCATTTGTGATTTAAACTTTATTTTCTATTTTTTATTTTATTTTTTACAGATGATGAACAACATGGGAGGTGAGGATGACCTACCTGATATAGATGGAGCAGCAGAGGACGTAAGATGTTTTCCTCTTTATATGGCCATTATCTTTTAAAGTATAGACTGGAAAAGATGGACAGTGGATATAGCCATACTTTTAAACAGTATGGTACACAAGATGCCTTTACATTGTTTAACGCCATACTTTTGTTTATTATCAGGAGGACTCTGCGGATAGTGATGATGAAAGTAAGTCCTATTGCTATAAAACCAGTGCAAAATCTTTTATTTGTATTCACATGGATGGTTATTTTTATATGCAACTGTTCTATTGTGCTTATTACTCATCTTCTTATTTCCTCTAGAAATGCCAGATTTGGAATAGAAGACTTGAAACCCTGAGTGGAGAGAGGCATGGAGAGAAAGAAGGGGATTCATTAAAAACTGTATATCTTGAAATATGAAGGCAGTGACAAAGCTGTACACATGAGTTGGTAGCCATATTTAAATCCATAGCCTCAACTCCAATACATTACCATCAGGCCACTGAAGGTTGTTATGCATTGTATTGTACAGAGCAGATATCTCCACTTCCATTTATAGTACTGCGTTTTTGGGGTATCCTGTTTTGCCGTTAATTACAGCTAAGCACATGTTTTCGTAAAAGAAAAACTAGTTGTCCTCAACTGAGCAATACATGTCAAGACATTTACAAATTGGTTGTGATGTGGAGAAAGGCTTACTAACAAGACAAGGTTTTGAGTTTATCAGCCTAGTGAATCTTCTCAAATTACTTTGGAAGGCACAACCCCAGATCTTAGTTGGTATAAATGTAATTTCTGATTCGGTTATTTAAAGTTCTTCATGTGGCATGTATTCAATATCCAGGGACCTATCAAGTGTCTAGCTTAGTGCTCTAGCCTACATATTTTCTCCTACGTCGTATCTGCTTGTGGTCTTTCGTAAAATTGGAACATTCTGTCTGTAACTCCACTCAAACAAACAAAACACTGCATATTCTTAATTATGACGTAACAATTATTGGAATATACTTTCTACCGTCCCGTACATTTTGTTATCTTTAGCAGCAGACTCCGCCTCCGCCTAACATTCTCACTTAAGTCTTCAGAAGTAAGGTAACATGCTGTTTTCAGTCTTAGGCAGGCATGGAAGACATTCAGTTTTTCTTCTACCCTCAAGTTTATTTTCCAAGTTAAACTAGAATAGATCCTCCCTTGGTGGTCAAGTTTGTGTTGGGGAATGAAATGGCTGTGTAATGACCAAATTATATTTGCACTGTCAAAATGATGGGAGACAAATGAGCATGCCGGTAGTTGTGTATTTCAACTGGTGGTTGGGTATTTCAACCTGACTAGTTATCACAGGCTGGTTATCACCAACTTCGGTTATTGTTAAATTACAGTGGAACCGTTTTTTTATTTGTCTACATCTTTCTAATAAACTGTCTAAATCATTATTTTAAAGTTGTGCTCTTATATTTTTCTTTCACTGTTGCGTATTGACTTTGCCTCCAGTCAACTTTAAAACATTTGTAATCACCAGATTGTGTTATTACCTATTAAACACTTTACAATTATAATTTATGGGGGAAAGTAAACGGATTGTATCGTTTATTTAGTAAACCGAATGACAGGAGGATCATCCATCCACAGCTTGATGTGCGTATTAGCATACTTCTTACATAGGCCTGATCATCCGCTGTCATTTGTGTCCTCAGGTTCCTGTTTATCTATAGGTGCGTATCAAAGTAAAAGCCTGGCACGACTCTAAATACTGTGACGAGGCTGTCAATGTTAAATTTGTATATTGTTTTAATTGGTTTGTTGGGTGTCGTATCTATTTCTAATTTTAAGTAGGCCTTATATTTGGCCATTTTTTCACTATCCTCAACCGGTTCAATGAGTAGTAGCTATCAAGATAATGTATAAAGGGCGATCATACACTCGCGTGACTTTAATTACACAGGCGATAATGACGTTATTTTCCATGGGAACTTGCTTTTTGACTGGCTGAACTTGCCGTAAGGTGGGCAAGGTTTCACGACATAAAAAAATGATACGTCCAGGTGATCCTGGATAACAAAATGAAGGGCCCTGGGACGTAATGGAATAACTGCAAAATATAAATATTACAGTAAAATATAAAGAGCGCAAACGTTTACTAAAGTACAGTGCTCAAGTGCTCTTCCACCCCTGGATTTAAACAATTGTATTCGTTATTTATATTATTTATTTGTTTAATCCTGTCCTCTTGTTAATGTCCCCGTAGTGTTTGGGAATAATGTGTACAATTAATTAAATGTTTAGCTATACTTCTTTGCTTCCATGTACTGTCCTTAAAATCCATGACTGTGGGTTAAAAGTATTAATTGGGTCACATTCATTTGAAACATTAATTACAATTATACGCTTTGCATTTATTATTATGATTTTAATGCAATTATTGAGTGTGCGGTACATGCCTCTGACCGGATGTATATTTGGTTATTGCTGAGACTTTGACACTGGCTTGTGTTCTGTGATCATGGCTGCAACGGACCACACCAGCCATGTTTGCTAATTTAAAACCCAAAGGTTAGATAATAGTTGTTTATTTTTTATCGTTGTGCCACCTTCCCACATTCATCCGGCAATTCGAAGCCGTGAGGCATCAGGGCCTATACACATCCAAGGAATGAAAGGTTAGACTGTTTTATTGAAATATGAGCGAAACTTTTGAGTCTAGCACTAGTGGGAGGTGGAGGTTGAATTTCTCTATGCGTTGCAGCGTAAACAATGCAACTTCATCTGGCTGCTAGCTGGTGAACAAAAGGATCATACGGATGGAAACCAGTGGTGATGAGTGCATAACACTTACCAACAACGGGTTTGTTTTCGGCTATACATGTTCTCTGTTGAGCGATGTATCAATGGGTATAAGCATGGAACTGATAGTATCTGCTACTTAGCTAACTTCCCGGATAGCAGAAGCGCTGGGCTCCGGGCTCTTGATACCCATCAGTTTGCTAGCTGTATGCTAACAAAGTGTAACTGTGTTAATTGTCGCCTAATAACCTTGGAGCCGATACCTACAATTGGTGGACCAGGTTGTTTGTGGAAGAAATGTCTAGTACAATCAACCTTTTAACAAACTAGATGTAGGAACACATTTGGACTCCTATCGTGGCTTATGAGCACGGCTAGAAATGAATTGATCGTGGGAGAGCTAACGTTAAGCTACCGGGCTAACTATCGCGACGCTAGGATATGCCTGCGCCACTTATGAGGCCTTATTGAATGATGAAAAACGATTTAACGTTCACGCCAAGGGACACATTCTTATTGTAGAGGTACATTGTGACTAGCAAATGGATCAATTGACTTTAAGTAGCACATTTGTATCCCTCCATCGCCCGATCATCTTCAAATGAGTGATTTAGTAACATCCTTGTCAAGTTAGGAGGCTTTTGGTATTTGTATGGCCCGTCCATTTATCGTGAAAGATGGAAGCAAGCGACTGTAATTGTTTGCTGCGCCTCGTCAGAGATGTAACCAACCCGTAACACACCAGCCGCATTATAGATTAGTGCTTGCCGGAGTTTATCCCAGAAAAATGTGACCCGTGAAATGCGGGGTCCCATGTGTTCCGGAGACATAACGGCCACAATATAACCTAATGCACATTTGAACAGGTTTTAGGTCGTTAAGTCTGCCCTTAGTCTACCCAAAACGCATTTATGCCCAGGATTAATACACGGCATGTAACAGAGCTCGCCATGTCAAATTTAGTTCCGGACAAAATCTTTGAACAACTCTTTACATACAGGAAATCAACTATTATGGGCTTTAATTATTAGGTGGTAATGTTTGATAATTTCTTTTTTGGAAGTGCTACAATATGTAAGTGGTGTCTTACAACAGTTTAAATGGCACTTGCCAAAATATGGCAACTCATTCCAAAGGTCACAATAAAATGTGTTCATCAATTGATAACTTTTGTGCAATGTCTGTCTGACATGTTCCAGTTCGTTTCACTCTGTTCACAGACAATGTCGTAGCTATACAAGCTGTTGGTGCTAAAGTATTGAATCATGGGATTTTTGTTTTGCACAGCATTGTGTTGCATATCCATGTGGCTCAGATATTCCTCAGAAATGACTTCTAACCACCACCTTCATTACGCCCTCCTATATTTTATAACTGAATTGTCAGGTAGACAGGTGTAAGAAGCATGTTGAATTTACTAGTTTTCTCTAATAACTATTTACCTCTTTTGGTGTTTAAATCTAGATGGAGGCAAATAACCATTTCAACTATAGCACACAGCCCGCAGCATCAACCAACTCAGGATTGAAACGATCCTCAGGGGACTCTCTCTATACTAACGGGTCCTCCATGAGCTTCCCCCAGCAGGGAAAGAGTGAGTATTTTTCAATTTCACATAACCTTTTGCATCATCCCCATGCAATTCG
This sequence comes from Lota lota, assembly GCA_026745465.1. Taxonomy (NCBI): domain Eukaryota; kingdom Metazoa; phylum Chordata; class Actinopteri; order Gadiformes; family Lotidae; genus Lota; species Lota lota. Next base: position 2,384,087 of record JACYXH010000319.1, on the reverse strand, counting down.
AATGAATGGTACAGAGAAACACCAACATTATGGGGCTCCCATAAAGTAGGTTCAGAGGTTTGAGATATTACAAAGAGCAAATGCTAGACAAAAAGACCACCACATAAAATGACCACACTCGTGGAAACGAGGTAAAGAAAAAAACAGGAAACACACCAATGTTTGTGTGTGTGTGTGTGTTGATTTAGAATACAAAAACGTTGACTCAAAGAAATGTTTTTGTATAAGATGAGTTATTCTCATATATTACATGCCACCAGCCCAGTGAGGAAAACTTGCTCATATAAGTTGAGGACAAGCGTTGGTGTCCCGAGCAGGACCGATGTATACAGTAGTCAACGGGGAGTGATGTTCATGATGATTCAGATGTTTAAACACTCATGTGCTTGCTCTAGAGTCATCTCATCTTTGTAAATTGATGTTATGTATATGTTTACCAATGCAGGTTGTCAGTGTTTCCTATCACTAAAATCCACAACATGTTTTCTATTTGACAGACATGAATGGCGAAATGAATGTGAACGGCGTGACTACTGTACTTGGGTCCAGTGTGCCTGGCTCCCATCCACCAACAACACCGTACCCACATATGAGCAACCACCAGAACAGCATGGGCTACGACTACCTATGGGGAGGACAGGCTGAATACAATTCATCCATGGGTCCTTCTCCTGGCCATGGGATGCACCAGAAGCAGCCTCCCTCTGGCATGATGCAGCCTCAGTCACAGCATCACTACCAGGAACATGGACAGTACCAGCTCAATGGGGGCATGGGAAGCTCCCACCAGCCCCCAGTGGCAGGCTCACCAAACATGTCTTCACCTGGCGGTCAGTACTGGAATAGGAGTAACCCAGGCCCACAGCAGATGGGCTTCAACTCCCCCAACGTGTATGGGAGCTACCAGAGCCATGTGCACCCTGGGATTTCTTCACCACAGCATCACCAGCAGCAGCAGTCTTTACAGCCACCCACGCATCAACCATCTCCACAGCATCTCCACTCTCACCATCACCCACAGCATCACCAGCAGCAGCAGCAATCTCAGCATTACGGCATGATGGCCAACGGGATGCCATATTACCAGCCCCATCACCCTACCCTACCTTCTCCCCAGCCACGGCCAACCACACCGTCTCAGCCCCAAAGCCAGTCTCCGATGATTCCTCCAGCTCCACAGAACTTCACTCCTCCACGCGGAAGCCCGCAGCACCATAATATAGGCAAAGGTGGGACCAGTAGCCCCCTCCCGGTGTCCTCTGTCTCTATGCTGTCACCCTCAAGCGCACAGGATAGTGGTTCACCCCAGGGTCAGAGCATGGAGCGAAGCCCTCAGCCAGCCAATGCAGGAAGGCCTGCTGTCGTGCAAGGTAATACATGTATTAATTGTATTTTAGTTGACCTTGAATTTATTTCTTCTTGTCTGAATCAAGTTGCCTGACTGATAATAGATTGTCATTTGCCTGACATCGCCAGACCAATTTGCAAATGCATATTAGTCTGGACCTCTCAGTTCATTTTAGATTTTCCAAGGGGAGTTTTCAACAGGTGTAGATCAATTTGCCTTTGGACACAATTGGATAGACCTACAACCAATCGGAGCAAACGAAACGTGTGACACATCAGCCGCAGCCATCTTGGTTGTTTATGAAAATGCCTCAACGGCTCTCCCATAGGGTGCCCCTCTGTACAGTCATCTTATCAATCCCACCCCATATTAGATAAGCGGTTGTGATTGGCCCGACCCAGTGTGTCTAGCGGTGTCTGTGTATACATGCCTAGATGACCGGGCTTCCAAGCAAGCCGTTGGTCAGCAGCACTCCTCTTTATACAGCAATCGTTTGGTCAATATTTCAGGCGGTAATAACAGGCAAATTACTAAGTACCTTGCCCTAAAAAATAACCTTCAACAATAGCGTAACTAAAATGCAATTACACTAGATATGTGTCACGTTTCAAAATGTCCCTAATGGATATAACATTGAAATTGCTGTTTAAAAGTGTGTCCTGCTAGCTCTACCACGGTAATCAGCAGTTAGAAAAACTGCGTGGTCAGTGGTTCTCAGGTGTGGATGTAATGCACATAAACTGTATACAATTCTGGCTCAACTGACTTTCGACATGTGATCAGTGGTGGAAACTATCGTACCTTGGTGTGCAAAAAGAGAAATAATAAAATGGCCTACAAAACGAGTACTCGTTGAGATTTTGGCCGTGTACATTCGATTAGAGTTTTGGGGTATTTCTTTCATCCCTAATACTTATATTGCTGATACATTACACCATTGCATAGTAATGAAAAATGGTTTATTCTGATTTGTCTTTGTTATTCTTCAGGTAATATGAGTGAAACCTATCAGGAGGCGGATGCAGGCTATACATTGATGGACGAGGCCACAGGTGGCCAGCGGTTGCCTAGAAGTGATGGTTTCCAACCCAAACCGCCCTTACCTCACGAGTACAGTCAGCATGCTGAACAGTCTGCAGCCCGGTGCCCGGACATGGCTAGTTCAATGAGGGAGCCAGCAGTGAATGCCTCCCCTCGCTCCATGTCGTCTCATCCCGCTGGATCCCCAGCCGCCGTTTCAACGTCTCCTTTGGGAAAAGCGTCAACACCTCCACGGCTCTCTATGGCTCCTGTGGTCTCTTCCGTATCAGCCCCGGGACCAGCCGCTGATCCATCCACCGCGGTGGTGTCGACTCCGCCACGAGTTGCAACGCCCCCGAGTTTGGCATCTCTACAATCTGTAGCCGGGTCTCCGAAACTTTCCTCTCCTCCTCTAATGGTGCAGGGCCTAAGGCCTCCCTCTGGTTCTGGTTCCCAGATTGATTTGGCTGGATCTCCACATAGGACAATGGGTTCTCCTTCCCGCGTGCCTGCTTTACCTTCCAAGTTACCTGCACTGCCACCATTGCTGGATAATGTCCCCAGGCTACCAATAGTTTCCTCTGCTCCATTAGCCACTGCTCCTGCATTGGTGTCTAATTCTGAGGGGAGAAAGATGTTGTTTCCTCGTATGACCTCTTCACCGTACACCCCAAGCCACACAACCACAACAGCACTTGCCCCTTCCTACTCGGGTTCTGCGCCCATTTCTGCTCTCCAGCAGATGGTTGATGGGTCGAGGTCCCCACCAGTCACACCTCGCTTCCCAGATCCATCCAAAGCGCCACCAGAAGTATCAGGACCCTTGACAACAACCTCCTCATCTCCTGCACCACCTAAACCGCGCTCTTCAGTATCCACACCTCCCAGATTAGTGCCCGCTTTTCCCTCTACTGACGACAAGCCCACACTCCAGCTTCAGACGTCATCTGCTCATACTACTGCTCCAGCATCAACATTATCTCCAGCACCAGTGGACGTAGATCTGCTGGCATCATCAGTCCAAGGTCCTGCATCCCAGCCCTTGTATTCCCTACCTCCTTCAACCACTCAAGCCTCCAGGACTACCTTTGTGTCTGCTCCCCCCCCCTTGGTGTCTTCGACTACTTCAGCAGCCGCTGCCTCTCCATTGGCCCAAGCCAGTGCTGTGACAAAAGCCTCATGTATCAACATCCCTTCTCCACAAACACCAAAACCGCCGCCTCCAACAATGGAGGAAGAGGATGGTGACTGTGGGGATGGGATTGGAGCACGGCCCCTGCAGCTCCACTGCAGCGCAGCCAATGACCGCAAAACGACTGAGGAAGGGTCTTTCAACGACCGGTCAGGCGACGATGCCTCTCAATCTGAGGACGATTCGATGCTCCACAGCACCTCCAGAGTAGACCTCTCCAGCTCAGGGATTGAGGACACGTCTTGCATGGACGGCGACAGCTCACACGTGAACGAGTCCACTCACATGGACGACAGCTCATTCATGGCGGAAGACATGTCTCAATTCGACGGCACCTCCCACACGGAAGAGGAGCCCTCTGGCATGGCTGACACGACCCTGGATAGCCACGGTTCCTCCTTGGAGGAGGAGTTTGATGATAGCCAGGCAGGTGAAACCTCTGGAGCAGAGGAAACCATGGCCAGCGGTTTGAGCACCAGGGATGCCACGCTGGAGTCTTCCTTGAACAGCACCTCTCAGCTGGAGGAATCCAACGTTGACTCGTTGCAGATGGAGCTGTCCAATGTTGACTCGTCTCAGATCAATACATCCGTCGCAGACTCATTCGGACCAACTCAAGGTACACATCCAATACTTTCAGTTAGTAGTTTATCATTTCAAAATGCTTTTGAATTTTGAATGAGGCAATTGTTTCTTTAAAGGGCACATTGTTTCCCTTGAAATTGCTTTTGTGCTTCGTATGATTCAAAACAATATTCCTTGTTAATATGATGTATATTGCCGATAAATGTGTGTATTATTTTTGGGTTGTTTGAGCAGAATGTGAAGATGAGGCGGCCAAAGCATGTGACTTACCCGACTCTGCTGGACCCATTGGTAATAAGGCCACTGTTAACGAGGCCACGCCTGGCCCTGCTTTCAAGATAATGGAAGAGAAGATCACAGCCCTGATGGAGACCCCTTCCATGCCCCGGGTCCCGCCCATCACTATCAAAACCTCCCCTGCTTTCGGAAGGCCGGTTAAAACACCAGGGAAACCCCGGAAACCCAGGGCTCCCAAGGCCTCCACTCCAGGTAGCCAACATCGACACGCACAGTCTGCATTCACCCAAATCTGTGTCTTTGGTTGCATTTTTGTTGATTTTTCTTTCAAGGACGTCCATTGTATTTATTATACCACATTTGTTAACAGAATAAGGAATACAAAATTAGGCAATGACATAAAAAAGTTTGCATATTTATATTACATTTTATTTATCATCACTCCTATCTTGTGCTGCGATGTACTGCCACACATTCCGCTGGGATTGATAATATATTTTACATTTGTATGGGAATGTCTTATGATTTAAAACCATTTGGTTTCCAGTGGCCACCCCAGCGGAGAAGGCCCAGCGTAAGCCCCGGGTCAGAACTCCGAAGGTGGAGAAGATAAAGAAACCCAAGAGGGAGGAGGCCAACGGAGACGAGGGAGCCAAGGTGAAAGGCGCGGGCCGAAAGAGGAAGAAACCTCTCGAGGAGGAAGCGAAGGACACGTCAGACGTCTCCCAAGCGGTGGGGCCTCCCACAGGAGAGGTCGATCCCATATCGGCCATCATCGAGGCCGTGCTCGCCAGGGCTTCAGAAGCCAGCTCTGCCGACGAGAACCCCAAGAAGCCTAAGAAGGCGAAGAAACAAGGTCAAGAAGGGAGTGCGGCCAAGTTACCCAAACTCCATGCTGAAACGGCAGAGGACGAAGTGGAAAACGATGCAGATGACAGCTCTACTGCAGGTGATTCAGGTTATGAAGTGTCATTGTATATGTAGTGAGAGATGGTCAAAAAGGTCAAATAGTTGTTACATGGCTGTCAATGCAGTGACTTTAATATTAACTGTCATGGCCTTCCTCATACAGGAGAGTCCAACAGACGGAGGGTCGCAACTGAGGAGCAGGTGCAATTCCCTCTGTTGCATGGGTAAAAATGCTTTGATTATCTTTGTTAATATTATCATTGATAATATGTAATGTCGCTTTTTCTACCTCTGGACTACCCAAAAACCCTTAATTGGTCAAATAATCTGTCTGATACTTATCCATTATCATTGATCTGTATTAGAAGGTGAAGTGATGGCTGATGTGGTTCTAGCAAGACGCTTTAAACATGCTCCCTGTGTTTCCTGACCTGTAGATGGAGGAGGGAGATCCGCGTGAAGAAGACTGAGAGCCGAATGAAAGGGGAAACCTGGTACTACACTCCCTGTGGCAGAAGGATGAAGCAGTTTCCAGAAATCATCAAAGTATGCTTTCCCATATTGCAAGGCATTACTAAGGAACGGCCTCCCAACGTCACGGCGTAAACTAACGCTGTGATCCTCCCCCCACCCTTCCCCCAGTACTTGAAGAGACAGCAGGACAGTGTGGTCTCCAGGGAGCACTTCAGCTTCAGTCCACGCATGCCCATAGGAGACTTCTACGAAGAGAGGGAAACGCCTGAGGTCTGTGCATCTCCACAACCTTCACTGATCACCCTATTATCAAACTAGTTCAACAGAATGTGCTCCATCGCTGTTTGGTACACACACACACACACACACACACACACATGCATTGACCTCCACAATGCCTTTTTACAGGGCAAGACGTGGGTGCTCCTGGCGAATGAGGAGGTTCCTTCCATCATCATGGCTATCACCGGCCGCCGCGGTCGACCGCCCAACCCAGACAAGGAGAAGCCCCGCAGAGTCAGAGCCCCGAAGGGGGGGCAAGTGCGGCGCCCTGGAAGACCCCCCAAACCCAAGATGGTTGACCTGCTCAGCAAAGTGGACGCCAAGCTGTTGAAAAGACTGGAGGCCAAAGGTGAGGGGATGGGTGGAGTTTGTTTTCATTGCAGTATCTTTAATTATAATTCACCAACATTCTTTGCCTGATGAGGGTTTTATTTGATTAGTGATTTATTGTGTTTTTAATGGATCCGTTTTCAGAAGCAATTACAGAGGAGGATAAAGAGAAAATCGCAAAAATCAAGAAGAAAATGAAGAGAAAGGTTTGTGAAACTCAAACATGTCTCAAAACATGTCTTTATAATTGTGCTGCTGCCACTCAACTCATCCTTTTTGTTGTCCCTTTATCAAGGCAAGAATGAAAAGAAAGGAGGATGCCAAGAATAAGAAGGTCCGAGAGGAGAAAAAGAAAGCAAAGGTAAGAATGATTTTGTTTTGCGAAGGCAAAAAAGATTAATTCACAACACTAAGAGCAATGATGTCATTGACCCTGTTCACGTCCGCAAAACCAAGTCCCACTCACTACTCATCCTTTCCTCTGTTTGCTGTAGGTTGAAAAGGACCAGGTGGTGAATGACCAAGCGGTGACCGCTGAACCAACCCACGAGGCTGCCCCGCCGCCCGACTCGCCGCAAGCCTCCGAGTCTATGCAGGAGCCCAAGAAGCCAAGAAGAAAAAGGACCACGGCCGTGGCCCCTACTCCCGTGCAGCAGACGGACGAGGAGAGGATAGCCCAGGGCAAGAGGGTGCTTGGGGCTCGGAGCAAGGCCAAGGCCCTGGCAAAGGCCCAGGCCGAGGCGGAGGCTGCAGCCCAGGCTACTTTGACGGCCAAGCGGGCCGCAGATAGGAGGGCGCAGGCCCAGAGACGACTGGAGGAGAGGAAGAGGCAGCAGACGATCTCCGACGAGCTGAAGAAGCCCACAGAGGACATGTGCCTCACCGACCATAAGGTGACTTTTCTTTTTTTTTCGTTTAAAACGCAGATCTAGGGCATTACCCTTCTGCGGCTTTGACCTTTTGAGGTTAAGGCCTGTTTGAAATGATCGTGACCTTTCGAACTCTCTCTCCCCAGCCTCTCCCTGAGCTCTCTCGTATCCCTGGGGTGGTGCTCTCGGGGACGGCCTTTGCTCACTGCCTGACGGTGGTGGAGTTCCTGCATGGCTATGGCAAGGTGATAGGCCTCAACGTTCCCAAGGACATTCCTAGCCTGGCCACTCTCCAGGAAGGCCTGCTGGGGCTGGGCGAGGGGCAAGGAGAGGTCCAGGATCTGCTGTTGAAGCTGCTGGAGGCGGCCTTGCATGACCCCGGCCTGTCCTCCTATTATCAGGTATGTGGAAATGAATGGAAGTCGGTCAGTGACATGTAGGTGTGTCATCGTGAAGCCTTGATGGGTCATCATTGACAATTCTTTTCTGACCCTCTCCCTTCCCTTCCCTTCCCGCCGTCAGTCGGTAAAGATTCTCGGGGAGAAGCTGGCGGACCTGGAGCTGACCCGCAGCACGGTCTCCGAGCCCCTCCGGCTCTTTCTGGAGTCCCACAGCTACGACACGGAGGTGTGCGACACGCTGAGGACCAAGACGTTCCACGCCCTGCCGCCCGACACCAAGGCATCCATCCTGGGCTTCCTGGTAGAGGAGCTGAACGGCAGCAACATTGTCATCAGGTTAGGGCGAGAACTCTGTGTGTGTGTGTGTGTGTGTGTGTGTGTGTGTGTGTGTGTGTGGCACAACTGGACTCTGCAGTTGTCTCATCGTGAAAGCTTGCAATTTATTCAAATTACTATTATTTTTCTAAATGTATAAAAACATAAATTAATCCGATTTTCTTTATATAATGTAGGCGCTACAGGGTATTAATTTAATTAATAATTTGTTAATCGCAATGACAATTTCCAGCAAATAATGGCAATTGTCATTTTTGTCATAATCCTGCATCCCCAGCTTGTGTGTGTGTGTGTGTGTATATATGTGTGTGTGTATATATATATATATATATATATATAGATATATAGATATATATATATATATATAGATATATATAGATATAGATATATATATATATAGATATATATATATAGATAGATAGATAGATAGATATCTATATCTATCTATCTATATATATATATATATATATATCTATCTCAACATGTCTTGTTGGTCACCATTAGAGGACTGTTGAATCACCAGCGGTGTCTCCTTCTGTTTCAGTGACATAGACAACACACTGGAGAACATGTCCACCTACAGGAAGAACAAGTGGATCATCGAGGGGAAGTTGCGAAAGTAAGACCCGTGGCCGATCCCTCACAATGGGCAGAGCAAACAATAAACTACAAAATGTTCCTCATTTAATGGTTCCTGTTTTGATTCCTCCTCTCAGGCTGAAGGCCGCTCTCGCCCGGCGTACGGGTCGCTCGGAGGAGGAGCTGTGCTTGGAGGAGAGGAGGCGCAGCACCCGGGTGGTGGAGGAGGAGGAGGAGGGACCAGAGGACGGCAGCCTGCTTCAGGACCGGGCTAGCCGCCGCGGGCGCAAGGAGGAGCCCAAGCTGAGCGACGTGCGTATCTGTTCCTCTTCTCGTTGGCTTTGTCGTTGATGGGGGAAAAAACGATGGTGATTTTTTTTAACGGCTTTTATGGTCCTCTCCGGCAGAGTGAGAGCCCTACAAACGCCAGCATTCCAGAGCTTGAAAGGCAGATAGATAAGCTCACCAAGGTAAGGCCGGGGCAACACAGAAACATGGGGCCCTCTCAATATGATGGCCTGCTTGTACTCATCATTAGCTATTATTCCTCATTACTACTATACATCTCTCCCTCGTGATTTCCTCACAGCGCCAGCAGCTCTTCCGGAAGAAGCTGATGCAGTCATCCCATTCCATGCGGGCCGTCTCTCTGGGACAGGACCGCTTCCGTCGCCGATACTTGGCGCTGCCACACCTCGGGGCGATTTTGGTGGAGGGCCCGGAAGAGCTCCTGTGTGAGTCTCGCCGGGAGACCCCCTGCAAACATCATGTTGTGCATTGGGTTCCCGGGTCCGTAACCTTTTGTTTTCCTCTCCCCGTCCTGCAGCATCTGAGGAGGTCCTCGTGTCCGAGGTGCCCGTGACCCTGCTGAAGCGAGAGCCCAAGGTGGAGGAGACGGCCGCGCCCACCCCTCCCCCCGCCTCGCCTTCCGCCGCCAAGCCGCTGACCTCGCCGGACGAAAACATGGATGACGACGGCCTCCCCGGCACGGCGTCGCTCATGAGCCAGCCCCGGGGCCGCGGCCGCCCCCGCAAGATCAAGCCGGAGGTGGAGCTGCACCTGCGCACCGCCAGGATCCGGCGCCGCCGGCGAAGCAGCGCTCGCTCCGGCGGAGAGGACGGGCCCGGCTCGCCGGCCGGCGCCGGCCGGGACCTCACGCGTGCGGGCTTCCAGAGCTGGCTCAGCCAAACGCAGGAGCCGGCGACCAACGGCACGGCGACGGGGGACGCGCCGGGCGGCCAGCAGCCGGAGGACAGCGTGAAGGAGACGGCCGAGAAGCGGGGCCAGTGGTTCAACCTGCTGCCCAAAGAGCCGTGCGACTCCAGCTCCCTGACGGCGCCCCAGGGGCCCGCCTCGCCCGGCACGCCTCGGGTCCCTCTCAGCACGCTGCCGGCCAGTCTCGCTGCCTCTCTGCTGCAGGTGAGAGGAGCCCAGGAGAGCTGTGCCCTGAAGCCCTGTGTTTATCCGTTTGTTCTTTATGATGGGGCTGTGGACTCCCTAAGTAAGAGTGTGTTTTCCTTGCAGTCGGAATCGGCCCTTCCGGGTCAATGTCCTACCGAGGCGGGGACGACCCCACAGGGTGGCCTCGCCGCACCCCTCTCCACTTCTGCTGCCGCTCCTGCTACCACTCCTCCTCCGGCTCCTCCTCCCCTTCCCACCTCCCCCGCTCTAGACGCCACGCCCGCGGCCCCCGCCACGCCTTCCCGGCCTGTCCGCAGGCGCCGGAGAGGCAGCAGAGGGAGCAGCCCCGCCCGTAGAGGGGCGCGCAACGCAGCCGCCAAGAGCCGCGGCCGCCCGCCCAACACCGTGTTCCAGGAGCTGGAGCAGCAGTACTTCACCCAGATGGTGGTCAAGCCCATCCCAGCGTGTAAGGAGGCACCGCAATGGCCAGGGATCTCACGATACCATATTACCCGGGTTTTTTGATAGCTGTTACTATTATATGTTGCCATTTTTGTGAAGCTATTTGTGAAGCTAAGCGATTTCAGGTTCAGCTCATTTTTTTTTTAAGTGAACGTGACGGAACAGAACAAAGTTGATGCAAATTGACTATTGGCGAATACACTATAGCCAGCTCTGTAGGACAGTACCATTATTCTGCCTCCACTAGGATGACACTGATGTTGGTGGCTTTTTTGAGTCTACCAGACGATGCAATTAGGCAGAGGCGAAGAATCCCGATTCTCATGAATCCATTTAATTTCCTTTCGCCCCCATTCCTACGTGTAAGGGATTCCCCCCCCCCCCCCCCCCCCCCCCCCCCCCCCCAACACTTCTCTCTTCTCTCTGTGTAGCAGTGGGTCTGTGTCCGACTCACATCGGACACAAATTGACAAATTGCTGAAATCTTTATAAAGCATCCTTTAGTAATGTGTCCCACAATGTTAGGGCTGGTTTGGCTTTGAGCCTCATGCTTTGACTCGGGTTCGCCATAACAGCGATGGTGCGTGGCTGGTGGTGGATTCAGGATGCTGAGGAGCTGCAAGCCACCCTGCGCGCCCTCAACCCCAGGGGGATCCGGGAGAAGGTGCTCCACAAGCACCTGGCCAAACACATGGAGAACCTGGGCCAGATGTGCACCAAGGCCATCAGTGGTGAGTGGGTAGTGATGGGGATGTACATGATCTTACCTTTTTAGTAACAGAGCACATTGTTGAAGTTGTGTCTTTTTCTCTTTCCAGATCCCATATTCCAGGTGAAGATGGAGAAAGACGGGGCCCTGATGGAGGCTCTACAGCAGCCGTGGCAGGTGCAGGAGAGGGTGCTGGAGGTGGACATCAACGCCCTCCAGTGGGTGGAGGAGCTGGAGCAGAGGGTGATCACTGCAGACCTCCATCTCAAGGTGACGATGTGGTGTGAATCACTGTCTTAATGCCATGTTGTGGGACTCAAATTGAAGGCAGAATTCAAATGGCTGAAATGACATATGAGAAATGGTCACCATGCCGGTTCTGCAGTTGCAGCTAATGTCCAAGTGGTGGTGTAAGAGGCTCTTTGCCGGGCTGTATGTTTATAAGCCAACGGTCAAAATGTGGCACGAGAACACCATTGAGAACGCTTTTGTTTTCCCTCAAGGTGGCGCCTCAGAGCTTAGTGAAAACAGAGTCAGCAGACGTCGACCCGGACGCACCAGTGGCAGAATTCCAGGTAAAGGGACCGCTTTGAAACCAAAGCCAATCTTATGTACTCTGCTTGTTTTGAAATATTTCCACGGCCTTTCACAGGCACACTGTATGAAACGTAAACGAATGCAATGTTGTTCATATTGAAACATCGCAACGGATTTGGTAAAGGAATGTCATGAAGGCAAAACCTATCCTATCCATGTCATACATTCTCTAATCTCATGTCTTGAATTGCATCCGCCTATCCCCCCCCCCCCCCCCCCCCCCCCCAGGCCTACACGGCCCCCGAGCCGGACTCGACGCGGGACGACCTGCAGTACTACGAGCACGAGGCGGACCCGCGGGACGACTGGACGGTGCGCACCAAGAAGGAGTGGTCGGACCTGCCGCGCGTGGCCACGCACGCCCTGGACCTGGCCGTGCTGCGGCTGGCCAACCTGGAGCGCAACATCGAGCGGCGCTACCTGAAGGAGCCCCTGTGGAACACGGCCGAGGTGATGCGGCTGGCCCCCGTCACCACCACGCCCGGGGAGGCCCCGCCCATGGACGTCATGAGGTGACGCCGAAATCTCTCTCTCTCTCTCGCTCTCTCTCTCTCTCTCGTTTATGGTTTTGTTTTTTTGGAGCACCCCTGTGTTAAATAACAATCATATTGTCGCATCTAAGGTGATTGATAATAAGGGGGAAATAAAGTGTCCGATGTAGAAAATGTACAAAAGGTTTGTTTGTAGTTGACACAATTTTATTAATTTATGATCGTGCAGGTGGTTGTTTAGCAACGCACACTTTTATTTGTGTACACCCCCCCCCCCCCCCCCAAGGAGCGCACAAATAATTACCCCCTCAGGTACAATTATTTTTTTGGTTTGTTTATTGGACCCCCCCAGGCAATTTTTCCCATGCAACTCCCTTTTCTTGATTCCTTTATTAATTATCTCACAGCGCCATGGTATCTCCTGCGCCTGCCCTGCAGGGGGGCTCGCCCCACACTTAGAACCACAGCGTCAGAAGTCAACTTTAGGTTGCTTCTTGTTTACCAGCTTTCCATAACCCTCCGACTCGCTCTCGTCCTCTCTCTGTCACCCCAGCCTTGAAAGTGAGATCACCCCCCGCTTGCGCACCTGGAGGCAGGCTCTGGACCGCTGCCGCAGCGCCCCCCAGCTGTGCCTCTGCATACTGCAGCTGGAGAAGGCCATCGCCTGGGAGAGATCGGTGGTCAAACTGGTGAGTTCTTCTCTTGCATCGGGTTCTCGCTCCATCCGTGTGGATGGGACGGTGAACGGGACCCCCCCCCCCCCCCCTAACGAGCACTTATTGTTTGGGTTCCCCGTCACCAGAACTGCCAGGTGTGCAGGAAGGGAGACAACGACGAGTACCTGCTTCTGTGTGACGGCTGTGACCGCGGCTGCCACATGTACTGCCTCCGACCCAAGGTCACGCAGGTCCCCGAAGGAGACTGGTTCTGTCCCACCTGCACAGCCAAGGTCAGGCTCCCTTCTATCGCCATGGCAACGACGAGCCAGGCAGAACAAAACACAGATGGCCGTTTTGTTGTGAACCAAGTGGGGCGGGCGAAATCGAGAGTCCCTATTTCGTGATGTTCGTGAATGCACCGCGTGGGGGGCGCTGCGATGGCTCCTAATTGGGTGAACCGCTGTGCCTGGCCGTCTGACGTGTCATTTGTGCTGTCCGTCAGGAGGAAGGTGACTCTCCAGGGAGCCATCGCTCGGCCAAGAAGCGGACCCGGCTGAAGAAGAAGCGGTACGAGGACGACAGCTCCGACGAGGAGACGGCGCCCCGCCGCGTCGTCGGCATGGCGACGAGGCACAAGGACACGCCGCCGCCGGCCCCCTGCTCCTCCTCGGCCTCCCGTTACAGCGGCGGCGATGGCGGCGGTGCTGCCGCGGCCGGAATCTCTCCAGCCAAGCGTCGCCGCATGACCACCCGTAATCAGCCAGACCTGACCTACTGCGAGTGAGTGGTTCCCCCCCCATCCCCCGCAGCCAATCAGATGACACCCCCTACTGGGGCTAAACAATTAGGACAAAAATGATAGTATTTAGCCCGATATTCTGATTGCGATTTATTCATTGCGATTTACAGATAGTTGATTGCAATAACTTTCTGCCGGGCTTTGCTTTAATTGCTTTATTAAACAACTATAACAGTAAAGCAATTGCTGGAGCAAGTGGTTCTTAATATTTTTTTCATGTGCTGGTAGTATCAGCCCAGTTCTCACCCGCTGTGTGTCGTGTTGTGCCAGGATCATCCTGATGGAGATGGAGGCTCACGCGGACGCCTGGCCCTTCCTGGAGCCCGTCAACCCCCGCCTGGTGCCCGGCTACCGCCGCATCGTCAAGAACCCCATGGACTTCCTCACCATGCGGGAGAGGCTGCTACAGGGAGGGTGAGAACAGCGGCCATTAGTCATTCTGCGGCACCACACAGTGGCTCACCAAGCGCGTGTCAGACAGGAAATGGACGTGGGGAGAGAGGGGGGGGGGGGGGGGGGGGGTGGGCAGTGTGTAGGGATTGACACCGCTAGGATAATCAGGAGACCCCTGACATGATGGTTCTTACAACTTGGTTGGAACATAGATGAGAACATGGATGAGGAGAAAATATCAGGAGCCAAAATCGCACACTAAAAGCATCAGGAATACATGTTTGTTTCACGGGTACTTCATGGGGACCTCCAGCACCGCCAGACCAAAGGCGTGTGAAGGTTGAATTCCCCGCATGCTTTTCCGCCCCATCACTGAGCCCTTGCCCCCTGTCCCCCCGGTCCTCAGATACTGCAACTGCGAGGAGTTTGCGGCCGACGCCCAGCTGGTGTTCAACAACTGCGAGCTGTTCAACGAGGACACGTCGGAGGTGGGCGTGGCCGGACACGCCATGCGGCTCTTCTTCGAGAACCGCTGGGCTGAGTTCTACGAAAACAAGGACAAATGAGGGCCCTGTGAGACTGTCTGGAGGCTCGCCCAGCGAACACCTGTATCCCTGTGTCTATAGGTATAATATATATATATATATTTATATGTATATGTGTATATATATATATATATATATATATATATATATATATATATATATATATATATATATATATATATATATATATATATATATATATATATATATGTGTATGTGTATATGTATATATATATATATATATATATATATATGACTTTTATGTATAGGTTTGGTTAATCGTCACATTGATTCCTACTGTCGGTCTCTCCGAAGCCCCCCAGCGAACCCATTCCCGGTCACACAGACGGCGACGGCCGTTTGTACTCGGTCCCCCGTCCCTTCCTCTCACGGCCAGGGATCTGGCCCTGCCACAGGGCCCCATACTGGCTCTCAGGACTCGGTCAGGGGCAGATCACACTGTTGCAGCCTCGTGCGCTGCACACCGGACCTGCTGCGCACCCCTTGACCTAAAACCGCTTGAAAAAAGAAAAGAAAAGGACCTTACTGACCTGGCGTTCCACCCCTCTCATACCTGTTTTTAATGGAAATGTAATGTAATGTGGTCTCATGCCTAGAAGTACTTTTGGTTTGCTCAATATATTTTTTATTATATATTCTATATATATATATAAAAATATCAATAGCTGGGATTATTTAATAGCAATAGCGTGTAGTGGATGTGTACTGACTACATTATAGAGATGTCTAGATGGTTGACAAAAGGCCAGTTAAACAAATGGGAAACGAGGAACAAGGTTTCTTAAGCTGTCACATCCTAGTTAGGCATATAACCTCCAGTACTAGTCTCACATTTTTTACACACACACACACACACACACACACACACACACACACACACACACACACACACACACACACACACACACACACACACTGCTGTGTGAAGGACACTGGTTTCTAACAACTGGAGTATTTAGTGTGTGTCTATCGGTTAGGCTTCTAATCTTGTGTTTGAATGTTTCCCTCCTGGGGAGTACATTATTGCTGTGAGTTTGGTGTTAGCCGGATAGATTCGCCTCACAGGCCACCTGAATAGGACTGCAAAGATTTTAACCCGTCTCCATTTGCGATGTGTAGAATGTATATAGAAGTGACGTCGATGGCGAGGGTGGCCCCACAGGCCTCGACATAAGTTTGCCGTCAGCATCTTCAGTCGAGGCACGCGAGTGAACTAGGTTTTGCTCAAATCAAACCGGACCAACACTGAAAACAAACTTCCAGCACTCCCTCCCGCCCAATACACCTAGGTTTATTCCTCTGTGCCAAGTTAAACATGGCTGAAGGTGTGTGTGTGTGTGTGTGTGTGTGTGTGTGTGTGTGTGTGTGTGTGTGTGTGTGTGTGTGTGTGTGTGTGTGTGTGTGTGTGTGTGTGTGTGTGTGTGTGTGTGTGTGTGTGTGTGTGTGTGTGTGTGTGTGTGTGTGTGCGCGCGCGTGTGTGTGTGTGTGTTTCCAGAATACATTAGCAATGTGGGCTGCGGGGCGCTCATACTGAAGTCACAAGTTCAAAGCCTGAGCTGTTTTAATTTACATTCCGATTCTGTTTTTAATGGACTATAGTTTTGTTTGTGTTTGTGTTTTATTTTACGCTTCCCAAGGGCCAATGTACATGTTGCACCGCATGGTGTTTGTTCTGAAGGTGACCGGACGCGTCTCCACAACCCGGGTTATATTTAAGATAGTTTCTTACACTGAACTCAAATAGATTAATAGGAAGTACATTTGATGTTCCTTATTACACTTAAAGGGACGCCTGTTTTTCATAAAAATACGGAGAAAAATAATGAAATAAAAACCAAATGTGGTGTTAAGTGAATTTTTAATAATGTACAGTTTTGGTGACTTTAAATTTGTTCCTTTCTATATTTTTAGGACCAATTTATCATTTTTAAGAGGAGGTATTCTAAGACTATGTTGTATCAAGGTGATGTAACAAGTGTGCATCTGTAGAATGTACTGTGAGTTGAATAAAAACCACACCTAGTAGACAGTACAAACGTTTTATTCTTCATTCTACACAATTCAGCCCATGAATCAAAGAACCGGCATTGCTAAATATTACTTTTTATTTCTGTAATTGCTCTTTCAAACTAGAGTTCGATTTTTCTATATTAAGAACATGTTACGTGAGCACAATTATAACATTCAAGTTCTCTTCTGGACAAAGTGAAGAGTCAAAGTTAAAGTGAGGAGTGTAATATGAATATTACAAATGGCTGTGTTCTCATTGAGGGTGCGTGTGTAGGCTGCCAAGACATTTTCATAGTGGAAAAACCATATTGACCTACTTGAGTCATTGAAGAGCTGCGTGTTGCATTTTATGCAGTATGTGAATTAATAGACTAAATATATATTGTGCAAAATATAAGGACAAAAATATCCATGACAAGGAGCTAACCCTGTTATTAATTAAATCCGGACCTATCCAGTATATGTCTAGCACATATTTATTTTAACCGAAAAATGTACCAACTAAACTAACACATATCTATAAAGCCCCAAAACGTACATTCAATTCAACATGAGAGACAAAGTGGAAACATTAACTCATTTAATATTTAAGTGGAAGTGGTGGTGGGATGTTGTAGCACCCTGGGTAGTTGTGTCTAAGGCACATGTTGCAGGGTAAGGCCCTAGCATCACAACAAGCTGAAAGGGCCTCCCCCACTATGCTGCAGACACAGTGGGGGAAGACATGAGTCTGCAACCTGCTCCTGTCACTCAGTTCGGAAGGAAGTTATGTGTCCTTCTGAGTCGTGGACACATCGACTCGGCAGCTCCTGCCTCGGACCCTGACCCCACTACTCACCTTTTGCTCTATTTTGTTTCTCTCTTCTTCTCAATGCCTGTAGTTGGCACATTGTGTGTGTGTGTGTGTGTGTGAGAGAGAGAAACAGAGTGTTACTGTCAGCACTCTGAGAGTAGGGTGGGGGGTGGGGGGGGGGGGTGACTGAAAACTCCCCACGCCAGCGTGTTACACTGCAACCACCCGACCACCTACACACGCACACACCCCTCATCCCAAACAGTTGTGCTTGCATCCACAAAAGGGGTGATAACGGTTGGTAATCCAGGGTAATCCATCCCCCACTGCAGCCAGTCTGTTCTGGACCTGGTGGGACAGAATGAGGCTCAGAAAACACACACACACACGTGTCCACCTGTCACTTAGGCACCTCCCCTCTATCCCACATGAAAATGAGCTTCCTCCATCTTGTTGGCTACAAACAGCATTGGCCTGCTGTACTATTCAACAGGGAATTGTTTGTTCATATACCTGAATGTCATCGTAAATAGAACACACTTCAGTACTTTGCCATATGAGGCATTTTTGGCTAACGGAGACACAGCAAACCAATATTATTTAATTATTGGTAGTGTGACAGAGTGTGGCACTACGTTTAAATTAATAAATATGTTTGTCAAAGCCCAAGTAAATCAAGAAAGGTGTCTTGGAGGTTATCCGAGCTAGGCATGTTAAATTGAAAGTTAAAATACACTTTATTTGGACAATTTACTATTAATGATGTACTGGTGAGGGGATAAGCCACAATGTAGGGGAAAACCACTCCTTGTGCTCACAAAACAAAACACGCACATACACACACAAACACACAAACCACACTACACTACAAAACGTGATAAATCAAGGTGAGTTAATGTGCAAAAAGTTTGGGCCATAGGGAGTTTTCATCCCCTATGGCCCTACTCCCAGCCGCCACTGGCTGATTTCGAGGACAAGGGAGTCTTCTGGGTGGTTTGTCTCATCGATGTACATGGTTCTTCAGAGATGGGGGACCGGGGACTCTGGTGCACTTACAAGGCACACCATATCTGGATAGTGTTTTTTCGGGGCAGCCAATGGGTTTGCCATCCCTTATGAAGGCTACCTAGAGCTAGATGTAGAGGTGTTTGGCAAGGTAATCCCTAAGTGGGGTGTGTTGGTGTTTAAAGACCCACCTAACATCACCCCGATAGCTTAGACTACTGGTGTTCTTGGCATGAACATTATTAGGGAACGTTACAGTGAGCTATTTGGACAGCATGGCCCCTCATGGTTGGATGTACTCTATGTAAGGCAAGCCCCATCCCGGTGGCAAGGGGCCCTACAAAAATGTAATCAGGCCCTTATTAAGACAGTCCCAGACAACCTCGGGTTTGTAAGGGTTAGAGGTGGACAGTCCTATAGAATCCCCAGTGGCACTATGAAACTAGTCCCTGCTACGGTAGCATCGACCGAAATATACACAGCCAGAAGCTTTCCAATTGATAGATGCTGTTGTTACCTGGTGAATCTGCGACATCTTACCAGCTTTCAGTCATTCAAAGAGAGCCATGATTTTCAGTTGTAATTTCAAGCTCTTATCGGCATCTCTGTGCAGAGCGCCACCACAAGGTGTGCCGTTGTTTTATATCAAAGGGGAATGAGAGAAGCATGTACAGATGCAGCAGCACAATAGACTGCCATGACAACAGAATAATGAGAGTGGCTGTCCCCATGGGGATAAGAGCAGTCTCCATCAAGGAGTTCATCCAATAGGAAAGCAAGAAGAAGTGGAACAAAAGAGGAGTTTGTCTGTTGTGATTATTAACATGAACCCGATTGGTCAACAGGTTTGAGATGATCTCATGATCTTGCTTTAGTTGTACCTCGCTTTGTACCTCACTCACCTCCTTTGTATTCCTTAACGACCTTCTCATAATTAATTATTCGTTCAGTCTCTGAAGCAAACCAATTATGTCGATTTACTCTGTAGATAATCAAATTAATAGTCATATACAGCCATTTCTGTCATCCTGTGTATAGTCATCATCGTCTGCATTTTGTGAGGCACCTAAATCAAAGAATTTCCCTGTTAAAATTTGTGTTTTCATTTGTGTTTGATCGCGATGTGGCGCGCACTCTGGTGTCTCTCCGCTCGCCGATGGTTCCCCTCTTCTGGTCATTGATATGGAAATCTGCTGTGGTTGCTGTGATGGCGACCAGATGCTCAGGACATGCACCCTCTGGGAGAAAGCTTGGCTGGCGGAGGGGCAGCAGGGAGCGCCCCCGCAACCTGGCGCTGAAGTGTCCTTTGTTACAGTGGGTGGGTGAAGGATGGAGGCATGGATGGCGGGTGGGATTGAAGGTAGATGATAGACAGACGTATAGATTTGTGCTACAGCAAGTTGGGATCATTTTGTGACTTATTTATCCACTTTGTACAGGTAGACAAGTCATTATACAACTATTGTCATTATAAATATTGTATTCGTTTTTAGAGCTCAACATGTTATTCACACAGCTAAATCCCAATGCAATTTGACCCGTTTTATGTCCATTCAGTGTCAAATAACTTCACCATCCAATTCATTTATGTTGGAACATTTGTTCAGGGGAAAACTCGTACCTGCATAGTGTGCAAAGTGAGGCCCAGCAGAATGTACACACAGATTTGAGCAAGGTGGGGGTAAGGAGGGAGGGAGGGAGGGGGCAGCGAGGGAGGGAGGGAAGGAGGCTGCTCAAGAGGACCCCTCGGGCTCCGTTCCAAGGTGATGAGACATCTAGCAGAGGAACCATCAGACCCTCAGACACCCAGCAGACAGACTGACAGGGAGACAGACAAGTGGACAGAAGGACAGAAGGACAGACAGACAGAGAGACAGTAAGACAGATGATTTGATCAGACAAGAATAAAAACCATCAGGTTGGGACGCATAAAGACAGAAGATATTGAATATTGAAGGGGAAGAAAATATTTTTACAGTTAGACATGACTTTGCGAGAGGTAAGTATTTTATTCCATTGTTCTGGGTGTTAACGTTGTATTGTCATGATGAGCATGTGGCACATTACATGAAAAATGTTACATGTCGAAACTGCGTCACCACAAGAAGTGTATTGTTGTGATGTGGGTTTATAAATAGGAGATCAAGTGATCCAATAAAAATAGGTATTGTTGTTCTCTTGGAAAATGTAATGCAATTCCTTAAAAGATAAAACATAAATTAAACATTTAAGGTAAAATAAATGCATGTTTTTTTTTGTACATAGATCACTGGCAAAAGATGAACTCTGGTTTTATAAAAATGTCTTTAAGAAATTAGGGAATTTCTGACTAATAATAAAGTTTTAAACATTTTAAAAACAGAAAAGTGGAACTAAAATCAACAAAATCAACAACACAAACAGACTGTAAACATGCACTATGCTAGCATATGTGTTTATACCAGACACAGCAGTTCAAACCAAATACTCCTTAAAAGCTCAATTTAGATATTTTTGCTTCTTCCCGTTCCTCCTTTCTGCCGGAGAAGCTACGCAGTCGACAGTTTTGGCGTGCAATGTTAGCAGAGCTGCTGGGCACCCTGGTGCTCGTGAGTACCATGCTCGGGGCCTCTGTGCCTGGTCCGGGAGAGGCCCCTGGGGGCCCCCTGTACCCAGCCCTGGCAATAGCTGCCGTGATCGTTTCGCTGGGTCACTGTTTTGGAGAGATCAGCGGGGCACAGGTGAGTTGCTGCATCTTTGATTTTTTAAACCATCAGTTGTCTTGGATGTTCCTAACAATGACATGGCTGTGTTGTTGAACTGCCTCAGTATTCCGACCCGGCGTGCCATGTTTGTCTCTGTGTGCCTCTTTGTGTTTGTCTATTAGGTGAACCCTGCAGTGACTCTATCACTGTTGGCCACAAAGAAGATAGACCTTGTCAGGGCCCTTGTGTATATAGCCGCACAGTGCCTGGGGGCCTTTCTCGCCACCGGGGCCCTCTACCTGGCCCTCCCGCGGAAATCCACTGCGGAAGTCTTTGTCAATAGGGTCAGTTTAACAGTTGACTCAATCCTATTTATTCATTTAGCACATGCTTTTATCCAAAGCAGATGAATGAGCCCAGAACCCAAAACCCAAAGTCTTCATGATTTGTCCCCCTTACAACTAGGCTATATTATTATGTATTTATTTGTAATTTCATCTCAAAATGTTGTTCCTGATGTAATCTCTTCCTTCCATATTGCTTTTGTTTCTCGCTCTTTCCACTAACTGTCAGCTCTCTACCACCGTCTCTCAGGTGCCCCCAGACGTCAACGCAGCGCAGGCGGTGGGCATGGAGGTGCTCTGCACCTTCTCCATGGTCTTCACCATCTTCTCTGTGGAGGAACAGAGGCGGAGAGAGAGTACAGAGCCTGGCAACCTGGGCATTGGATTGGCCCACACGGCTGCAGTGTTTATAGCGGTTAGCTTAGCATTCACTCACTCATTCATTCATTCAGTCAGTCAGTCATCCACAAAGACAGACACTGGGCAGTTGCCTACAGGCATTCATATACATTTTATATGAATTTCCATTAGTGTATATTTAATATGACTATACAATATAAATAATCATTTACTACCATAGTATCTGGGCAGAGCTGTGTGATTGGAAAGAAATATCTATATTATATATGTTTAAATCTTTAATTTGGTTGCTCTGGACCAATTAGGCGAGGTTTTCTGGTGCAGGAATGAATCCGGCTCGTGCTCTGGGTCCAGCCATCATCACTGGCTTCTGGGAGAACCACTGGGTAGGTAGCAGACACACATGCATGCACGCACGCACGCACGCACACACACACACACACACACACAGTCATTCATACAAAACCACACACTACACGCATGCACACACACACACACACACGCAAGCATGCATGCACACTCCCACGCACGCACACACACAACCAAACACACACATGCACGCACACACACAAACATACACACACAAAAATGCTTTAATTGTAGTTCCACACACACACACACACACACACACACACACACACACACACACACTAGCACCATCAATAACAACAACAACAAACAGCAACATCATGGCAGTCCGATGTACAGCATTGACTTTATCAGGACCATTTGACTTAATAATGTAGGATACACATCCTTGAAAATGTTAATTGAACGTATAATCGGACACAGCTAAACATCCTGTGAATGACAAAATGATGTCAGAAACAACCAGTCGCTCCCACCGTGGTCTCAAGTGTCGGCGTGTTCCGGCTCCCTCTCCAGGTGTACTGGATCGGGCCGGTGACGGGCGGCGTGCTGGCCGGCGTCTCCCACGAGTTCTTCTTCGCCCACAGCGCCTCGCGCCAGAAGCTGGTGGCGTGTCTGACCTGTAAGGACATAGACATGGTGGAGACGGCCAGCATGTCCCGCTCCTCCCTCTCCACCGTCACCCAGAACGCCAACCGGTCCAAGCAGGCCAACAAGGGGGAGGGCAACTGAGGTTTTTTAACATGAATGATGGCGATGGGTTTTCTTCACAATAACTTACATCATTACTGATACCCAACGGATGTCCGGCCCCAATGGGCTTGCAAGACACAACAATGATCAAACGTAATTCGAGGGGGAAAGCTTTTACAACTAACTATCCCCAAAGATTAAGTGGAATGTTCATACATTATACATGAATACATGAAACATGAAACAAAAACAAGGACGATCTGAATCAAAAACATAAATGGAAGTCTAGGTGTCATCACACCTCCTTGTAGCCATGCACATTCATACGTACACACATGTGCTCACACCCACTTTGCACGTTATTCTCTTTCTACGTAGAGTTGGCCTTTGAATACAGTGAATCAGGATGTACAAAATCTGTTTAAAGTATTAAAATATTTAAATGAGAGGTGGGCTTACGTTTGAGAGGTAGATTAAAACTAAAATCAATATGTTACACAGATATCTCCATGTTTTTACAATATAATATTTTCATCATTTCAATCTAGATGTTTAGTGTTGCACACCATATTTGTGCACAGCTGTGCACATATCACAGCTGTGTCTATCCTTTTGGCAGTTTATTTTAACGTGTGTATTTGACTGTGTGAAGCACTTTGTAACGTCTGTTATTTAAAGTGCTATATAAATACAATTATTATTATTATTGATATTATTATTTCATCCACTTTAAAGCATTGTTGCCTCACAGGTGGAATTGCTTTGTCTATGAGCTGACAAGTGGATATGTTGCACATGTGAGAGTTGGTAAAATATTACAAACTGTACATAATCTTTTCACTTTCACCACATTTTAGCTTTAATTAATGACAGATACACCGTTCATACTGGAGCATATTGGACAGCTGGGGAATTTAAATCGTACATCTATCTCCCATTGTATACGTTTCCTTACACGCCACATGAACTCATTGAAATGGAGCAATTTTTGTTGGTGTAAAGACCTTTATGTGAGCCAATTATGTTGTTTTCAATGCCTGGGAAGTCTTTGAAATGGTAAAAAGGTGCCTGGCCTTCATTGTGGGTTAAATGCAACGTGAGCCAAGTCTGTCATCTCTCTCGTCTCTGTATTAGTGTCATTATCTCGGCTCAAAGGCTCCTATTGTCAATCAAATAGACCTATAAATCTC
>JACYXH010000319.1:2265000-2355000 GCA_026745465.1 Lota lota | reverse complement strand
CACCACCACCACCATCATCACCACTACCACCTCCATCACCACCTTAATCACCCACACCTCCTCATGGACACTGGACATGGAGAGAGAGCTGGGGGGGGGGGGTGGGTTAGCATGTGGGTGTCTGGGTGAGGTCTGGGTGGGTGTGTGGGCTGTATGGGTAGGAGGCTATGGGGAGGTGGATGGGTGGGTGAGGAGCGTGAAGGTGGAAGGAGGAGAGGGGGTGGAGGGGCCAGGCCATGTCACTTGGGATTCAGGTAGGATACGAAGGTTCCCACTCTGGGTTTGTAGTCGTTGAAGTCACCGAGCTAGAGCCGTGACGACGGGCATGGTTTTCATCTGAGGTTTCTTGCTCCATTGAAATGTTCCTTTCTTTTTTTTTTCAGTTTCACTTTTTCTTCTGCACTTCAGACATGAGATGTGCATGTATTATACCATTATATTTTCACAGGATTTCATTTTAATTTTTTTTTTCAAATCACTGCATTTTATCCGTGTGTTTGTGCGCGTGAGTGTGGATGCTTCTACAGAATGAGTGGGCGTGTGGGCGGCAGCGGGCATTCACACGCGCGCCTTTGCTTGCGTGCATGCGTGGCTGCCTGTACGAGTGTGTGTGTTTGCAAGTGAACGCATGTAGGGCTACGTACGTGCATGTGTGTGAACGAGTTTGCAGACACTACTATTTTATTTCGTTTTGTTTCCATTTCCACTCTCCTGTTCGTTCAATTACTATGTTTATTTTGTCCTCCATTTTAAAAACCTCGATTATTTCATTATCCTCCCCTCATTGTGGTTTTTGCTACTGTAGTCATTTATACATAAACCATCTGCTGTTTGTCCCTAACCAGCACAATCCAGAGCAATGATGTATCCCAGCTTTTGACACAAGGTTTGTTCATTGATGGTTAGCTGTGGAAGTCACCGAGTCTCCTATTACTTTCTTCTTACCGGGAGCACAAATGCAGTTTCAGCTATATTTAAATTAGCCTACAATAAAAAAATAAAAAAAGAATATTTGACAAAAGTTGTGTGTCCATTGCGTTCTACATTTTCACACACACACACACACACACACACACACACACACACACACACACACACACACACACACACACACACACACACACTCACTCTGTATGCCTATTTAACTACCTGATTAGCCACAGAAAGATTTATTTTTTATTTTTAAAATCTTCTGAAGTACGTTGGGACTTTTAAAATACATTTATAGATATTGATTATCATTGAGTTGGCTGATAAGCAGGCCTTCAAATTAATGGTCCTTTATTTTTGGAAGACCTCTTTTCAGCCAGGAGTTCATACTGATGGCCGGTGGGGCTTTTAAGATGACTTATTCACCGAAGCGTGCAGCAATGTCAGATACAAAATAAAATCGTCACAGTTTGACGAATGACCATTTTGTAGAACGTGCGCGAAAGTCTCATTTATATATATATTTTTTAAAAGATGTCGCAATAAGCCTACAAAATACAGGAACAATTGTAAACATTAGATTGCACAGTACAACAAGTATTGAAACATACACATTGGGGTGCTTACGTTCAATGAACTATATATATTCTGCAAGAGAATATGCTTCAATGTAAGGGTGTGAAGACAATACAGTTATATGCAGTTAATATCAAATTAAAATAATAAAATCCTAACTAATTGGAGGTATTAAGTGAGGATTTCAGCCATGATTGAGATGTAGGGGTCCAGCTTTAATTTCGTATTTTTTGTTTTTGAAAGAAACGAGAGACTCGATAAGGAAACGTACTTCTAAAAGAAAATGTTTTAAACTTAAAGGGGTATTAGCAATTCTTTTTTTTATGAAAATAACATTTGGCTACAAGTATAATAAAAATCAATCCCATATTCAAAGTTTGCGTTGTCACCACAGTTCAAATACACTGTGATGTCTTTTAAAGTGATGATCGCCCGAAAGTCTGTCAGATCGTCGAGCTCGACGTCAATTAGCCTACGTATTTCCGGAACTATTTTAGCATTGTTTTGTCAGAGCCCACTTCTTTAAAAATAATTAAATCGATAAATATCCTCACAATCTCCTAAATTACACAATTATTTGAATTAGTTTTAATCTCGCATTGATTTACTCTTTTTACAGGCTTGTATTTCTATGATCACACCGATCGTCCATGGTGATATAGTGACCTCTACTGTCGAAACGAACAACATTCATTGTTTTGCTCATTCTACTTTGTCTTGACGCTCATTTCTAGGCCTCCCCTGTGAGACCAGGGTGTGTGAGAGGCCTAACTTTGAATCGTGGGGACTGTTGTGTGCCATGTTGTGTGTCTTGTTTTCCTGCCTTAGATACCTGTGTGTGTTAAATATTTAACACACACACACACACACACACACACACACACACACACACACACACACACACACACACACACACACATACACCCCCCCCCCCCCCACACACACACACACACACACATACACAAACACACATAAAATTATTTTTATGTCCATGACTTATTTGTCATTACATTTAATTGTATAAGGTAGGTACAGAAAAGGTACGGAATTCTTTCTGCTATGATTTACATGTAAATTACTATTAATATTGAAAGGAATTGTGGATATACAATTACACAAAGTACGCAACAAAAGGAATTCTAAAGTAACGTCATAAACTGCTAAATTGAATCGAACATAAGCAGAGTTTTGTCCTTTTTAATCATTTATCACTTGAAGAGCGAACGAAGCTGTTGAGTTCACATTAAATACATAGATACATAGATAATAATAATTTTCGCCATGTGCAAATCGAATTGGTGAACAAGAAGTTGTGTAAACTAAATGAAGTTTGCCATTACCGTTGATATTAAAAATGTACAGTCGTCATCGTTTGGATTGCTAAGGATACTAATTTGATCTGCAAATTCCCTTTGCCAACTAGAGATAAGAGATATATTGCAAAGATGGAGAACGTAGAGTTAATTGGTATCCTTTGCGAGGGTTCATACGGAAAAGTTTGGAAGTGTCGGTGCAAGAGTTCGGGGCGCCTGGTTGAGGTCAAAGAATACAAGGGTTCTGATGACCCCACGTTGAGAGACAACAACATCAAGAGGGAACTCCTGCCGCTTATGGTAAGAAACTCTTACTTCTCCTTGTGTTCGTTTCATGAAATACACCTCTTCCATTGTCAGGAGTGATTGTCTGGACCTCCATTAGACGTCTCACTCTCCAATAGACAACTTCCTATAGACAACTGCTAAGACAACTTCCTAGCAGCATCACACCACAAATTATTATATAAAACATACTATTTTGAAAGAAAATGCTTTCATTGTGCATTTTTCATATCAGGTGATCTGAGAATAATTTACTCTTTCAGTAATACTTTTCAAGTTCGATTGTAAAATAAATTGGTCCTT
Organism: Lota lota; assembly: GCA_026745465.1. Classification (NCBI taxonomy): domain Eukaryota; kingdom Metazoa; phylum Chordata; class Actinopteri; order Gadiformes; family Lotidae; genus Lota; species Lota lota. The sequence continues at coordinate 2,351,593 of JACYXH010000319.1, read as the reverse complement.
TATTTTTCGTTGACAACATACTAAAACAACATTTTCTGAGCCAACATCCGATTGCATGTTAATATGGTGATGCAATTAAATGCACAGATTTGCCTGTCTGGGCCATTGCGGATACACAAGTCTTGCGTAGCCCAGTTCATATGAACTGATTTACAGCAAATAGATTAATAAAAAAAAGGCTATATTAATCATTGAGTAGATCTAGGTCACAGTTTTGTGGTCAAGACCACAAAACTACTGTCTAGTTTTCTAGACATCTAGACAACCATCTACTGGTTTTTCACCAGTAGATGGCGGTGTCATTCAGAAGATATTCAAGCATTACAATACAACTTTAGGGACTCATGTATTACAGTCTATGCTCTTGTGTTGGCTACCATAAACACAACGCACGCCAAATGTTTTCGGAACAGCAATACCAGAAACAAACACAATTTTTCATGGAGATGTACAGACAATGGTATTATGAAAGGGTAAACAATGTCTTTAACGTCTTATTAGATATCATTAAAGGCCTATACAATTCATGTAGGCTTACAATAAATTGTTGTTATTCATATTAATAATGCCCTTTATGTATGAGCCCATGCTAATCGCACCACAATTTACATAATGCAAGACCTTTCAACCATATGTTTTCTGAATTATGCAAATCATTTGGCTGCAGGACAAACAGTGTAATACATTTTCTGCTCTTGATTTTTTGATTAGGCCTTAGGTCTACACATATTTCTAGCCGAGATTACCTTGGTAGACCAAATCGTATATCAACCTCTGTCTTCATTAGACTAAAATACACCACTGATTCTTTATTTTTATTTATTCGCTAAGTAAATGATCTGCCACTACCAGATCATTTTGTAGCACTGTATCACTCCACTTATAAATGGACATATGATATGTCCATTTATTACAAGTGGTATAAGTGGTATATTATTAAGTATATTATTTGAAAGTGGAGTGATACAGTGTTACAAAATGGTCAAAAACAAAGTATGGTAATGAAATATATGTTTCTGATATCAGAAACATATATTTCATTACCATGCTTTGTTGATCAATTCTCTTTGAGCGAAATGTCAACCAAGTTCAGAATTCGCGTATGGCATACAATGATGCACAGCGTTATTACAGGCCACTATATGCTCCCACTCAAGGCTGATGCACTCATGTGGATGCAACCCATGACCGCGCCATCTTCCGCCGACGGTCGGCTTTGTTTTCGTCGTCCCTCATTGGCTTACGCGACGATATAAAGTTGTGCAGCAACGCGCTCAGTCGCTCACAGACGTTCACCTCTGACGCGCCGAGCTGCTCGACTGCTGGCCCATAGCTGACTGTCCGCGACGAGCGTCTGTGAACTTTGTGTTTGTTTGATTACTATACTTTCTTTTATACATTTGTTTTCGGCGCAGTAAATATTGTCAACACAATGAAGGAAAAAAGACTAACTACCCAGCCTTTTGTTGCGAGATGCAAACTTGTTCTTATCGGGGATGTTCAATGTGGTAAAACAGCGATGTTACAAGTCTTGGCAAAGGATTGCTACCCAGAGGTATGTGTTTTGGCCATTGGAAAACTGCAACTGTATTACAAGCTATAGAAAGACGCATTGGCTTGTTTATATGTTTAACAAAAAGACTGGTGACCTAGATACTATTGCCATAAACGTAAATAAACAATTTCAGACATGGTTTTATGTTGGTGTATAAAATAATCAATGGTCCTCACATTTTTAAATGGTTATTGTTTTTCCATAGTCTATTCTGTTTAGACTTTCCAATACTTGCCAATAACAATGCTGTATGTGTTGTATGTCCTCAGACCTACGTGCCAACAGTATTTGAAAACTACACAGCCAGTCTGGAGGTTGAAGAACAGCGGGTCGAGCTGAGCCTTTGGGATACATCAGGTGCGTTTGTTCACCCTTTAGTTAGTAGACCTGCAATGGTCATCCGTCTGTCTCTGTTTTAAAAAACATCATAAAACATGGGTGGACTGAAACTGAATTGGTCTCATTTAATCTTACAAGCCTCTCTGCATGATCTGTGTTCTGTCATCAAGGTTTGTTAAAGTAAGACATTAAGCGGTTCACCATATAAATACATATAAAAAATATGCTGGGGCAATCCGTGTGTGTGTTTCGTAAACACCCATGAGAAGAATGGTACCAGCGAAGATGCCATACAGCTGTGAATGGCTGTTTATCTTGACCATTGTCTGCCTGGCATACCTTCCCTAAATGGTTGACGTTGTTACTGTTCTGTAGAGACGACTATCTGTTGATCCTGTTTTACTGCTCCTCGGCAGCCCTGCTCGCAGACACAGCGGCAGCTGGTGTTTTTTTTTTATTGACAGAGTATCACTTATTCACACACCCAAACCTGTTTGATGTTTGCTTAACATTACAAAACAATGTGATGATTATATATTTGGATGATTGTGTATGTTGTAAGTTGAAATACACTAGAGTAAGGATGTTTTTACATCCAGTTGTATCATTCCATTGACGAAGAAAGCATGGGATAGTGAGAGAATACATGTTCTGCTTGAAATTGCAGGCTAACCACCAGTCTTGCACTAGTCCCGTTCCTGTTGACGTGTGGCATATTTGATCTAGTCATTATAAATGCTCCAATCCTTTTGTCTGATGCATCAGAAGTGACTTAGATGGACTTATGTACTATGACGCAAGTACTATGATTAGGAATGTAAGGGCTAGTTACCAGTCCAGGTAGCAAATAATTCATTAAATATAAATCATTGCAAAGACTGTACACAGCCAGATATTCAGTTAATTGTTTGCCTTTTAGATTTACATTTTCAATTCATTAAGTAAACTATCCCCACAGTTTGAATACAAAACAGTCTTTTTTTGATTTAGCCCTGTCCGGCACCTAGTAGTCAGACACACAGATAAGGAATAGTTAATAACAACCACTGTCCCTTAATACCTCATCAGAACCAGGTTAACCAACACCAATCACAAACATCAATAGTGACTAGAGTATTATAAGTATAGATCCTATACTTACAACCTTTGAATGCCAGAAAAGCAAAACTGATGTAAGCAAAATCAATAGGCCTGCTAGTAATGTTGTTGGAGTGACTGGAGATGGCTTTGTTTCATAACCGCCTTTGCCTGCTCTCACTCTGAGGAGAGGAAGTTCAGCAGTGCCAATTGGCTTCCATCTGGGGGGGTTGCTTCACAGCAGAAAGAGGGGGTTGCCTCGGATGGACAGGAGGTGGAGGTGTGAGTGTGTGTGGATCGAGTGTAGTATGTGTGTGTGGTAAGTCTGTGTGTGTGTGTGGGGGGGGGGGTTGTGAATGTGTGTGTGGGAATGTGTGCGTGTGCATGTGAAGCTGACATACTGTATGTGGTAAGCCAAGAGAAAGAAGCTGACCTCTTCGCTGCGTTATGTTAACCAGAATGTAAAAATACTTTATTGACCCCCAGAGTCATCTCTCGCCAGGGAAAACATTGCTTCAGAAATATTAACATTTTTAAAGGAGGATATTGAGTTACCGGGCAGCGCAATATTGTATATTGCTTGCAAGCAAGTCACTGCAGTATGTTGTGTAAGAGGAGATCCTGTGGTCACCTAGTCACCCACAAGTCTTCTTAGATGCTGAGCCAAATACCGCTGATCTTATCCCAGTATTACAATGTAAAAAGGTGACCGTATTTCCTTAATTAACAAGCAGGCTTAGCACTCTATTGGTGGGTTTCAGTGGTTGAGCTGAGCATGACTCCTCATATCTCTGTTTCTGTCCTATTGTGGTAACAAGGGCAATCTGCTTGAGTCAACATGTTTGTTCAACTAAATACCAAGCTGTGTGTGTGTGTGTGTGTGTGTGTGTGTGTGTGTGTGTGTGTGTGTGTGTGTGTGTGTGTGTGTGTGTGCGTGTGCGTGTGTGTGTGTGTGGTCCAGGCAGTAGCAGGACATGAGTGGGAGGTGATAGGTCCTAAAAGTTTGGTTCTCCCACATTGTTTCTAACCACTGATTTATTACATGATTTAACATCATCTTGTATTGCTCTATGCCCATGTGAGCAATGTCTTCTTCTTAAATAATAATAAATTAAGTCGTGAATCGAAACACTAAATATTACTTTCCTAGATTTAACTATAAAACACAGTACAGTTGGGAAAATTTGAGCTTTCGAATGGCAGTGCCATATGTTACTCCTCAGATATAAATCAATTTATGATTTGTGCTTCCATTAAAACAACCAGTATTCAACATGTATTCATGCCTCAAAAAACCGCTAACTAGCTTGTGACAATTTGATTGTTCAGTTGACGCATCCTTCCCTGAGTCTATATTGCATCCGTTGTCGTTAAGCAGAGAAAATAACGGGAAACCTCCCTAACACTCCCACTTGGACAGGAGTAGGAAACACAACTTGTGTGTGCGTGTGCGTTCGATTGGTGGGAAAACACAATGGAGAGCGGACATCCTGCTGTGTATTTTTAGCCAATGAGTCTTCCAGGTCTTCCCCTTACATGTAAACACATGACTACTTACCTATTTATTAGATCATATGACTGCAACAACAATGAGTCAGGTGAACGGAGGTGCAAGGACTGAGGTGGCGCATGGCCCTCAATTGTCTTCTGTGGCCCCTAAATCTTTTGTCATAGTGAATGTTACGTATTTGTTTGAAAGATCAAACTACCTCTCTTCTGACATTAGCATTGTGAAGGACTGGAGGTGATGCTGGCCTATTTGGACCTGCTTGTATTGAAACATTGTCTCCTGTAATGTGTCCACACAGGCTCTCCGTACTACGACAACGTCCGGCCGCTGTGCTACAGTGGCTCCGACGCAGTGCTGCTGTGCTTTGACACCAGCCGACCGGACTCAGTGGACAGCTCCCTGAAGAAGGTAGACGGCGTTACGGTCACTCAGTGTTCAACACATTCCTCCTGCCACAGACTAGGCTGTTTCTGTTTTAGTTTTTCTTTCTGGTTTCAGTTTCAGCCTCTTTTATTTTTTTTAAAGAAGAGAAGGAAAAAAAAGATGCTAGGGAGTAAATAATAATCGGACTGTATATGATTATATATAACGGCAATACACCTTCATACCAATATATACCAATCAACGTATACAAAATAAATAATTCAGCTACATACAGTGTATGATAGTTGCAGTATCCTTGTCTTGTAGTGGAAGTCAGAGATCCTGGATTTCTGCCCCAGCACACGGATCCTTCTGATTGGCTGCAAGACGGACCTGCGCACTGACGTGTGCACGCTGACGGAGCTGTCCCACGGCAAACACACACCGGTCTCCCACGAGCAGGTGACCTTTTGTGGGATTGTGGTGTTTCAATATAACGTGGATGTCATGTGATCAGTTGCTCGGTCAATCGACCGTATCTTATCGCATGGCTTCAGCACCCACCAACTCTCTCCCCTTTCTTCCTCAACGCAGGGCGTTTCCATGGCCAAGCAGCTGGGAGCGGAGGCCTACCTGGAGTGCTCCGCCTTCACGTCGGAGAAGAGCATCCACGGCGCGTTCCGCTCGGCGGCGTTGGCGTGCATGAACAAGCTGCCGCCGGCCCCCAGCGCCGGCCCGGGGGGCCGGCTCTCCAAGAGGCTGCTCCGTCTGTCCAGCTGCACGGGCCTCCTGGCGTCCGCCTTCAAGACCAAGGACAAGGCTAAGAGCTGTGCCATCATGTAGCGTCGGCGGGACACTTGAGAAGGACCAAAGAATGGGGGCCGGGAGGGGGGGGGGGGGGGGGGGGGGGGGGTGGGGCGGTGGTGGGGATGAGGATGAGGATGAGAAGTAGTTTTATGCAGAACTAAAACCAAAATAACTTTTTTGGGGAAAAAACGATATGCAGGTTGCTGGTGGTAGATCAATGTGTTGTCTCTGGTAACCGCAATATTTTCTTTCAATCAACGTTTGGAAGAATATTTTTCATGGCTCTGTAGAGCGAGCGTAGTATGCACTTTATGAGGGGACTTCATGACTTCAAGGATGAGGTTTGGGTGTTTGTTTATTTGGTAAATTCCCTCCAGGTCTTGAACAGGTTGATCACGGCTGAAGAAGATGAGAGGAATTAGTGTACTGTCTGTCCGTGAGAGGCTGCCTTGATGTGGTATCAGGAATTGAAAACAGAGGTCTGGTTGAACACATTTCTTATCGGAAATCCAACGAGTCAGCAGAGACAGAGAGTCAGGGGTCGGGTCCAAAGGGTGTATGTTAAAGAGTGAGTGGAGGAAGAGCAATGAAAGGGAAAATGTTTTAACGGACGAACCCAATGAGTCAACATGCTGTGTCCTGTATTCAATAGTTTGTTTTTGGGCATTTTGGATTATGCCCAAAAACGTTTTCTCCTTTTATAATGTGTATTTCATTTTGAACTGAACAAAAAGCAACATCTGAACCCCTTTCAACATGTTTACATTCATTGGTTGAGTTTAGCTGGCAGGATGGCCCAATTCAAGCATGTAAACAGGCTGGTCCTGTTTTTTGTTCTTTTTTTAAGTGTATGTATGCTGTCTTAAAAAAAACTTTTCAGGGTGTGTGTGTGTGTGTGTGTGTGTGTGTGTGTGTGTGTTTGTGGCTGTCTTTAAGTATTTAGTGTTATTGATGTCGTTTTTGTATTCACTTTAGTATTCTGGCATTTGGAGTTCATAGCAGCTCATCTAATTGAAGACATGATGATTCGTAGGTTTGCACAGAAGCCCAGTTTTCCGTAGATATACAGAACACTGGTATTGAATGTGTTGCCTAGCAACACAGTGCACAGGGGCGGGCGGGAGCATGGTTCCTCTCTAAATAGACAGAGTAAGATGGCTTTCTCAGTGAGTTTCTTACTCCACACTGTAGGTTACCCATTTCAAAACATTTGGAAATCTCAATGTGTTTTAGAAGACGCCGTGTCCGACAGGAGTAAGACCGTAAGTGCGTGTCTTTTTGAAAAGCAACTGTTTTTCAAAAAGCTACGCTCTTACTCTCTTACTTAACATCTCCCACTCTTGACCTTTTGCAGTCTTTCGTTTCGGTTTTTATTATTATTATATGGAATGGAATCTTGTAGTAGACTATTGCCAGAAGAGTCCTCATGCTGATGTCAACACTGCCCTCTCATATCATGTCTTAAAGAGTATTAGTGTTTTTCTGTATATATATTTATATTCTTCCATGTAATACTTGACTTTGGAAAGATGGGAAAGAAGCCCATCAACAAAACAATAGTATTGTTGATCATTGTATACTGATTGAATCCTGCATTGCTTATGGTTGTAATACATTGCTTTATTCTGATAATAAATATTTCCAATGTTTTATTTCTGAATGGACATGTTTGCCTGTTAGCTACATTAAATAGAAGACATATTTTCTCAGGGATTTGTGTTTTAGGATATGTTTAAAATGGGACATACTTAAACAAAACAAATGATAAAATCATCCTTTAATATGATAAATGAATACTAGGAATCATGTTAACCTCTGTACATCATTGAAACGTCCGCGTTCTATCCATGTGAAAGTGGGTTAAAGTGCATTCTCTATCACTTGGCTAAAGAATGACCAGGACATCTTGTGCCAAACCAACAGTGGCGCTATTCAATTAAAATCAAAAATGTTAAACAAATCCAAGGTTGCCCCGTTGCAGGGATTTCTGATATTATGTCTAACGGAAGGACGTCTAACTGATATCCTTCTCAGCTGTTCCCGTTCCAAGGTCACAGAAGACGCATTCTGGTCTCGTTGCACAGTGGATAATCTATTAAGCAAACAAAAACAATTTCAATGTTATACTGGCCACCAAGCCTGGCTTGCTGTCATGTGACCTTTACCCCTTATTTGTTGGGGCTATAATTGGATGCTTGTGGCTTGGTGTGTAGGCCGAGCCTGTGGATATAATGTCCCTGACATACAGACAGGCCCAAGGGAACTACGCTACCTCCAGAATAAGTCAATAATACTGTATGGTACACAGACATAGACACAAACAGGCACACATACACACATACACACCCTTAAACACATATACATGCTCATGCCAACACACACACACACACACACACACACACACACACACACATACACACATATTGAATTCACATGCGTGAATGTGTGCGTTTGCCATGTTGTATGTTATTCATGGAAGATCCGGTGCAAAGTCTCTACAATATAACAATTGCACCCAGTCACTGCTTTTGTTTGTCATGAGCCAGAGGCGAAACCCTTTGTTTCAAGCAGAGTACCGTTGTCTTCTTTATTATCTGACGAAGTGGATACAAAACATCAACATTTCAAAAGAGCATCAAATTATGCACTAGTACACTGTTGGTTTTTTGGTTTAAATCTGCCACTCTTTGGATCTTTATTCAAATATTTGTATTGATTTTTCTACATCTGTTATGCAGACACATCACGAGAACAATGTTCACACCCAACATAACCCAGGGAAAGACACTTACCATCACCATCACATACTCTCATACAGTACTCATTACACCAGGAGAAAATAGAAAAATAAATAAACAATATACATAATGACATTTACACTCCACTGAAAATCAATATTGTATATACATAGTTTACTGCTGAAAATTGATGAAACATAAAAAATATATTAAAGAAAAGTATGTAAAAATATATATTTATATTTTCAATTTCCCCTCCCATGATTACATTTGCTTTGACTTCATCTTGTCCGAAATCACTTCTTATTAGTCCCTTAAAGTCTCATTCATTCATAACATGACATAGACAGAGGATCCGAGTGCTTCACATTCCTGTGCTATCAGACACAGAGTGCAGATACGGCTGGAGGCAACGTGGTCCTTATCCTCAGATGGCAAAGGTCAACAGAACACTGGCTTGAGGTCATCAGTGCCTAAATTCCTTATTGGCCTACGTCTGGGGAAATCGTGGTGATTGAGTCAGAATGAAAGTCTCCCCAATAGGGGGAGAGATAGATAAGATTGGATTTATTAATCTCAGACGGGAAATTTGGCTGATACATAGCGATACGCATTACATATTGGGCAATACATAGAGTTGTGGATGTGCAAATATAATTATGTATCTCAGATAAATGGACACACAACTGAAACCTGTCAAGGCATAGCGCTGTACTGCCAGGCAGGGTGAGTACCCAGGGTTGAGGCTTGCAATGCTATGCTCTCTGACTACTGATGAGCTATCTGTAGACGTACGAAACACACACACACAGACACTAACATACACACACCAACACACACTAACACACACACACACACACACACACACACACTAACACACACACACAGACACTAACACACGCACATACTAACACACACACTAACACACACACACACGCACACACATGTATGCAACACACTGACACTAACACACACACACACTAACACACACACACATGCATACTCACACACACACACACACACACACACCCAAACACACATGTATGCAACACACTGACACGTACACACATTCAAACATAAACACACACACATGCGCACACACACACAAACACCTGCACACCTACACACCTACACACACGCATGCAACACACTGAAGCATACACACAGACACACACACATATATACTGGGCTTTCTTCAGCTGAACACCATCATAGGTTTGCTCTGTGGGTGTTGAGGTGAATGCGAAGAGTGGATGAAATAATATACTGGTTATTTGCTACCTGTCTCAGAATCGATTGGCAGTCACTATGAAAGGTATTCCTCATGTACCATACATTCACTCAGTTTGTCTACAGTTGTATCTCCAAGTCTGTTTTTAATATGTAAATGCCGCAATTATTTCAAATTGCAGGTACTTGTTTTTGTTTTTGTTTTTGTGCATCTAAAATGAATAATCAAAATTCCCTACAGCTACATTTTTATAAATCGTAACGGTTCTAGCGTTGGTACTCCACTAACTAACCTCTAGTAACACTCCACAATTAGATATTTAAAATAAAATGGAAATTATTTTGTGGTAATAATCTTTTGCTCTCCTTGATTTATCTCATTAAACAATGTTAATGTAACAAGCTGAGGCAAGCCATTTCCTTCTCTGCAACAGACTGCTAACACCACAGTGCTTGTATAGACCTGTACCCTGAGGGCTATACAAAGCATTAACATATGTAACTCAAATGATTAGTATAGCCTGCATAGATAATTTATATGTGTTGTTATTGAAATAGATTATCTGCAAATATTACGCTGTACTATATATCCTGCAAGGAAAAAAAACAGACTCTAAATTCTGCAACGTTGGTCCCATAAGATTCCAGTCAAGCCAAGCATGAATCTGTATGCGTTCTGCTGTTAATGTGTGTCCGTGTGGCGGTGTGTAGTACACCAATGAATGTATCTCGCCTGCTCTGCACGTAGTAGTGAGAGAGAGAGTTACTCCTGGACGTTCTCACATTCTCAGGCCTGCTTGGAACATTAGCAGCTCCTTGTAAGCCTCTGCTGGGTTTGATCCGGACTCCACTGTTACCTGGCATGTCACACACACACACACACACGCATACGCACACATAGATACACACACGCGGACACACACGCACGCAGACATGCACACATGGATACACACAAGCGGACACACACGCACGCAGACACACACAGGGAGGCACGCACACACACACACACACACACACACAAACACACACAAACGTACACACACACCTTCAAACACACACACACGTTCCTCACCCTGCTGCAAACCACCTTCTTCATCAACATCCTGCCTCCCACTGCCTCCCCTCCACTCCCTCTCCCCCTCCGTCTCATACATTATGCCCATGTTTCCCGCTTGGCACGCCCCCGGGCCACATCAGGGATCAGGTATCTGCTAGCTGTTTAATTAGACAGTTGCTTGGCATCGTGGGAGACTGGGACACATCAGTGTTTTTAGGCTAGGGGTTTTGGAACCAGTTTGTGGGAAGAATGAGGAGATTTCAATATTTGACATATGGTTGTAAGAGGCAGCATTTTGTAACATGGACAAACCTTTTTCTGGGCCTGTTATTTTGGGCTTATTTGACCATGATTGGAAACATTAGTATCTTAGCTGTCATGCCGCCAATGTTTATACAATACGTCAGACACCAAATTACCTCCCACGCTGAATTAATTTTGAAGTGTCTGTCATCTGGGTTTTCCCAATCTACCCTGTTCAGAATTAGGTAATGTCCTACATCACACAAGACTTGAATTTGGGAAACAGGCATTTGTCATAGGAATTTTCTTATTTTCCCATTTGTAGGCCATACATGGTCAGTTATTTTCAGTTGTACACTCATTGTGGCAAACTAAATAGGCCAGGTACTTAACTGTATGCAGGGAACCTATTATGTTTTACGTTGGTTGTCTTGTTATTAAAAATGTCCAGAATACATTGTGTTCATATTGTGTGCGTTCCTAGACGACATCAGAATTCATTCTTCATGGAAATAATCTCTTGGGTACCCAAGCAATTCACTCGTTTTTACTTTATTTTATTTTATTTTATATTTCTATAGTCCCACGTGAGAGGGTTTACAAGTATGCAACCATTAGAGAAAACTATCTAAATATTTGACGTTGAGAATCAATATTATATGTAGTGACGTGGAGTGAAGGTGTATTACTGCAACAGAAAATGTCCCAGAGAAGCTGGGAAATGATACAGCGTCTATTCATAGAAGAGTGTCACACAGGTTAAAAACGTTAAACGTTTGCCCCCTTGCGTCTGAAAACGGAATTTAAGAAAATGTGAATCTTATTTTGAACAGGCATTTAGGTATTCGCATACAAAACAATGTGGGTCCTGACAAGGTGACTTCGGGTTGATGGAAAATGTAGTTTAGATGGTTTCAGTACCATTTTGCCAGGACCCTTACGAACTACAATTCCCAGACGAATTGATTTGGCTAACTCGTGCCTAACAATATGGCGTCCTCTTGAAACGAATACGGATTGCAATTATTTTTGGATAAAGCTCAATGGTATGATTTAGCTTTTATTAATACCATACCCTATTTCTACCTTGATCTCATCCATATTACCGATACCATGTGTTTTTATTTATTTGATTTTGTGTCCTTTTCATGAATTAAATAGGGGGTTATGTTGTTTGCTAACTGGTTAGCAAATGTTAACAACTGATGCTGCAACCTCACTTTTGAATTCATAATACACACGTTTTCTAGTTGCATAGTTCACTCATTTGGTAATTAGTGATCAGAATCATTTCTATCGATCCAAAAGTTTCGCAGATCAGAAAATATATGAAAACAGGTACTGTTCTCGTCTGTATTGATTGTCTTTAAACGCGTTAACAGGAACGTAGATTACGGATATTTTTATAACTGTCCTGAAATTTAAACATTGACACGTTTAGTGTATCAAACATAGTGCCGCTTTTGATGTAAATGCCATTTCAATCATTGTCGTTTGGTGCTTCCAGATGGCGGGTGATACGAGCGACAAGAAGGATGCCGATACCTCGGCGACCAAGGACAGAGAAAGGAAACCACGCAGTCGTTCTCGAGAACGAAAGAGACATCGTTCACGGGAACGAAATCGCTCAAAGTCTCCAGAAAGGTTGGTGGCTGTACTACTATCAATGTATATATATATTACCTATTTCGAATAAGCCACACAAGTCACCCTGCAAAAGACAGTGAACAACATTTTGTCTTGTCTTAACACACCACCTTACTGGCTTGTTCTGTACAGGGGCAGGCGGTTGAAAGATCAGGAGAGGGACAAGGAGCGTGACAAAGAGAGAGATCGGGGCCGCAAAGACAGAGATAAAGATGGTCACCGGCGTGATCGCAACAAGAAATCAAGGTCTATACACCGATAACTCACAGTACGACCACAACGGTTGTTACTGTGATTTAAATGATTGCGAATGCATCTGCGTTCATAATGCTGCATTGGTGTTTTTTGGGTTCAAATATCAATAATAATAAAATTATTAATGTTATTTTTGTAATTAAGGAGTCTATCGCCAAAGTCCAAAGAGGCCAGGCTTAAGAGGGAGAAGGATATAAAAACAGAAGAAGATGAAGAAGAGAAAAAGAAGAAAGACAAGGTAACATACATAGCCAGCGTATATTCTGACTATGATCACAAATGTATCATAATAACACGCAAGTTGTCCTCATCGCTTTGCTTTTATTACTTCTATCAGGCCCAACCTCTCTCGTTGGAGGAGCTCCTGGCCAAGAAGAAAGCAGAGGAGGAAGCGGAGGCAAAGGTGAAAGGAGCTCAGAGACGTTTCAGCATAAGCCTTCCCTCTTGCTTTGGACCTGACCCTTGACCTGACTCCTTCTCTTCACAACCCTTCTCTTCTTCAGCCCAAGTTCCTGACGAAGGCCGAGCGAGAGGCAGAGGCCATCAAACGGAGAGAGCAGCAGACGGAGGAGAGGAAGAAGATGATAGACGAGGAGAGGAAGAAGAGAAGGGTGTTCCAGGACACGGGAAGGAAAATGATGGGTATGTATTGCGATGGCTCCAGTCATGTCCGGTCATAGTCAATAGTTACAGAGATTCCGTATGGCTAGTTAAAATGTTTGTTTCGATTTGACTAATAATGTGTGTTTGTATGCCACAGAGGACCCACAAGAGAGGGAGAGGCGAGAGAGGAGAGAACGGATGGAGAGAGAGAACAACGGCAATGACGAGGATGACGGAAGGCAGAAGATTAGAGAGGAGAAAGACAAAGGCAAAGAACTCCAAGCAATCAAGGTGCCTTTTCCCATTCGTTCTACTCACCGGTTGCTTTTGTCGGGGTGGAGGGAGCCCATTCGCTGCTACTCATTTTGTGTTTAACACGTGTCTGTGGTAACACTTTTTGCACATATTTGCAAATGTTTTACCCAGTTTTAAAATGTTCCCATCAGGAGCGCTACCTGGGCGGGCTTAAGAAGCGCCGACGCACGCGCCACCTGAACGACAGGAAGTTCGTATTTGAGTGGGACGCCTCTGAAGACACTTCCATCGACTACAACCCCATGTAAGTTAGCAGGCACCTCTACGCCTAGCCCCCCCCCCCCCCCCCCCCCCGTACATCTACTGGGTTGACTAGGACTAGGTTGTATTGAGGACATGGAACATCAAACAGGTGTACATTTGTGTTCTGTTTCCATAGCTACAAGGAGAAGCATCACGTGCAGCTGTACGGTCGAGGCTACATCGCCGGCATCGACCTGAAGCAGCAGAAGAGAGACCAGTCCCATTTCTACGGTGAACTGATGGAGAAGAGACGCACGCTGGAGGAAAAGGAGCAAGAAGAGTGAGTAGTTATGATGTGTGTGTGTGTATGTATATATATATATTAAGTAATAATATCCTTAAGCACGGTCACTATACTTTAGTGTTTTTATAATTTTTCCTTTTATAATTATGACTTAAAAAAAAACTTTGCTGGAGTTTATCTCATCATTTCTTGGCCATTTAGAAAGCAGTAACACCCAAACCCAGCCACGGTTTCATTATTCAAACACCCCCTCATCCCCCCTTTCACCCTTCAGGGTCCGACTGAAGAAGGTGCGCAAGAAGGAGGCCAAGCAGCGCTGGGACGACCGGCACTGGGTCCAGAAGAAGCTGGAGGAGATGACGGACAGGGACTGGCGTATCTTCAGGGAGGACTACAGCATCACCACCAAGGGCGGCAAGATCCCCAACCCCATCCGTAACTGGAAGGAGTACACGCTGCCGCCACACATCCTGGAGGTCATCGACAAGTGCGGCTACAAGGTCTGATTTCCAAACTTTGTTACTGGGGAGAGAAGCCTGACATGGCCAGACCAATTTACAAATGTGTATTAGTCTGGAGCCTATAACTCCATTTTGGATTTCCAAGGGGCGTTCTCAATGGGCGCAGACCCAAATGCCTCTGGATCCAATGGGATAGACTGACAACCAATCAGAGCAACGTCATGTGTGACACATCAGCGGCAGCCATCTTGGTTCTTTATGAAAATGACTCACCTGTGCTTCCATAGGGCGCCCCCCTGTAGAGTCATTGTATCAAACCCGCCCCATATTTGATGAATGTTTGTGATTGGCCTGACCCGGGCCAGGTCTGCTGGAAATCTGTCTGAACGGGAGGGGGGACACATTTACCAGGTCCAATAAACCATGAGCTTGCAGATTCGTCTGGTTCGCAGGCTAGGCAGAGAGTGGAGCAATAGGGAAGTACAGATCAGGTTTTACAAGTCTTTGATGGAGGTTAGGTATTCATGAATAGAAAAGGCAAATGTTCCTTCAAAGGTGTGAGTTGCAGCCATCCATATAAAGATGATGACTCTTTATTTGAACAGAAAAAGATTATCAAGATATGTTAACATTAACCGATAAAGATCAGTTTTCTGATTCTGATTCTTTCTGATTTGGATAAAATACATAGAATAAGTATAATACATGGCTCATGTCTATCAGACTTACCGCTATCAGACATTAGACATTTCCTGCTTTTAGGAGAACGACTGCTCAACTGTCATTTTGTAATGTGCTTTTCTTCAAATTCAGGATCCCACGCCTATCCAGAGACAGGCCATTCCCATTGGCTTACAGAACCGTGACATCATCGGTGTGGCCGAGACGGGTAGCGGTAAAACAGCCGCCTTCCTCATTCCTCTACTGGTATGGATCACCACCCTGCCGAAAATCGACAGGTAGGACCACCTTCTCCTACAATGTTCCCACAACCAGACACCAATCCGTCCCCATTCTGTTACCGCCTATATATTTTGTGTCCACCTGGGATTGCTTTGTTCCAATACATGCCGCATACCACCAGGGCTGAATCAAAAGGGTGTCCCAGCCCCTCCTCCTCCTCCTCCTCATCTTTTAAATGTGCCCTCTCAGAATCGAAGACTCTGACCAGGGTCCTTACGCGGTCATCCTCGCCCCTACTCGTGAGCTGGCTCAGCAGATCGAGGAGGAGACGCTCAAGTTCGGTAAACCTCTGGGCATCCGGACGGTGGCCGTGATCGGAGGCATCTCCCGAGAGGACCAGGGCTTCCGTCTCCGGATGGGCTGCGAGGTGAGAAAACCACACACTCACCGCACAACGCGTCCACCGCGCGCACAACCCATCCGCCGCGCGCACAACGCATCCGCCGCACACACAACCCATCCGCCGCACACACACAACGCATCCGCCGCACACACAACGCGTCCGCCGCACACACAACCCATCCGCCGCACACACAACCCATCCGCCGCACACACAACCCATCCGCCGCACACACAACCCATCCGCCGCACACACAACGCATCCACCGCACACACAACGCGTCCGCCGCACACACAACCCATCCGCCGCACACACAACCCATCCGCCGCACACACAACCCATCCACCGCAACCCATCCGCCGCACACACAACGCATCCGCCGCACACACAACCCATCCGCCGCACACATAACCCATCCGCCGCACACACAACCCATCCGCCGCACACACAACGCATCCGCCGCACACACAACCCATCCGCCGCACACACAACCCATCCACCGCAACCCATCCGCCGCACACACAACGCATCCGCCGCACACACAACCCATCCGCCGCACACATAACCCATCCGCCGCACACACAACCCATCCGCCGCACACACAACCCATCCGCCGCACACACAACCCATCCGCCGCACACACAACCCATCCGCCGCACACACAACCCATCCGCCGCACACACAACCCATCCGCCGCACACACAACCCATCCGCCGCACACACAACCCATCCGCCGCACACACAACCCATCCGCCGCACACACAACCCATCCGCCGCACAGGACGATGTTTTTTACTTCTTCCTGCTCCTTTTCAGACCTTTCATTATTGCATTTTCAGTTTACGGTTCTGTTTGTTTATTTATATTTTATTTTAAGGGTTTTAAGCTATCAAATAAAATTAAAAAGAGGGATGGCAATTCCACCCTTCTCACAGTAGGGGGCGAGTGCATCCCACCTTTGCGGTTCCAGGGTAGAATTTTCCGTTTTTTGAAATGTCAAAACTAAACCTAAAATGAGGTCCTTTTAAAGAAAAGAAAACGAGGTTGCGCTTGTGCCCTTCCCCTGCAGATTGTGATCGCCACGCCGGGTCGTCTGATCGACGTGCTGGAGAACCGCTACCTGGTGCTGGGCCGCTGTACCTACGTGGTCCTGGACGAGGCCGACCGCATGATAGACATGGGCTTCGAGCCCGACGTCCAGAAGATCCTGGAGTACATCCCCGTGACCAATCAGAAGCCCGACACGGACGAGGCGGAGGACCCCGAGAAGATGATGATGAACTTCGAGTCCGGCAAAGGAAAATACAGACAAGTATGTGGTTCACTTTCCTAGAACAAGGGCTTTTGCACGGGCCATATTTACCTAGCTGCTGTCTTCTGCTTCTTCTTCTTCTGCTATCATTGTTGGCTTGTTGTTGTTGTTGTTATTGTTGTTGTTGTTGTTCTTCTTCTTCTACTATCATTGTTGGCTTGTTCTTCTACTTCTTCTTCTTCTTCTTCTTCTTCTATTTTCATTGTTGGCTTCTTCTTCTACTTCTTCTTCTATTATCATTGTTGGCTTCTTCTTCTTCTACTTCTTCTATTATCATTGTTGGCTTCTTCTTCTTCTACTTCTACTTCTTCTTCTATTATCATTGTTTGCTTGTTCTTCTCCTGATGTGTGTGTGTGTGTGTGTGTGGTGCAGACGGTCATGTTCACCGCCACCATGCCCGCGGCAGTGGAGCGGTTGGCCAGGAGCTACCTCCGACGCCCCGCGGTGGTCTACATCGGCTCTGCAGGCAAACCCCACGAGAGGGTGGAGCAAAAGGTGCTGCTCATGGGCGAGGGAGAGAAGAGGTATGGAAAGCAAAATGTTCGCACAGCTCACACGTCTAATCCCTATCGACCTCTCATTTCTGTTGTTTTCATGATTACAACACGACTCTGTGTACCGAGTCGTGATTGGTTGACTGAGCCGTCGTTGTTTGTGTGCCGTGCAGGAAGAAGCTGTTGGAGGTGTTGAACCGTGGCTTCGAACCTCCCATCATCATCTTCGTCAACCAGAAGAAGGGTTGCGACGTGCTGGCCAAGTCTCTGGAGAAGATGGGAGTAAGTAATCTCTGTGTTTCTGCATTCATGGACAGGGTGTCACTGATAATCTTTGCCTGCCTTTATATTCTAATTAAATTCTTCTTCTTAATATCGTTGTATAACTTGCTCAACACTGTCACGAGTCACCGTCGCCTCCAGCAGATTTAAACGATAACAGGAGTAAAGGGGATAAAAGATATATGTAGTAAAATATACTATAATATCCAGACTCACCATATGCCCCGTATCGCTGGTTACGCTAATTCACTCACCCTCTTCCTTCTCCACCCTTCCTCTCCCCAGTTCAACGCTTGCACACTTCACGGTGGCAAGGGCCAGGAACAGCGAGAGTTTGCGCTGTCCAATCTGAAGGCCGGAGCCAAAGACATCCTGGTGGCCACTGACGTGGCCGGTCGAGGTATCGACATCCACGACGTGTCCATGGTGCTCAACTACGACATGGCCAAGAACATCGAAGGTACGGGGCCGCGTTGTTTAGTCATGCAAGGTCAAGCTTGGCCGTTTCTCTCTCTCGGCTATTATCTAATGTGTTACTCTAATACTCCACTTGATCAAAACGGTTTGGAATGGGAAAATGAAGCCAATTTATTAAAGTTCCCTTTGAAAAATATACAATTATTGTTTTTAGTTTTGAAGTTTTCGACTGAAAGCCACCTATGAACCTTCTCCATACAGTGTGTCTACAAGCTAACGTTGGTAAACCTTTTTAACCTCGTTCCCCCCCACCATCTCCTTCTGCGTGCCCCCCCCCCCCCCCCTCCCCCCCCCCCCTCCCCCACACAGACTACATCCATCGTATCGGCCGTACGGGCCGCGCGGGCAAGAGCGGCATGGCCATGACCTTCCTCACCAAGGACGACGCCCAGGTCTTCTACGACCTGAAGCAGGCCATCATGGAGAGCCCCGTGTCCACGTGCCCGCCGGAGCTCACCAACCACCCCGACGCCCAGCACAAGCCCGGCACCATCCTCACCAAGAAGCGCCGCGAGGAGACCATCTTCGCCTGAGGCCGCCGCACCGCCGCACCGCCGCACCGGATTTATGTTTTGTTTTCGTTACCATGATAGAACCTTTGCGTCGATACAGCATTATGTCATTCCACCCCCCCTCCCCCCCCCACCCCATCCAGTGTACAGGGGCCAATTTGGTCCTGCTGTTCAATATCCTGCCCCTATGTTTTGTTTTCATGTATTCACCACTAATGGCTTCATACATGGGCTTAGGGCAGATGCACGGGAGATTTTTCTTTGACCTGAGGGGGGGAATGGTGTTTCTGGTGTAGCAAGTAGTGCTGTTTTGAAGTGGGAAGAAAAGAAAACTCTTAATGGTTCGCTAATTGCAAATACTTTTAATACGATGTACTTGTATTTGAAACTTACCGCTGTAGACGTTGAGGTCCAGTGAATGACACCCTCTGCAGTTTGCTCTCTTAAAGGTAAACCATTTTGTACAACCTCACCTCTCCGCATTTAATGGTCTCCTATTTTTCAGAAGCAGCAACAAAGCAACAAAAACCAATCTGTGGCTGTAGAAAAGTTGTTTTTTATTATTCTTTTTAAAATGGTGTTCTGAGACCAATACCTTTTCAAGTGTTGTGTGGAGTGGATTTTGTCACATTGATATGCATATGGGTTGAATACTGCAAGCAGAGTGAACAGGGTTCTCTTAATCACACTGTGGTATGTCCTGCTTGGGTTACATCACTTGTGTCAGCAGAGATTGCATATAAGAACCTGAATATTATTTTGGTTATTTAGGGATATTAACTGCATATCTGATGCATCCTGCATTTGATGGACAAACCATTCTAATGTCTCTGACTGCCAGTCTATCTCCCAGCAGTGTGTGTGGAGGATACTATAACTTGGTTTATCTTGACCAGTATCAGTGAAACACAAAGGAGTTGGACAACATTAAAAGTACATAAAATGTCATGTTTATTTCACTTAAATTGTATTTCACTTAGCTGTGTAAATCTATTTTCAAAGAGAAAGCATTCTATACAGCGTCAGGCAGGACATGTTTTTGTTTGTACATGTTTGATAACTTGATAGATCGAGGGAAGATGCGTGAAGAACGCAGTGGAAAATTGGTCGGTAACGTGGTTATATTTAGTGCAGTTATTGCATTACAAAGCAACCATCCCAAACAAAATAGTGCAATTGTTTCTTTTTTCTTCTACTTACACAAAAGAGGATGTCCAGATGTTCTAAGGCGTTTTAAGTCTTTCGCTGTTAGGCTTAGTATTGCATACGGAAAAAAAGACGTAGGAAACTAAATTGTAACCCCTTGTACAAATTGTGCTTGGTAAATTGAAAAACCTCAACTTTTCCTTATCTATTACTAAATTGGTCCGCATTGAAAAACATAATCTGCCAAAATAGAGTGAAAATATCTAGGTAGTGAACTAAGACATGCAGGGTTTGGTTACATAATTTGAATAAAAGTCAAAAACATTTTATAACCAGGGGTAAGAAATACAGGGCTACTAGTTTAGAATGGTTTTCAAAAAAGTGCATCAACTACAATTTTGTCTGCGTCGCCCCACACAATCCTCCGGGGATGGACGCGCACCACCCCCCCCCCCCCCCCCCCTCCCCCTTCTCCTTCAAGGTAACCAGACGCCCTCAGGATTATTTCAAACTTGATCAGATCAAGGAGAACCTGTCCGAGTGGCGCGACCGGGTGGGTGCGGGATTTATTTTACAAAGTGAAAAGCCGTGAAAGACGAGGCCATCACCACAGGACAAAACAGAGTCTAAATCAATGCATTACTTAAGATCTTCAAAAAGAAACAATCAGATTTCATGCAACACTTGCATAGTATTTTTTTTTCTTCTTTTTTTTTTCATTCATGCGGTGAGATTTTTTTTTTATTTCTTCTTCTTGAAAATATGCAGAACACGAGATAAAGATACCTGTGAGATGTGGAAGCGATTCACCGGGAGGTCATTAAAGTAGCCAAACCCCCAGATGAGACGGCTCGTGAACTGATCTGGGGTCTGGGATAGGGAACGGCGATGACATCATGTCACAGTTGCTACAGCGTGTACGACGTCCTTGGAGAGGAACACAGACAGAGGACCGCACCACTAATGCTCTCTGTGAAGTTGGCAGTTAAAACCCCACGAATCTGGAATTGAATAAGAACTTCACAGGGTCTCCCTCTAGTGTGCGTGCCTCGGTGAAACTCGGATCACTTGTATACTTTTGTGTAAAACTGCAGTACACGCGCGTGTGATGCGGCATGAGACGGGCATGCAGTGCATGTTGGGGTGGGGTGGGGGGGTGGGGGGGGGGGTGGGGGGGGGGGGCGGGGGGTTGATGCGCTGGTGAGTCGTGCAGACAAGATAATACCGGGACATGGATGCTACAATCAGTGACGTGTCACAACAATCTACACACGAGACAATCCGTTGCCCTGGCGACAACAGGTGGTAGTGGTGCTGAAGGTGCAAAGTCATGCAGTCTTACATTCGCTTTGGGATGTGCCTGGATTTGTGAAAATGTGATGTAGTGCAAATATTCACGAGTAACCAGAGCGAGTTCATGTAAACAGGTAGTTTTGAAAATCATTATGCTCATTGATAAACAATATTCCCTTCTCGGTAGGTGGTTCCATTCTTTTTTCTTGCCCCGTTGGCTTGTTTTACATTAAAGAATGATGCATGAGCCATAGCAAAGACAAGCAATGATCTGGATGTGCGCGACACCGACAGTGTACTGCAGCTTCATACAGCCCTGTATATCTCTATACAAAACAAAGAACCAACTCCAGAATGAGGCTCTATCTTGCATGAAACTATGGAACGATGAACTGCTTCGTATGAATTAAAATCCATCGAAAACAGATGAATAAAATAGCAATTAAACAAAACCAAGCTCCCATTCCTGTACATACACTATTTTGAAATGAAGTGCCGTTGCCCATAATGGTGGCAACAGTGGACATTAACTTGTGTTTTGTCCAGCCAAATAGATTATTGCTTCCTATTCTTCTGACAATGTGCAAATTGTTCTTAAAATTAACCATATTCATACATGCAATAGTAAAGATACACCGATGTCTTAGGAATCTTAAGGCCTGTGTATTATGAGACATTCTACAGGAGGGAAACTTGAGTCCAGCCCTGACACCCTTCCATGGCCCTTTACACTGTCTGTATAAGACTGCTAAAGTGCCAAGGACTTCCACAGTATTAACACAGATTGAGAATGGGAGATCAAAATATTGTGTTTGTTAAGTATCAATGCCAATCCTGCTCAGAATAAGACACTGGACAGCTTTGTATAGAGGGTGTTTGTTTTTCAGATATTATGGCCTGGGACTTGGTGTATCTTTGCCCTTACGAGTAGAGCCGGTTGTTTTTCTAACCTAAGGCCTCAAATCCCACATTCATTTGTTGAATACGGAGGCCTGGGGTCAAGGGGAACACTGGACTCCTCTGAGGGCCGGCGATGCCCTCTCTGGTTGTGTCAGTAGTTGTCTCGGGGCCAGGGGCGGCTATGCTGCCGGTCGTTTCGCTGGTTGTGGCCCCGCTGCGCGGCGTCCCGTTGCTGCAGCAGCAGCCTATCCTGCGCCTCATGTCCGTTGGCACTGTGGGCGTTGCCCGTGTGCCCGCGACGGGGAGGGTATATGTCCCTGTATGTGTGAGCATGGCACGGGGATTCAAACTCCTCCTCCTCTTCCAACTCTTCTTCCTCCTCCTCCTCTTCCTCCTCCTCCTCTTCCCCCCTGGGGCCCGGGCTGCCCCTCTGCCCGCGGGACAGGGAGTCACTGGCCTCGTCAGACGGCATCAGACTGTCCTGCTCCAGGGGGGAGTGCACCTCATCCCCAAGCTCCGCCTCCAGCCCCACTCCCACCTGAGGCTGCGGCTGGTTCTTGTTCTGGTTCTGTGCCGGTTGGCATGGCAATCGAGGCATAGAGGAAGAGAAAGAACGGGGGATGAAGGAGAAAGGAGAAACATCTTTGCATTAGTATGCATTTAGGTCTCACATGGTACAGCAAACAGACGACTTGAAACAAGGTTAATGTTACATTATCATAATGTTATGCTATGTAATGGAACAAGCTAATGATTGGACAGGAAATTTACTAATTCATTCTCATGATGGCTAGGTCATTTCTAGTAATTTTACTCTACTTCAGATTGGGTACATTTAAATTGGAGACATGTGATTAACATTCAAGATAAACTGAGATAATATTGACCATTTGGCAATAGTGTGGGTGTTTGGATTTGCAAAGTATGATTGGCAAAACGTTTACTCTTAATTTTGTATTCACTTAAGACAATGAACTCTGCAGTGAGATAGCGAAGAATATTATTGATCTCATTGGCTCATTCACCAGGTGTCACTACTGTTCTCAGGTCAGGGTTATCGTCATGAAAGACGGGGGGTTTGGGGGGGGGGGGGGGACAAGTGTGTGAACATATAAACCCTACTACTCACCCCCACAGTGCAAGCGCTCATTCAATTAATTCCTGTGTTTCAGAAAACTGCAAAAATGTTTAAGATGGATGGGTGAGACGACAGAAACAAAGACAGTTACAAAACATGACCGCTGGGGTGAGAATCTGAGATGGGAAGAGCTGGCAGGGACAATGACAACACAAAACACTTTCCACACAAGACAAATCTAGATAAACATAGCTTCAGCACTTCAAGTTCATAGTTTACCTTCATATCTACATTTATTTCTTATTTCTTCCTGGTCTGCGGGGAACAGATGGTTGATTCATGCATTTGTTGTTGTTCTTTTCTGCAGACTCACCTGTAGGCTGGAGATGGCGGAGGGAGGGGTCATCAGACTCTGCTCCAGCAAGGGGTTCAGTGGACTGGTTCCAGGGAGATGAGTGGCACGCCAGTACACCTCCAGGTATTCAGCTAGATGCTCGCACGCATCTTCCAATTGGTTCTCATCCAGAATGGCGTCAAACATATCCTATGGAATACCAGTGTTAAATGAAAAGAGATCTGTATTCAGGCATTTTTCACACTTATTATTGATTGATAATCGGAGCATCTGAGTTTGTTACTCACAGGGGGGCACTGAGAAAGTTTGTCCGCAGCCATCATCTGCACATTCAAGTGTTTACTCTGAGACTTCCCTCTGGACTTGACCAGCCTCTGGAGCACCTGAAAGACGGTTGTTTAACACAGAACTACGTAGCTTAACATCATTTATACCACAGCATTGTTGAATACTTGATCCTGATTGGTCAATAACATCCCAAGGGTGTGCATTCGTTTTTAATAACCGGACACCTCTGCCTTTTAACAGTTCCAAATCAATGCGCTACAAATCCAACATTTACATACATAACAACGGTCAAATAGAACTATCGACCAGATGTTGGCTTGACAACGCAAATACAATATGCTCACAGAGGAATATTGAAAATTCCGCCGATGTGTCCCGTCATTGGAAAATAATGTACGATGTGGGTGGCGATGTGGCCGAGGCCAAGCCGAGGTTGCTTACCACCGCCGTTGCCTACCACCCTGTAACAGTCTACTTGTTACCTAAACCCCCAGGTTCAGTGCAAACAGGGTCATGTGCTACAACACACGCCTACATGAACAGGGAACCGTACCTTTGGCGAGGAGACTTTAACGTAGACAATGATGGGGGCCAGGGAGGTTTTGGCCAGCTGGGCGGGGTGGTTGATGGTGTCTGCATCCAGCACCACCAGCTGCAGCGTCTTGGCTAGCTCAAAGATCCTCTCGATCTCACTTTGGACTTCAGCTGCATGAAACACGCATGGAGTTATCTCATGTGTTCAAGTAGTTTGAACACCAGTAGCTAGTAGTGCTTCAGCATTGTAATGGTTTGGTTTGATCAGCACATTTGTCTGGCACATTCACCTAGGTTGGAGCGCGTATTGGTTCGTTCCATGATGGGTCTTTTGTTCAGGACGGATCTCTTGGCCAGAGACAGGTCGGCAGTCACCCGCGTAATAGAGATTCTGCAAAGGGGAAAAAAGTACAATCTAAACTAGCTGCAGTGAGCGTTCTGTGATGCAATGCATCCATATTTGGAAGCATGAGTGTGTGGGGTTGGCGGGCTGGGTCACGTAGGATGTGGAGGCTGTAGGATGTTGGAGCATCGCTCTCAGAATGTCCTCATTCTCACTGACCTGCCCTCGAATCTGTGCTTGAGGAAATCAAAGAGGGCTTTCTGCATCATGTCGGTCACCTGTGTGTTAAAAAACCCACAGGAGAGAGAGAGAGCAGCGCTGTCAGATTCAACCGAATGCATGAAACACATGTAAACACACACACACACACACACACACACACACACACACACACACACACACACACACACACACACACACACACATTAAAACACTTAAATAGGAGACTGGGGTTCTCACTCAGCTGAAGATGAACAAGAGAGTCAAAAAGAGAGATGAACAGAGAGAGATAGAGAGAGAGGAAGTGAGAGAGAGAGAGAGAGCGAGAGAGAAAAAGGGAGAGAGGGGCTGACCTCGTAGCCCTTCAGCGAGGGTCCCACTAGGATCACAGGCCTCATGGAGGGCACAACATCATAGGGTGGTACGTGTTCCTGACAGACACACAAACACACAGGCTGGCGGTTAGCATTGGCTGTGGTTGCTATGGGACGCAGGACCAGTTATTGTCCGGTTGGGCCTACTAACAGAGGATGCTGCTTTAGAAGGACCTACCTGCTTTTGCTTCTGTTTAGCTTGTAAAAACAAACAAAAACAACAAAATATGTCAATGCATGTAAGAAGTTAAAGATCACGGTGGGAGGCAGTAGGTTAGTAGACCCTTTCTGAATTTCGAGGATAAGGAGTGTACCTGGTATTGTAGTACTTACATTCCCCTGCAGATGGCGGCGTTGTTCTCCAGTTTCCTGTAACCATGTCTCCTAGACTAGAAGAATTACCCCCTGATTTCCTGTAACATATATGCCAAAAGATGAAGAGGCATGAATAGATTAGATTTTCTGGTAAACCACCTACTATCAGGGCTAGCTAGCTGTAAAGTGAAATATATTAGATGATAAACGTTGAAGGTGGATTGACCTACCGTTGTTTTTGTTCCTGTTTGAGTCTCATGGCCTCCAGTCGTAGAGGACTAGGGATGAACGCGATGTCCGCACCCTCTTTAACCAGGCGGCCGATCCACCAGTCATTATTGTACTTCTGTAAGGACAACAGGACAACACAGAAAACAGCCGTCTTCCACAATGCAATAATGAAAATAGACCCACGGTAGTGCAGTGTCCAGTGTGAAGACGTTTGGATGAACGGTTCTGCAGAATGCTGAAAGCAGAGATACCGGAGGCCAAGCAATCAGCCCGTTGAAAACAGGCCCGTTTTGAATGGGCACTGCACTGGCTTAAAATGAAAGAACACACTGACCGACCAAAAGCATAAGCGAATCACATGTACGCCAAATCTATAGAAACCCTATTCAACCCTATTCAAACATCTCATAATATACAACCAGGAAGTTCAATAGACACTCCCATTTGAATTCATACTGAAGAAATAATACTTAAAAAATATCAGATAACAGTTGACATCACACATTTTTGTAATTCCCCATTTCAGTACTAGAGGCCAGCTGAAACTCAATGTTTAATTACTCTCTAAATAACGAGTCCCCTTTATCAAGTGGTTCTCAACCTTTCCTGGTCAGTGGCCCTATAGTCAGGAATACATCAACATCTGCTGCTAATGTCAACACCCTAGTGAATCAAGTCAGTCGTTAGGACTACCACCAATATTCTAAAGCATCAAATTCCTCAAAATCCGGTGACCCCTTATCCTGTGAACCATTGACTTCGGTCACTCACCTCTTTAACGTGCAGGAAGTCCCTGGCATCAAAATTGACCGCAGCCCCTTGGACAGGACAATCCTCATCCAGCACTCCACAGTAGCTCACGTTGGTCTTCACTGCAAACGCTACAGGTTTGGACTGCACAGCCCCACAAGAACAAGACAAGATGTACACACACATGCACTAAATCAGTCAAAGAAGTAACCAGTAGAAACAAAGGAAAACACTGTTCTGATCGTTGTGTAGCGATCAGTGAAATGTAAGAGCAACGTTATATTGTAAATCAAATTGCACATTGAATTAAATGTTTAAATGTTTAAATGTGTAAATATTCTAATATGCAACATATATAAAGGCTTGATTGATAGTCAACCTTTACTATTCTTAAGTCAAACGTTGTATATTTGATTTGTATTTGTCTCCAGCTGATTGGACATACAATATCCTTTTTCTTTTTTACAATCAATCTCGTAAAAAAGAAATTACCTGCTATTCGAATATCATTGCCATGCCAGCCCCCCCAAAACAATTTGCCGCCAATCAAACAATAGCAAGCTGCGATTGGCCGTGTTATTCCGTTAAAAGCCGCGGTTCGGATCCTCGTTGTGTGGCGGCGGTGCTTGCTCTACCTTGGCTCGGTCAAGCTGCTGCTGAGCCTGGCGCTCGGCCTCGCGCCGATACGCCTCGCGGTCCTCCTCCGCTGACAGCTCTGAATCAGACGGCCTGCTGGTGTATGAATCCGCCGAGCCCTGCAACAGCGAGAACCACCGCACCACCAAGATCAGGAGTGATACGCTGCAATAGCGCTCGATTTGAATCCTCTGAAAGACAGCGTTGGATGAGCTATCCAATGCAATTAAAAGCGAGTATTTCATCAACGGCTGGACATTTGTTGTGATACCACTGTTGTTCTGTCCCTGTTGTCCTAATCTTGCACCATTCTATAGTGTGTGTTTGTGTAATATTATGGATGTGTTTCTGATCCTGCATATCTAGCATGTAAACACATGTGTTGTTTCCAGGTGTATGTTGTTTGGTGTACGGTGTTTGGTAAAAAAACAAAACATGCAGCTACATCTGTATGTGTGTATGTGTGTGTGAGTGTGTGTGCGTGTGTGTGTGCATGCGTGTGTGTGTATGTGTGTGAGTGTGAGTGTGTGTGTGTGTGTTTTTGTGTGTGCATGCTTGTGTGTGTATGTGTGTGGGTAAGCGTGTGTGTGTGTTTGCGTGTGTGTGCATACGTGTGTATCTGTATGTGTGTGTGTGTGTGTGTGTGTGTGTGTGCGCGCCTGCCTTCCCGCCTGCAATGGAACGTAAGACAATGCTGGGCTCTCTCCACAACAGCAGTACCAAATATAGCACGCAGCAAAGAACTGCTTCCTCTTCCCCCTGGCCTACATCCATCCCATCATCCCCCACAGCACAGAACACATCCTCCATATCCTCCAGGTTTACTAAGAGACCCGCCTCCTTATTAGGGAAAATATATTCTGCACAGCATTTGTCCTTCAGACCTACTTTAGGACACATCTTTCAGCTGCACCTAAAGCTTTTCTCTGTACAAAACATTCGTACAAAGCCCATTTTAAGTTAAAATAACAATACACTGAAAAGATTACATGCAAATGATCTCCACTCATGCTGGTGTTTTGTGGTAATTAAACTTGTTTAATGCAGCCATATGTTTTAACCTTTGCAAAAGGGTATGCATTGCATGCGTGTTTGTGTGTGTTGTGAGTGTGCCTGTGTATGAAATTGCCTAACCTGCCTGCTGCTTAGCGCAGAGACGTCGTCCTGCAGGCTCGGTTGGATTGCCATACAATAATTATGTTTTAAGGGAATCAATGCATGCTTTGGAACAGGTGACCAGGAGATCAAAGACCCCCCTGAGTAAGTCTAAAGCTAACTAGACGTCCAGTGCACTATACCGGATGATTCAGTCTGCTTCACAGACCTGTGCATGGTGCTCACCTTGAGTTGAGTGCCTATAGTATTCTATTGTTGTCTAAAAATTGATTTAAAATGTTAAATTTTATTTAGCAGAATACAATTCATGCATACAGAAAACATAGTTCAATTGTTTAGATTAGGATATTTTTCCATATAACACTAACACCAAAACACCAACGCTGGGTATATATATCCTGCGATATCCTTGTTTGCTGCGCAGAATAACAGTATACGGTAGACACTGCATGTTACCCTAGTAAATGGCGGTCTATATTGTAGGACAGTATAGGAGTTTAAGGAGCTGCAATAACAACAGGAGGCGATGTGCAGAGGAAATACAACAGCATGTGGCCCAGAGGTCTGAACACGAACGTTTCCTATTAATAATAAACTCCCAGTCAGAACCTGCTGGCTGCCGCCAAGTATTGCTGAAATGATCTGGTCGTTCTTTACACTGCAGTACACAGTGTGTGGAGTGGTGCACGCACGCACACACACACGCACACACACACGCACACACACACACGCACACTCGTACATACGTACACATACACATGCCCAAACACACACACACACACACACACACACACACATGTGCATGTACACACACACACACACACACACACACACACACACACACACACTTTCTTTTTCTTAGAATTTCTATTGACAAAAACATAAGTGAAATAATAAGAGCTATGCGGACATCTGTTATCTGTTATGTCTAATCTGGTATGCTCTATTCACTAAATAAAATAAAACTAAATGTTGGGATATTTTTTCTGAAGATTGTAAAGTTCAACAATCCCAAGCAATTTCAAGATCAATCTCCCCTTTCTGTTGTAAGCTGAGAAATGTGTCAATCAAATGTATCAAGAAAGGGAAGAAAAAGGACAAGGACCCAAGGAATACAAAATGATGGTGTGGATGTTCAGAGCGCACAGCATTCTGACCCAGCGGTAAACCCACTAGAGAATTAACGATCCAACAAACAGAAGAGAAAGACGACAAAGAAGACAAAAAACAACCAGCGAGGAGGCGCAGTGGTAAAGCCGGGAGTGTGTGACGAGGTAAATAAACAGCGAGCGATGAAGTGTGACAAAGAGAAACGACGTGACACAAGTCGGCGATCAGAGAGGTCGAAGAAGGACGGCAGCGAGTGAAAAAGGAAGAGGTTATTCTCCCCAGTAAAGGAGAGAAACGGAGACAGAGAGAGGGAGAACGAAAGCACAGGACTGGATCACCTGGGAGTCGTCTGTACTTACTCAGTGGAGTGGGGCGACTGCACGATCCTTCTCCTTGAGACTATGTGCTGCACCTCATATCCCAGGAAGGACTTACACTGAAGCCCACACCCTAAACACTCAGCTCTCACTGAGTCTCACACACACACACACACGCACGCTACAATCCCTTCCACATCTCCAGTTCACACGTATAGGAACTGCTTTCGGCGCAACAGAATAATCAACCCCCCTCGATCAGACCTACCTCTCTCTCTCATCATCTCTCTCTTTCTCTCTTTCTCAGCACTCTTTCTCTCTCATCATCTCTCTCTCTCTCTCTCTTGCTACCCCCAATACTCGATCACACCCAGTCTTTGCAGACTCGTGGCTTGAGGAAACTTCATCTTTAACAATCTAGGCAAACTATAGTTCCAGAAGCAGTTTATTTGTGCTGGGGGGTTCTGAAGAGCAAATCCCCCATCACTACACACACACACGCTCACACACACACACACACACACGCACAAACACACACACACACACACACACACACACACACACCAGGCTGATGTCTTATACATACGTACATCTATTGCTATGGCAGCATTCAGCTCCTTTATTCCACTGCAGAAGTGAGTCATACTCCACTGCTCTGGGAACCCCACCCCAGTCTCAGAGCAGCAGAAAGTTTCTGTTTTCTCATATCAACCGCTACAGCCTATGGCAACACCTATGCAGTCGTGTAGCACAATGGGATGTTCCTCGAGCGGCCCCGTCATTTGGCAATACTAAGAAGAGCCGTCTCTTAGCTACATGTCGTCTGCTCGTCTAACACAGAGATGAAGGTGTGTGTGAGAGCAGCCAAGGAACGTGTCACATCTCCCTCCTGCCAAGGGCCTGCCGATGAGATTCATGCATTTGTTTGACATCACACAATGGGAAAATCCATACTGAGCCCGCCACCGAACGAGATCACTAGCGTTTCCCCCACGATTACGTTAACTCGGTTTTCTTCTCAGGTGTCCTGCTCTGTGTGTCTTCATGAACTGTACGCAACTAAGCTGCCCACGTAGCATTTCTCTCCCACTGTCACTGTCAAGCAGCTAACGCACAAGAAGACTAGTGACCCGTCGCTTTACAGTTTGTTGAAGAAGCTCATGCTGGCATAAAGGGGTCTAACCTCCACCCTGATGGCAGTCGATGGAACTCACAATGCATGGAGGGATGCTGGGGGTCCAGGATAAAGCCTGAGCCTTAGTTCTGTTAGTGGCCCTCACTTGTTACAAGTCAGCCAGGTCATTCAGGCCTGTTATCTTGTAGCACACTTTTCCCCAGTTTACGTATCACATCATAGGCAGGGAACCATCCTATACCCCAACACCGGTCTTTTACACACACACACACACACACACACACACACACACACACACACACACACACACACACACACACACACACACATTTAGTAGCTCCGTTAAGCCTTACATGTCTAAGTTGTCAGTGGAGGGAAGCAAAGCTCCCAGAGGAAATAAATGCAAACATCCGGGAGAGAACTTGTCCACTCCATGCAGAGGACGGGCATCTTACTGCAGTAAACGTCATGCCATGAGGATAGTGTATCCAAGTTCAAGGGATCTAGGACAATGGCATTTGTCGTTATTGGATTGCAATTGAGATACACAGTGAATTGAGATGCAGATCGAGGGTGAGGTATCTTATTCAAGGAATGTGCAGGTAGGTTGCTGTGGACGTCAAGGATGCCGATTTCATGGGGATGAAACCTAGTGACTTTCGGCAGGGAGTCGATGACCTTATCCACTACGCCGCGCTGCCCCATTCCCTTAATGTAATTGCACGAACACACTGTCTGTTCATTTTAAATGGTGAGAGTGTGTATTGCCATGGCTTATGCATCCGCCACTACCCTGTAATACGGGCTTGATGCTCAAAGAATATCCTTTATCATCTGACAAAGATATTAAATCTAATCAATTTCATATATGACTGTTAGTGATGAATGTTGTTACTCTAAACACTAAACACACATCATTAAATTATTTTCAAATATGTCATTAATCTAATGTTGACAAGTAGGCTGTTCAAACAATATTCACATTTTATTTCACTCATTTCTATTTAATTGCTTTATTTTCAGAGATTTTCCTTTTTCAATTACAGCAAATTTTAGCCTGCATGCTTCCTTGACCTGAAAGCATTAATTAAATATCGGGGCTGGGTTGGGATTTCAACAGAACATATTGCTTCCTTCGAGGAACCTACTGCACTCTGCTGGACAAAATAATAACTACAGCCACGGCAGAAACATAAATGCACAGGATGCTTATCAGAAACCTCGCTTCTGCAAACAGTAACCACCCCCCCCCCCCTCTTCAATAAACAATGTTAGTGTACCTGACCAGTAATGTGCAATGTGTTCGTACTTCAACTCAAATGGTAAGAAGTTTAAGCAATTTGGCTTTCTCTCCCACAATTGACTATAAGACTCCTCAAATTGTATTCTGTTTGATTCTGTTTTAATTAAATAGCAATCTCATCCAT
Organism: Lota lota; assembly: GCA_026745465.1. Taxonomy (NCBI): domain Eukaryota; kingdom Metazoa; phylum Chordata; class Actinopteri; order Gadiformes; family Lotidae; genus Lota; species Lota lota. The sequence goes on along the minus strand of JACYXH010000319.1, from coordinate 2,318,958 downwards.
AAGCCATTCTTGTTCAAAGTAGGCCCTTGGCCAACAACATCATCAACAATCAACCATCAACATCCATATATATAAGAAAAGAAAAGTGTATTGTTTGACCAATAAAAATATGAACTTTTACCACCAGCAGGACGGCGTATTCTGGGCCCACAAGGTTTTATCTAATCTATCATCAATCATTGTTGTGATTGAAAGTCGTCCGTGGTCTGCCACTAGACACTTCAACGATGTGGTCAATACAGTCGGTGAAAAATACACGTTTTTAGATGGATTGAGTGAAACAGTAGAAAAGAGTTTTGGGAAATACCTGGCGTTTAATGAAGCTGGAGGTGGTGTCAGACGACGTGCTGCCATCTGAACGTTTGAAACGACTTTTCCTTTTAGGTAACTTCCTGGGTATCTGGAACATACAACATACATGGAAGGGCATGAGTTTAACCGAGAAAGCCGATGGACGGGCTGACAGACAGACAGACAGACAGACAGATTGACGGACGGACGAACCGATCAACAGGCAGACAGACAGACAGACAGGTAGAAAGATAGGTAGACAGAGAGTCAGTCTGAACAACAGACAGCCAGACAGATGAATAGATAGATAGATAGATAGATGGGTAGGTAGGTAGGCAGGCAGGCAGGCAGGCAGGCAGGCAGGCAGGCAGGCAGGCAGGCAGGCAGGTAGGTAGGTAGGTAGGTAGGTAGGTAGGTGGGTGGGTAGGTGGGTAGGTGGGTAGGTGGGTAGGTGGGTAGGTAGGTGGGTGGGTAGGTAGGTGGGTGGGTAGGTAGGTGGGTGGGTGGGTGGGTAGGTAGGTAGGTAGGTAGGTGGGTAGGTGGGTAGGCGGGTAGGCGGGTAGGCGGGTGGGTAGGTGGGTAGGTAGGTAGGTAGGCAGGCAGGCAGGCAGGCAGGCAGGTAGGTAGGCAGGCAGGTAGGTAGGTAGGTAGGTAGATAATGTTTTGGGCAATAGGCCTCATATATTGGGCCATCAAACCCAGGGGTCGAGGGGATACATTCTATGGGGAATATTATGCATGATGATGAAGAAAGTTGATATACAAATTATCAATTTAGCTCTACGAATCCTCATAGACAGCCATATTATTAATATATATATATAACAGTGTAAATTCCGTATGGACTAAATTGGCAGTGTGCGCAAAGGCCTTGTGTAACAATAGGCTACAGGTGAGTAAAGCTCATGTTTTGCACTTTAAGGCCAATCATTATTAGGCCTATTATTCGTTTTATTCATTGAATAATCTGTTAGCTTTAGAGGGAAAACGTTGAAATAAATAATAAATAATCAATGCAGAATCGACACGGCCTGAAATGCGATTCAAAGAAGAACAAATTTAGATCCAACGAGGTGGTAAGCTATTCTATCGTATGGCCATATGCCATAGCATTAACCAAATGCAATAATGCATTACGTATTTTTCCTTATCCTGATCCAAGACATGTTGCCATCAATCTGTTTCACCCGCGATCTCGAAGGCACACAGACAAAAAAAAGTAGCTTCGTCTTCATCTCAAACAACAAGTAGCATGGACCATATTGTGTCGACAGACACCTATGGCTGGTACTGATGAATTAATCCACACACTTACCTGAAAATAGTGTGACTGGGAGCCGGTGGTTTCAACACCAGTCACAGGGTCTACTGGAGATTTGGACATTTTGACTTGCACCATCTATTGGGGACGCGGGGAGGCGGGATGCACATCGAGAAACAGGAGACACAAACACGTCGATATGCAGTACATGAGAGCGACGGAGAGAGTAGACGCGAAAGATCTCCGCGATATTCATGCGTGGTGACGCACAAAACACCCCAAAGCTGTTACAATGCAAGAGGAGACCATCTGCAACTGAGCGAGAGGAATCGTGAAGCTGAAATCACCGATGAGGTCTAGACGCATAGTCGTTCGCAGAGCCCAATGTAAAAGCCCAGGCCTATGGACTGTGTACTCCCACACTGACTCTCTCTCACCCACTGAAATCTCTTTCCCTCCCAAGTCTCTCTCTCCCCCCCCTCTCTCTCTCTCTCTCTCTCTCTCTCTCTCTCTCTCACTCTCCCTCTCCCTCTCCCTCTCCCTCTCCCTCTCTCTCTTTCTCTCTCTCCTCTCTCTCTCTCCTTCTGTCTCTCCCTCTCTCGCTTTCACTCTCTCTTTCCCTCTCTCTCTTTCACTCTCTATCTTTCTGTCTCTCTCTTTCACTCTCTCTCGTTCTTTCTCTCCTCTCTCCCTCTCTCTCCCTCTCTCTCTCACGCTCCCTCTTTCACTCTCTCTTTCTGTCTCTCCCTCTCTCTCCTTCTGTCTCTCCCTCTCTCGCTTTCACTCTCTCTTTCCCTCTCTCTCTTTCACTCTCTCTCTCTCTTTCTGTCTCTCTCTTTCACTCTCTCTCTTTCTCTCCCTCTCTCCCTCTCTCTCTCTCCCTCTTTCTCCCTTTTTCTCTCCCCCCCTCTCTCTCTCCCTCGCTCTCTCCCCCTCTCTCTCCCTCTCTCTCTCTCTCCCTCTCTCTCTCTCCACTCCTCCAACCCTCTCGTTGGCTGCTTGCCGTTTGTTATGTTTCACACTCACCCACCTTGCCATGGCTATAGACTACATCTAGTCACTTCTGTTTGGTTATATAAAAGTCATATCGCAACTTTTCGTGTGTACTGTAGTCCTTTGCAACTTTTTACACATTAAGAGGTGAATATAATAGAATAGATTAGAATACAATAGGATAGAAAAACATAAAATACAATACAATACAATACAATGCATATGATTGAATACAATATAAAAGCATAGAAGAGAATATAATTGAAACGCCTAGAATATAATAAAACAGAAAATAAATGCATATAATGTAATAGAATAGAATAGAAAATAATAGAATAGAATAGAAAAACATAATTTAATAGAACAAAGTAGAATAGATTAGCATACAATTGAATATAATATAGTATAGCAGAATATAATATAGATTAGAGTACAATAGCATAGAAAAGCATAGAATCTAATATAATAGAAGAGTACAAACAGGCAGGACATGCTGAACCTGCCGAAGGTCCCTGCCTGGTGGAAGCAAAACATTGCAATAATAAAGGGAAGGCTGAGCCCTGAGTAAACACCGAATTATTTACTCTACCATTTCTCTTCCTCTTGCCAAAATTGAATCCATGTTTCAGCGTAGTAGAAGTCGTGTGTGTTCCCAAATTAATAACATTGAAAATGTTATTGACTTGGTGTGATCGGTAATCAGAGATAACTTGTGTGGCTTCTGTTGTGGTTCATCATCTTAAAGAAAAAGACAGGGATGCAAGCATTTTTCCTTTTTGCATATTATCCAACCATCAAAACTCATTCACAAGACAAAAGACCGAAATATTGATCTGATATATAGTTGGTTCCTTGTTTAAATGTAACGCTTTCTCCTATAGGGGATAGTCATTATAGGTTAGGAGTGCGCGGTATATGTTATATGTCCATATCTTTTATAAATGTAGAGTTGAACTCGAATATGTTTGTAGTTTATGATACACAACAATATGTAATGCTAGCATATGTGATTGAAATCATTACATGTACAATGAAAAAGAGCCCATAATAATTGACGATTTATAAGGTCGATCTATATAAAAATAATTGTAACACTACAGGCCTACAGCTTTACGTCTGATCCTGTGGTCCTGGGCTTCCTGTAGTACCCTCGTCGACCACTAGAGGGAGCAACGAGTTACCAAAAGTGGGACTGGTAGCGTGTGAGCGACGGCGGCGCGTCTAAGCAGAGAGAGAGAGAGAGAGAGAGAGAGGGTCAGGGGGAGAGGCAAGGGAGTGGAGAGAGAGAGAGATAGAGAGAGAAGACGACAGGAGAGCCGCGCAGGGGGACCAGCAGTTTACCGGATTCTCCGTTTAATTCTGATTGCTCCACCACTACCCCCTTGCCACCGTGAACGTCAACGACGCAACGTACCAACCCGAGCCTGTCTCTCCAGCGATCGGATTGTCTCATGCGGTCTCGTTGGAAAAACAGAGGAAGATGTTCACGGTGAGTCCGTGTGAGCAGCCAGTGCTGCTGGTGCACTGCAGGCCGACATGCATGTTGTCAAACATCCGTCTGGATGCTGTTGTTGGGGAACTGTTGAGAGGCCTAAGCTTATGTCAGTGCATCGTTTGTCCAAGTGGTATTCATGACAATAATAATTACAATGCCCATCCAGCCGCGCGCCTTCTCTGCTCACAGTGGTAGCAAAGGAAGGAGCCGTGCATGTTGTCCACTGATGGTCAATCACACGTTTCTGATTGGCGACGCGTTACATGCATCGGATCAATCGTGTTTATTTTTCATTATTGAAGCAAACAAACCATTTGTAAACACCATTGCCCCTGGTCTATTCGTTGCAGACCGTAGGCCTACTTAACGTTCGATGCTCAAATCGGTATTTCGATGGCATTACTTTAGAAACGTGTTCATAAATAAGGCTTGGCGTTGCTCATTCCTAACCCATCCGCTAATGGATGCTTTGGAATGTGACACAGGCTCTTAAACCGTGCGCGTGCGCCTGAATCGTTTGCTCATGGTAATAAAAAAATAAATAATAAAAAATACAATAACGGAATCAGCATTCATTGTGACATGTTGTACGCTTCCAAGTTAGAGCGGTGGACGCTGATCGCCACCCAAGGGTTGTGTTCTCTGCTGTAGTAGTCACCTAGAGGCCATCCTGTTACGTAACGAGGAGCCTACGCGATCTGAACGCGGGCAAGGCCTCTGCATGAAATGTTATATTGTATTGCAAATGGTTGAAACGCAATCAAAAATATGCCACCACCACCAACACCTCAAATGCCTCAGATATTAGTTCTGGGCAGTGGCTTGTTCTCATACCCCCCCCCCCCCCCACACACACACACACCGCAATTGTAGGCTATAGACCAGTAATATAGTGATGTGACTGCATTCCCTCACATAGCCTACGAATCCTACATATGATGAAGCACAGCAAAGCCTACCAATCACTGCCTTATGCTATGTTCATAGTTTGTGGATGTAGCGTCAGTGCGTGTGTGTGTGTGTGTGTGTGCACGCGTATGCATGCGAGCGTATGCATGCGTTCGTGTGTGTGTGTGTGTGTGTGTGTGTGTGTGTGTGTGTGTGTGTGTGTGTGTGTGTGTACGTGTGTACGTGTCTACGTGTGTACGTGTGTACGTGTGTGTGTGTCCTGCTGTCCAGCTGAAAATGTCCACTCAATAGCCTTTCCCCTTTCGCCTCCCTCCCTTTGCAAGCGCTAGCGAGGAAACCACAGAGTAGGCTTCAGCCGAGACCAGGCAAGCAAACACAGCCGAAATGCAACAACCACCACGACATTTGCAATGGGGGTAAAACGCGTTGCGAATGTCGACCTTGTGCGCGGGAATGGGGGACACGTTCATTTGGGATGAGCCTCGAGGTGTTCCGTATTGAAATCGACCTGATCCGGTGTTAGCCATAACAGTGAATGGATACGCGCCGACGAAGCACTACAATTCAATTTCTTTTTTGCTTCAACAACGCAGCATGCTTTCCGAGACGAGCGGCTCTTCACGCTCCCTGTCAAATAAATAAATAAATAAATAAATAAATAGATAAAAGCCTATCAATTGGTCGTGTTTTAATCTGCACTAATTGGAGCTCCGGTCATTATTTGGAGTCCTGTAACATCAGATGACAACAGAGATACACTATACGAGAACAGCCACATAACTGTTACTCCGATGAAATAATAACGCGATGGGTTTTATAACTAAGCAATAAAATGACATTTGCCGTGTAGCAAGAATCATGAATCATGTGCATATATTTTATAGCAGACAAAATAAACGATACAGCACATTCTATAGGCTACAATCTTGACCAAACTAGTGAATAGATTGTGTATGAGATTAAGCTCCTTAAAAAAACAAAAACGGCTATGTCACGTGTCTGTATGATCTGTGGATGATGCTTTATCATTGTAGGCTGCAAAGTTGAAATAGCTTAATAGACTATTTATATACGGTGTATTTTTTAAGAACACAGTAAACTTTTCCAGCAGATGGCTTTGAATGTTGACAGCGCAATGTGGACCCTAGTTGTTATGCCTCGATGTTTGTCCCCTTCCATGAGTATGCTATCACTGCTATGTCCGTGTGTTGGCTATCCCGGACGTTTTGTGTGTTCGCACATCAGAAGAAAAGCAAAGGAAATGATCTGCAGGAAATGTGTTGCCACGCTATAAACACTTTTTTACATTTACATGAATCCAGCCAAATAAGGAAGCTGTACTACATTTCCAGGGGGGGAAAAATAACCTTTGATAACAGTTTATAGCTTGTCTGAAAGAGCGGTCAGAGAAGGTGACCATGCCTTTGTCCTGATCTAATTGGCTTATAGGATGTTTTGTTGTTGTTTCTGATCTTTCTCCAGCAGAGCAAGCAGGAGCCTCGGAGCTAGATGCGGAGCAGGGGGCCGGCCTCGTCATTAACCTTCTGTCTCCGGTCGCTGGCCCTGGGGTTAGTGTGAAGTGTGGCACGCCGGGTCTGACCTAGAAAGACACACCGCACCACTCCCCACTCTCGTTCCCTTAGCATCTGCCCAGAGGGATAAATGAGTGAACCGGCTGGAGACCGAAGGGCGGCAGCGGGCACCCGATCCCCAACAGGTACCGTCCCCGTTCACCAATATGTTGTGTGTCTGGGGAGTGGTCCGGCCGGGTGGTATTCAGGCACTGCGGTAATGCTTTAGGATTCAAAAGCTCTTAGTGCTGCCTGGGATCCTTCAACGTTTACGCATAAGTGCAGCAAATGCAGGTAGGATCTGAAGGAGTTTAGCGTCAAATGAACTGAGGACTAGAGGGAGAGTCAAAATGACACTGCAAATATAGCAACAGCCTTCTCAGTCATTCACAAAGGTTCCACACTGTGAATGTAGACATTGGTTCTTCTGTATGTTCATTTCCTTATCAACGAAGAGAAAAATGCTAGCCATTTGTAAATTCCATGCGTTATCCAAAGCTTGAAAAAAAAAAAGCGACTTTTCAGGGCTGCCCTACTAAAACCCCCCCCCCCCCCCCCCCCCCAGATGTAAACAATGTCTAAATATCTGGGACCCCAAGCCGTACGGTGCTGCATGCCTTTAGTACCTGCTCGTCCTCTAAGCATCCACTTCCCTGCTCTCTCCCTACCCGGCGCAGAATGTCCTGGTTTAGTGGTTTCCTAGTCGCCAGAGTGGACGACCGCAAGGCCGCGTGGGGGGAGCGCAATGGCAAGAAATCCAAGCGGAAGGGCGGCTCATCCCTCTGCAACCCCCGCTACATGAGCTGCCTGCGGGACCCGGACGCCATGGACCCCCCCTCCGGCGCCCCCCTCCCCCAGCAGCCCCGCGGCGGCGGCGGCGGCGGCGTCGCCGGGGGCAACTTTGGCCACCGCTGCGGCTGGCAGGAGGACCACTACGGCAAAAGGGGCGGGGCGGCCGGCGAGGGCGTGGGCCTCAAATCCGTCGACCTGGGCTTCGAGGACGGGGAGCTGAAGGCCAGGAAAGGCGGGTGCAACGGCGGCAGCGGGGAGGTGGGGGACGAGGGCGCTGGGGGCGGCGGCGGCGGCGGCGGCGGCGGCGGCGGCGGGGTGACCGCGGCAGACTGCTGGCTGCGCGTGATGCGCGTGTTCCAGTCCAAGAAGTTCCAGTCCCGCAAGCTGGAGCGCCTGTACCAGCGCTACTTCTTCCGGCTGAACCAGAGCTCCCTCACCATGCTGATGGGCGTGCTGGTGATCGTGTGCGGCGTGATGCTGACCTTCCACTGTGTGCACGCGGCGGCGGCGGCGCCGCACGTGGCCTACGCCTCGGCGCTGTCGGTGGCCATGGCGCTGTTCATGGCCCTCATGGTGGTGTGCAACCGCAACGGCTTCCACCAGGACTACATGTGGATGGTGAACTACCTGGTGATCGGGGTGCTGGTGTCGGTGCAGGTGTTCGGGGTGCTGATGGTGGCGCCGCGCAGCGCCTCGGAGGGCATCTGGTGGTCCGTGTTCTTCATCTACATCATCTACACGCTGCTGCCCGTCCGCATGCGGGCGGCGGTCCTCAGCGGGGCGCTGCTGTCCGCCATCCACGTGGTCACCACCTGGCAGCTGAACCAGCAGGACACCTTCCTCTGGAAACAGGTGAGGAGGGGGGTGGGGAGGGAGGGAGGGAGGTGGGGGGGGGGAGGGTCTGTCTGTCTGTCTAGTTCACTGTGTCTGTGCGGTAACTTGTGCAAGAGGCGATCTCGTTGGATGACCAGTCAGGAACAAGTTCTCTGTTGTCGTCTGTTTGACCGTGACAGGGTCTTCGTGTGACTTTTATGGGAGATGTTATTATGTGGCGAGAAGTCACACGGTTTCATTTTGAGTGCACGTACAAATACATGAGCGAAGTGTGAAGAATGTACGAATACATTCGCGCATGAATTCATCCATGTATTGGGGCATGAATGGAGAGACGCACACATACACATGCACACATTTTTGCACACAGTCGTGTGTGGCTGTACAGTGTGTGCTTGCTGTTGTGTGTGTGTGTGTGTGTGTGTGTGACAGCGGGAGAATGATGATATAAAACAATGTCACCCTGGCCTCTGTGCTCTCACACAAGGCACGCTTTGTACTTTTCCCCAAGGGTGAGGCGGTGGTGATTGGTGTCGTTGTAGTGGTGACCGCAGTCAGTATAGCCACCGTAACTGATGTGAAGCAGTTGGTCTGTTGAAACAAGATATGGTCTGAAGTTATCAGGAGGCTGCTATGTGAAAACCACAGGGAGTGATGAAGGGAATGTTTGCTCTAATTATCCTAGCGAGCTGGCGACTTTCTTTGCGTTTAGATATGTTTCCCGGGAGATTATGCAGACTACATTCTACTTTCAGGGCCATTTGTGTGCTCAATAAATGTAAAGAATGTAAAAACAATTAAGACACCTGTCCATTAATCCCAAACACAGGGCTCCATTGTGCCTCCAAAACAGGAACTCAATGTAACGTTCACCGAGCTTTATTTCCCGCTGCCCCCACCGCGCGTTGTTTATGACATGCACGCCGCACAATTAATTACGCCGGCGTCAGTTTTGTTTGCCGTCGATAAGAAGGAATGAATGTCATGAGATATGTGCAGGGCCCGGGCCATGCTATGAATTTGTAAGGGCCTGCCTGGACCGTGTGACACGGAGCTCCACAGTGTCATCAATCAGTGCATCACGCTTGTGTGAAAGCATTTCCTCTTTCTCCAATAACTCATTAACCCCAGCAATGGGTTCCCTTTGCCGTCCATGGTCTCGGATAATGACAACCTTCTGTAGGTGTTTGGGACATGAGGCCTAATCTCCTTAGGAGGCAGAGCTCTCTTGTTCTTTCTTCTTCTGCTGTGTCTTTGTTGTCTTTCCGTTGTTGTTGTTTTTTCACATCACAAATGCTTGACCTTCTAGATCCAGCGAGATCTATTTGTCGCGGGCCGCTTGATTATATATTTGCATTCACTCGGTGGGACGGGGGGGACGGGGGACGGGGGCTCAGCTTTTGGTCACAAGTGTGCTAGTAGCCTTCTGCTTGGAAAACGGAATGAGACGGAAACAGCATGACCACATGGGCCAACATAACAATGGATCTACAATTGTTTTCTTTGTGGTTGTATTTTTGTAGTGGTCGATTTTTGCTTTCAATTGTCCTCAGATACACTGCAAACAAAGCCAGTGCGGCTTTGTTTGTTTAATTCAGAGATCAGGCAGCCACATGCTAATGCTGAATTCTGTTATCAATGTGAAGATCTGTTAAGCGTGTTACATTTGCAACCCAACTGAATAGCTGCCCATCTCCCCTTAATGATCAAACCTGAATTAGCAACTGCAACAACAACAACAACAACAACAACACCAACAGGCAAAGGAAACGTCATCGTGAAAGCTTCCTACCAAGCATCCTTAATAACATACCAGATATAATACAAATTATATTTTGTAGTACTGTTTTACACCTGCCTCAAGAGCATCTGCTCAAATATGTAGCAGCCAATGAAGATCACTAACTATTTTGTGGACATGTGGGATGTTGATAAACTAAATGTTTTTTAATCTCTTTAAACTATTAATCACACACATACACGCGCACACACATACACACACACACACACACACATATACACACATACACACACACCCATACACACATGCACACAAACACGCGCACACACACACACACACACACACACACACACACACACACACACACACACACACACACACACACACACACACACACACAGAAAGCGAGTTCCCAGAGCTGAATTCGTTTTGGCAGCAGTTGCTTTTTCCAGCTGCAAATAATTGGCAATTGTTAAAAAAAAGCCATGAACCATATTTCTTGCCATTTGTAGTTCAAAAAGCTTATTTTGACATCCAAATTGACAATCTCCCTTTTTATCACACACATGTTCAAAGTGCAGTTCTTATTACATACCATTAATATTACTTGTGTTGGGTTGTAAATAACCAGAAAATGTGTTTCCTGCCTGTCATGGCTGTAATTGTCCGCTAATCAGCTTGCGTCAATTAGCCACACACGCACAGCACACACATACACACACACACACACACACACACACACACAGACACACACACACACACAGACACACACACACACACACACGCACGCACGCACGCACGCACACACACACACACACACACACACACACACACACACACACACACACACACACACACACACACACACACACACACACACACACACACACACACACACACACACACACACACACACACACACGATGGTCAAGCATTGTCCTGTGTGCATTAATGATCCATTTATGGTGTAGCTATCTCGGCCTAGCTACCGCCTGGGTTATCGTCGCTCCCCGGCCTGATGGTTTGTTGTTGCTGTACGCTGGTATGAGAATCGGTCAATGGAGTTGGAGTGTCACCGAAACAAACCCCTCTTGTGGAGTCGGCCCTCGCACCGTGCATGTTACAGAGTACGTGTCTGACAACGGATGCTATTGTTAATTGGATGTTGTTGACATAACGGCTGTGAGAGGTCAACGACCGATTCCGAGCCCCTGGTGTTTCTTCTAACTGTTGCGTCATATGGAACAGCCTTATCACATGTCTGCGTCAGAGACACAGCCAGTGTACAGTGCACAGCCCAGCCCCAACCCCCCTCTTCCATTCTTAACATGCATACGCATACACACATGCATGTATACACAAGCACACACGCACAAGCACAAACAGAGACACATATGCACACTAGGTGCCCTTCCCCCTGGTTAAGCACTAAGAGACCAAGTCAAGCTCATTTCTACATGTATTTCTTCATGTACTGGATGACTCAGGACCTAATGTAATTTGTCATAGATCTTTCGTCCCTGATCACAACAGAAACAGTGGTTTACGTCTTAAAAGCCCATTAGTCAACACAGGCAGCACATACTGGGGGCTGGGGGCTCAGGGAGGGCCCTTGTGGGTAGGGAGGGGAGATTTTACAGGACGCTATCTTTAAAGAAGAGCGAATATGTGGTAGGAGGAATATAATCCGATATTCTCGCCATAAATAATTTGTGTGTTTAAAGCCGCAGCAGCATTTTAACGAGGCTACCTGTCACACTGAGCTTAGTGTACCATATATACACATGCCATACAGATGTACAGTGTGTGCATCATGTGGGTTATTTGAATTTTCAGATGCTAACTTGTACCCATGCTGCTATCACCTGCGGTTCACCAGCAGCAGATCGGGGATCGGCATATGGCACTCCACGAGAGAGAGAGAGAGAGAGAGAGAGAGAGAGAGAGAGAGAGAGAGAGAGAGAGAGAGAGAGAGAGAGAGAGAGAGAGAGAGAGAGAGAGAGAGAGAGAGAGAGAGAGAGAGAGAGAGATGGAGAGAGAGAGAGATGGAGAGAGAGAGTGATCTGTGGGGAGGGAGGAGTGTTAACACAGGGCACTATTTATAAGGAAGAGCAAAGCATGGAGTAGAATCGGATATTCTCTTCACAAAGTCCCGTCCACCGGTTGGCTGATAAATAATTTGTGTGTTTAACGCCGCAGCAGTATTTTACCAAGGCTACCTGTCACATGTACACTGGGCACAGAAGAGCACCGTGGAACCGGACTGCTTTCCACATCTCAAACACACTTTGAACTCCTGCCTGTTCCGCCACACATCATGTTGCATGCAGCGTATAATTCCATAACATATACAAACAAAGATTCCACGATAGTCGTGCGCTGAAGTATTACTTTGTGAACCCAACACATAAGAAAATAGGAAGTATTACACAGCACACTCAATGCATATGCATGTGTAATTACCAGCATCATTTAAGATTTTTCTTTCTTTCTCTCTTCTTTTTTTCAACAGACTTCATATAATGTCATGCCTGCATGCATGTGGACCAATAGAAACAAAGTGAATCCATCACAGGTGTTAACATCACTTCTCGGAATGATAATAAAGAAGATGAGAAAAAAAAAAGCTTCTCCCTCCCTCTGCCTGTGTTCACTTGATCCAGCGGTTGCCAAGGAAACAAATCTGACTCAAGCATTCAAAGCCCAGTTCAGGCTGTTGGTATACAGTGCTGATTACGAGTGCAGCAAAAAGATAAATGTAGGTCAAACGTAATTTCCCTTTTGGTGATTTCTTTTTCAAGAGGATTGTGTACATGCAGAGCTGTCAATAGATCACACTCAATGGCAGATGGACAGGAGTGGAACCTTGTTGTTTTTCTCCCCCCCCCCCCCCCTTGCACTGGTGAAATGGGATAGTCATATAATCAAACATGGTGATGACATGGGAGAGGTCTTCTGTTAAGCATTGTTGTTGTGTGGTCATAAAAATAATATTTATAGCCAATGCCTTTATATTAATAATGTGACTGCACACCATAGAACATGATAAAAAAAAGAATGGGGTCTAAGACTAAAAGCAATATAGGTAATAAAGTAATAAAGATATGATTATCAAGCAAGGGGATCTTTTTTTTGATTCAAGTCATTCCGCTGTTTATAGTATATCTTAATGAGAACAGGGAAAAAAGAAAGGTAACAAGAGTATAATCAACACCATGCTCATCTCAAGTGGATATAGATTCTAGTAAATGTAAACAAGGGGGGTGTCTTCATTCCTCTCCAGACTTGGGGGGGGGATACCCCGCCAGGTGTTTAATTCATGCTGGATCCTGCCGGAACATGATCTGGGACTTCCCAGATTGGCACCTAATTGATTAGATCCGTCCCCTCCCTTGTCCCAATAAAAATTTGTAAATACATTTTGTGTGTAATATTTAATGTTATCTGTTCTGTCAATTACTTGTTACTCGTAAATTGCTTGTTTGCCTATTTTGGATGCATTTTAAATCGTATAAAAAAAAGAGAGAGACGTGACTTCAGTCACTCAGGTCACACAGTGACTGACACACGGTCACACGCGAAGCGTGTGAGTTTTGTGCACGCGAGCTAACGTTACTGAGATTTGAATTCAATTATAATTTCCATCATAATTGGCATGTAGTGTTTACTAGTAGGCTCCATTGTCATGTCAGTAGATGCAACAATAGTTGATATCGGTGCGCTGCACATACGTAGCTTTGTTTATTATGTTATTCTTGTTTAGCTTCGCCAGGCATGGTGGTCTAGAGCCGCTCTGTGTTCCGGGGCCTCCTGATTTACCCACCGTCGGCGGCAGGTGGGGCTTGAGTCTTTATCTGCTGAACGGTTCTGGGCGTTTCAGATAAGGACCGGCAGAAACTGTGTGTAGACACTGGAGCTTGGGCCTAAGTACACAAACCCCAGCAGCTGGCTGGCACTGCACACTCACAAACACACACCCACTCACACACACACACACACACACACACACCCATAAACACACCCAGAGAGGCCTAAGTGGCAGAGAGCGGAAGCCTGGAGAGAGAGAGAGAGAGAGAGAGAGAGAGAGAGAGAGAGAGAGAGAGAGAGAGAGAGAGAGAGAGAGAGAGAGAGAGAGAGAGAGAGAGAGAGAGAGAGAGAGAGAGAGAGAGAGAGAGAGAGAGAGAGAGAGAGAGAGAGAGAGAGAGAGAGAGAGAGATGTATGAAATGAAAGAAGATTCAGAATGAAGAAGTGACACTTACAAGAGAAAGATAAGGGACCCGGGGGAGTTCCGCTCACAAGCAGGGGAGGCTGTGTTTAGTACAGCCTGATCTAACACAGATGTCCCAAGAAGTTCAAGATGTGTATTCAAAGTCAGACGGGTCAAAAAGCCCACTCGACCCCATTTCCACAAAAAAGGGGGCTAATGAATTTTGCCTTGTATTTATTTATAAATGTTTTATCCTGTCCAGCTAAGTAATGGTCTTCCCCCTGCTAAGCACCACACGTCCCACACTGTGTGTGTGTGTTTTCAGACACTTTAACAGACTTCCACAGCAGAGAGAGTCCAAGGGATGGATGGAGTTCACTCCGCCGCATCCATATTGTACACATTGACGTGACAAAGGTAGCCGGGGGGAACAGGAAACAGGCGACAGGAGGACGTCATGCTGAGAGTTGTCTGAATGCAGACAGAGCAAAGACCTTAAAGCAGAGTTGATGGTTGCCGTGTTGCGCTGTTTGTGCAGTGCACGGACAGTCCAGGCATATACAGTATATAGTTGGGGTTTTGCAGTAACGTTGCTGTGGATGTGCAGTTCTTGCATTCCGCTTGTGAGAGGTGCGCGAACCAGCGACTATAAAGGAGGTTTTAATGTAATGTGATTGTGATATGTACATCTTAATGCCCCATCTCAATGACCGCCTCCATGTCAGAAGTATAGGAGCATAGGAATGTTATTGGTCGTAATGGTGTTTTGATCATTGTTTAGTAATTCATCTTGAAATTATTTGTCCTTATGGTGAGCCATTGTTGTGTTTAAAACTGCCACAGCATTTCAAACGCTTTTTTATTAGCCTAGGTTACGATAAATGTACGTTTATTTAGGATTTACAGTACCACAACTGTCTCGAGGCATCCCAAAATGGCGGTGTATCGCCAGCAAAAATGATGATGTGTTGCATTCTGACGTTCAAGCCCTATAGGTGACCATCTGTCATGTAGTGGTCACATTGCACGACCCCAAACTGTGGGTCTCTTTGGCTGGATATTAAACTAATGATGTATTCTTCTATGTCGGTAAGATAGCTTATATTATCTTAGTTTACCCCCCATCTTCCTCAGCAGGGTTTTTCTCCTCCTCCTTCCCCTGCACCTTCTCTGAACCTCTGTGGGGGGTGATGGTGTGTGTGTGTGTGTGTGTGTGTGTGTGTGTGGGGGGGGGGGGGGGGGGGGGGGGGGGGTCAGGTTTTTGGAGGGAGGCTGAGGAATGTGTGTGATAGTTGCTAAGTGAAAGCTGCACTTGCATCATTCACAGCCACACGCAGACCTTCTGTCTCCCTGTCTCCTTGTCTGTCTCCCCTCTCTCCCACTCTCTCTCCTCTCTCCCCCTCTCTCTCACCTCTCTCCCACTCTCCCTCACTCTCACTTTCTCTCTTGTCTTGCTCGCTCTCCCTCTGTCTCCTTCCCTCTCCCTCTACCCACCCTCTCTAACTTTATCCCCTCTCTCCCTCTACCCCCCTCCCCTCTCTCCCACTCTCTCACTCGCTCCCCTCTTCCTCTCTCTCCCCTCTCTCCTTCTTTGCCTCTACCCACCCTCATTCTCTTTCTCCCCTCTCTCAATCTACCTCCCCTCTTGCTTTCTCTCCCTCTATCTCTCTCCCTCTCTCCCTCTCTCTCCAAGCCTTCCAGCGCTCTACAAGCCAAGTTGGGAATGATTATAATCTGTAGGGTAGAAACACACATGTTGTGTTTCTACATGTGTGTGAGGAAAGTAGAAACACACTCATGCTGTGTTTCTACATATGTGTAGAAAGTGGAAACACACATGTTGTGTTACTGCATGTGTGTGAGGAAAGTAAAAACACACACATGATGTGTTTCTACATGTGTGTAGAAAGTAGAAACACACACATGTTGTCCCAAAGAAGCACAAGGTTGTCATATTGTATGTCATCGTAAGCCTCTCGGTACATGTGGACACTATGGCCGATATGATTATGACTTTATGGAACTCTTGTGTACCATATCATATGCACATAGTGACCATAATACTTAACATAATAACATAATGACCTCCACTATTAGGTATTTTGTAGAAGGTCTTGAGATCTGATGCTTCAGGGGTCAAAAAAGCAACAAGTTTATCCTTAGATTGAATTCTGTTTAGACATATTCACAATGCACTTGAAAGACCAGTTCATATTGTTGACAAACGTCAATTTAAAATCTATTTCAGTTGGCGAAAAATGGAGTTAAAAACCCGATACTGCTCATCATGCTATTGCACATTAACATACATTATACTACTATTACACCAAATATATACTGTACATTGTACTATAACACTATATTACACATTTGCAACAGACCAAGGTCACATCAAGGAGTGCTGTGTGAGGGTAGCAAGGCTGAAGAGAGGCTGTGGTGGTGGTTGTGTGAGGACCGTAGGCTCACCCGGTGCCCTGCTGGGTAAACATGTTGAGAGGAAGCTCGCTTCATTAGACACTGAGGTAGAGAACACTGGAACTTGTACGCCGGTCTGGGCCTATGTGTGGTTCCAGAACAAATGTCTGGCATTAAGGCTAACATTGGACTGTCAGGTATTTCAAAAATATCTGGTTCCTTTTTTTTCTTCCCCTTTTTTTGAGAGTATAATCAATTTGTAAATGCTCCGTTACACATGGCTAACCTGTTAAATGTCCACTTCATCCACACAATTGGCCCCTACTCTCTGTCCCCACTCAAACCGGCTCACTTAAAAAAGGCCCCTTGCAGGCCTTAAAAGTAAATGTTTATAGACTCTGTCACGCTGCAGAACTTCGTGAAGTGAATAGGCGCCAATGGTAAATCCATCATAAAGCGGCATAAATTGTAAATAAACATGGGGAATATTCCATTAGGCCGGTCCTTCCCTTGCTGCCTACCTTGATATCTCCAAAATTGGCCATTGGCTTCATGTGCGACTAGTAGCTACTAGCTAACTATTGATAAGCTAGATAAATACCAGCCCCTTTATTATAATAAATATAAACATTCAAATACACATACATTAGAACAATAACAGCTTTTGCATTGGAATCTAATCACCGATTGACCCCTCACTGCATGTAGACATGTTTATAATTTATTGATTGTGCCTACATCTCTATATCTTAAACCTCTGGGTTCTCTTAGTGTGCATCGCAAAATGCATTTTAATCCGCTGGGCTGGGCAGCCGGCAGCTGCTGTGTTTTGTTGTTGCTTGTCCTGTGTGGATGAGGACAGGTTCTTATGTAATGTAATTTTGATATGCAGGGATTAGTCTCCGCATGCTGGTCTGGCTGTCCTGCTCTCTGTTATGATGTCATCTTTTCAGACGGTAAACTCTTCACAGTGTGGCCCTGAGCTTGATTGTCCTTGTGATAATTGTTCTCCTACAAGGCTACGAACTCAACAGTAACCGTTGCACCTTAAAGGACCATACCGGTCTGGGTGGTCAAACCACCGTAACCGTCTCTCCTGGCTTCACTAAAACATCCACCACCAATATAATGAATCAAAATCACTTTGTTGTGGGGATTCTGCCTAAGAGCATTTTGCGTTAACGCACCTGCCATGAATGTAAAAAATAGCAATATAGCACTTTGGTCTTTGATATAAGAGATGTTGTGGCAATTTACTGTTATATTGTCCACAAAATCTGTGCTGACAAAACGCTCATTGATTCCAAAAGACGAAAGTGCTATATTGCCATTGTTTACGTTCGTGACACTAAATGCTCTTTGGCAGAATTGGTACGAGGAAGTATTTTTCCCAAATGCTATTGGTCACGGATGTATTAGTGAAGCCAGGAGAGACGGCTATGACTGTTTGTTCACCCAGGCGGCTGTTGTCCTTTAAACATACTGGTGACCTGACAGCGAGGGTCTCATCCTGTCTGTGAAGTGAATAACAATTAGACTACGAAGGTGTTTGTGCCGTTGTGCCCCGTCAGGAAAGCCAGTTAAAGTGTAAGCGATTGAGCCGGAGGTGGAGTGACAGTGATAGTGAGAGTGATGTGCTCGGGCGGAGGACTGAAGCGGTGAGAGGAAGCAGGAGGTTGGGGGTTCTGTAGTACGGTATAGGTACAGCACAGGTAACAGGTATACTGTACAGCACACACACACAGCAGTGGCGGGCACAGTTGTGTAAACGCCTTAGCATGTGTACTGTGTAAACCCAAGCTTCAGAGCTCTTGAGAAAAGCAAGCAATGGTGTTTTCTTTTTGTTTTTTTTCATGCTGTGAGCTCAAACACAAGGCAGTGTGAGAGAGACACAGTTGTAGGACGCGCCAGGCATAAAGATGAACCATAAATGCGTGTATGTGTGTATATATGCAGTCAGACACAGGAGCCACTTACCTGCTCACACACACACACACACACATAGGGCTTTGCGGCGGTTTTTGCTTGAACAGCGAGAGCAATGTAAACACAGCCCTGCAATCCCAGCCACCTGCCTGCCACTGTTGCCTGTATCTGTCTCGCTCTTTGTTTCTCTCTCGCTCACTCACTCTCTACCTCTCTCCACCACTCTCTCTTTCTCTCTCACGCTTTTGTTTATTTCATTGTCTCGTGAACACTCCCATTTTCTCTCTCTCTCTCACTCTCTCCTTTTTGTTGTTGTTAAAGATCTGGGTCGTGAACAACAGGTGTGGAGAGTCTTAGTCTGCCCCTCCTTGTCTCTCTCTCTCTCTCCTTCCTCCTCGTCTCCTCATTTTGTTTTCCTTACATTTTTTATTCTCGTCTTATTCACTTTCCTTCCCACCATCAACATTAGTCACTTCTCGATTACCTCATTTTAGTGTTCCTCTCCTTACCTGCTCTAATACAGCTGTACATCAGCTGCTCATTGGGGATCATGCGTTGTCTGAATTCAATTCAGTGCAGGGCTTCCTTTATTTTGTACAGTTATTATTGTGCTCTCTCATTTGTTGGTGATGATCCGTTGTTATTAAATAAAATTGATATCATGATCATCAATTTTTTCAGGAATGACAGCAGGTGACAGCATTTCACACACATTGACGCTACAATAACAAACACAGGATCCCAGAGCATGAATATCAAGGAGACACAATGTTTTCGTTTGAAGAAGAGAACATTTGTTCCAAAAGTCAATATGAGACTAAAGCTCAAGTTATTGATATGGTGCCCAGTGAGCTTCCTCCTGCTCCATTCTGAGCCAGCGTCTCAGACCCTAGCCTCTGGAGTACACAGCTTTGCTTTCAAGTAGTAAACAAACTAATCTCAAAGGAAATGGCCCTCGTCACAGGTCAAGCATCAATCCCATTTCCCACGATTCATTTGGAAACTTTTCTGTGTAACTCTGTTGGAGAGCCGAGAAAGTTAAAAAGAGGCTAATTTGGAGCAACGCTGGGAGACTTAAAGCGTGCTGTACAATATATTAAGTAGTAAATGGACTGTGAAGGGACAAAGGGGACAACAGATTCCACAAATAGGATGATTTCCGGCCAGAGGAAATGTGCCTGCATGTTTGTGTGTTTGTTAGTGCACGTGTGTGTGTGTGTGTGTGTGTGTGTGTGTGTGTGTGTGTGTGTGTGTGTGTGTGTGTGTGTGTGTGGGACGATTATATGTGCATATTTGTGCAAGTGTGTTTACCCTTCTAGTTAAACCCGTAACATTAAATATTAAAGGTAACCATAAACAAAGATCTTGACTTAATGGGGGGCTTTTCAAGTAAACAGAAGGAATTCTAGGTAATTGTTGTGATGTGTGGGAGCATTACTAAAGTTGCATATTAGTAACTAATGTAGAAACTAATGATACATTTAATTGTTGACTAATCAATTGATGATTGACAAAAGGCAATCATAAGCCCAAAGTGAATGCTAATGACTGCTCTATCTGACAAGCATATCCATACTTAACATTCATTTTAGAATAATCTGAAACAGAGAAAAACAACCAAGTATTTGTGTTTATGAAGCTGTATGAAAGAAGTGTTATTGCTTATGTTCATTCTCATGGTATTTCCATGTAATAAATTACAAAAACAATGATTCGATCAAAATAATAATCTCTGAATTTTCTCTCGGATAACAAATGAATGAATCCTCAAATAATGTCAGCACTAAATCAAGGGTTATGAACTGCTTTCTTTAGTGGTCTGAAGTACTTGGTTCTAATGTCACTACTGCAGCTGGTCAAAGCCGTGTTCTTTTCATTATAGCAGTAATTCAGTAGTCTTTCCTCTTCCTGTATCCCTCCAGGTGAGCGCCAACGTGCTGATATTCCTGTGCACTAACATCATTGGCATCTGCACCCACTACCCAGCTGAGGTGTCCCAGAGACAGGCCTTCCAGGAGACCCGAGGGTACATCCAGGCCAGGCTGCACCTGCAGAGGGAGAACCAACAGCAGGTATCCCTCCGAACACACACACACACACACACACACACACACACACACACACACACACACGGATGCACACACACACACACATGCACACACACACACACCACACACACACACATATTCACACACACAAGTGCATGGATACACACAGACACAGACACCCACAAATACACACAGACACAAACATACACACACACACACTCATGAACACATACAGACACATATACACACACACTTGCATAAAGACACAGACGCATACACACACACACACACACTTATAAAAAAACTAAACGCTCAAACACACACACACCCACAAAACCACACACATGCACTCATATACAAACATTAACAAACAAATGGACGCAGAAACATATGCTCACATACACACGCACATTCAAACACACACACACACTCCCACATGAACAGACTCAACATATTGCAGACACCAGATATTATTGTGGGTGACATTCGCTGCTTTTTTATTTTCCAGGAACGCCTGTTGCTTTCTGTGTTGCCGAGGCACGTTGCCATGGAGATGAAGGCTGACATCAATGCCAAGAAGGAAGACATGATGTTTCATAAGATCTATATCCAGAAACATGACAACGTCAGGTCAGCTTGGACATTACTCAAGGCTTGTCCGTCTGATGCTTGCCAGAGCCTCAAGTCGTAGCACCAGCGATGACAAACGTATCTGGATCAGAGCTCAGCCCTGCTGTACGCAGGATGTGCGCTCAGCCCCACACTTAAAATGTCAGAGGCAGACGTCAGAGTGGCACACTTTGTGTTAGAGTTAAATCCAACTACGAGGAATCTATCAAGTTGTGTATGTTATGCCCTGTATATTTATAGGGACTTGTTTCTTGCACACTTACACATGCATGCAGACACACACACATCCACATGCACACACACAGACACACACACACATATGCATACATACACTGACAGACAGTCACATACAAACACACACACACACACACACACACACACACTTGCATATGCTCGAGTGGTTCGGAAAAGCAGAGGCTAATTAACACAAGAGAGGGAATACTTAATGACCAGCAGCCAAGATAATCCCTGAAGATAGAGAGCTTCCACACACATTAAATTACAGCACTGGGCATACATAAACTCAGCAACATAGTCTCTCTCTCTCTCTCTCTCTCTCTCTCTCCCTCTCTCTCTCTCACTCACTCACTCACTCTCTCTCTCTCTCTCTCTCTCTCTCTCTCTCTCACTCACTCACTCACTCACTCACTCACTCACTCTCTCTCTCTCTCTCTCTCTCTCTCTCTCTCTCTCTCTCTCTCTCTCTCTCTCTCTCTCTCTCTCTCTCTCTCTCTCTCTCTCTCTCTCTCTCTCTCTCTCTCTCTCTCTCTCTCTCTCTCTCTCTCACACACTCACACACACACATTACACCAGTAGCGGTCCCCTTCTTCAAGGGGACCGCTACTGGTGTAATGTGTGTGAGTGGGACTATAAACAAAGTGCAACCTAATGGTCTCTGTTGTCATGAGATAGAGGGGTCTGATGTTGTTGTCCGTATATCTGAATGTATCTAACCTCAGCATCGTTGGTAGCGATGTACGCACCAACCAGATAACGCCTAGACTCTTATGTTAAATGGACTGCCGGCTTAGACATGGATGTGCAAGGTCTCCCTGCGTTTTACGCAAACCGAGGATCCATGTGAACAACACAGGTTTTCGTTCTGATCATTACTTTCAATATGTTTTTCCTTTCCTTTTTCTTCCCTCCTCCTTCTCCTCATCTGGGCGCACGTCCCCGCGTGTCCGTTAGTATTCTGTTTGCGGACATCGAGGGCTTCACCAGCCTGGCGTCCCAGTGCACCGCCCAGGAGCTGGTCATGACCCTCAATGAGCTCTTTGCCCGCTTCGACAAGCTGGCGTCGGTAAGACACCGCTGCCTGTGCCACCCCCCCCCCCCCCCCCCACGCCCCCCCCCCCGCTCCTCTCTCATAACCTGAGCACCTTGTCAGAAACTCTCTTGTGCTACATTCACACGAAACACCGTCAAGCTCAGCGTATAATTATGCTGTGACTTTAGCATCGTCTGTTCATGTTCCACGTGGTGTGTGTTCAGTTGTTCAAACTTCCCAAAAAGATATCATTCATGCCACGTTAGCCTGCAATGTGAACATGGCCTTAGTGACCAGTGTGTTCATTCTATTTAGTAACCTATTTGTGTTTCCTCTTCCTCTTTTCTCCCCTAACCTCCATCTCTCCTTGCTTCAGGAAAACCACTGTCTGCGTATTAAGATTCTGGGGGACTGTTATTACTGTGTCTCTGGCCTGCCAGAGCCTCGTGCCGACCACGCCCACTGTTGTGTGGAAATGGGCGTCGACATGATAGAGGCTATCTCGTAAGTCATGCTTGAGTGTGTGTCTGTGTGTGTCTGTGTGTGTGTGTGTTTGTGTGTGTGTCTATTGTCCAGAAGATTATTTGTGCACTTGCACTTGTTTGATGTTGTTGACGCCGAATGACACTTCTGTGTTCTGCAGGCTGGTGCGAGAGGTCACGGGGGTCAACGTGAACATGCGCGTGGGCATCCACAGTGGGCGTGTGCACTGCGGCGTGCTGGGACTCAGGAAGTGGCAGTTTGACGTCTGGTCGAATGACGTCACACTGGCCAACCACATGGAGGCCGGAGGCAAGGCAGGGTGAGGGAGATAAGCCTTCCCACTCATAAGAGCATACATAACATACACGTGTATACAAATATACACACACACTCACACACAAACATCCACACACACACACGCAGGAGCATCAAATATGTACACAAACACAGGCAGGAACACAAATAAATACACACACACATACAGGAACACAAGTAAATAAATACACACACACACACACACACAAACACACACACATACAAACACACACACACACTCACATACTCACACACACACATAGGTAGGAACACAAATATATACACACACAGACCTGTATATTTAAATATAAACACTCCAACACACTAATTGTGAAGTGATCACTGTGATCACCCGCCATAGCCTGTGTGGTAGGTGACATCACAGACCCATTTCAACCAATCCAAATGAGTTCACCAGTGATAGTGATGACCATGAGGTTTTGGGTTTGAGTGGACGTTTGCGCTTTATGTCTGGATCTCTGCGGTCTTTTAGTCGCATCCACATCACCAAAGCCACGCTGCAGTATCTGAACGGTGACTACGAGGTGGAGCCCGGCTTCGGAGGGGAGAGGAACGCCTACCTGAAGGACAACAGCATCGAGACCTTTCTGGTGCTCGGCTGCAGCCAGAAGCGGGTCAGTGGACCAACGCCAGGCGGGGCTTCTTTGACCATGACAGAAAGCTGTTGCTCCAGGCATCCGTTTGCTGATGTTGATCAACTATACACGCAGTGATCAGTCGAATGTTCCTCTCTCGTGGAAAGAAAATTCTATTTTTGTACTTCCCGTCGGAGCAGAAAGAGGAGAAGGCAATGATGGCGAAGATGCAGCGAACCAGGGCCAACTCCAATGAAGGCCTGATGCCTCGCTGGGTCCCAGACAGAACCTTCACCAGGACTAAGGACTCCAAGGTCTTCAGGCAAATGGTGAGATTAACTGAGACAATAGGATCACTGTGATACCGTTTGATGCAACGTTTCAGCATTTTGATACATTTGATGAAATGACTTGAGCAATATGTTCTTTCACCTCCTCAGGGAATCGATGAGAGCTCCAGTAAAGACAAGTAAGTATCCATCCATCCATCCATCCATCTATCTACCTATCTATATATATCGCTCTCTACTTTTCTCTCTCTCTCTCTCTGTCTCTCACTCTCTTTCTTTCTCTGTCTATCCATCCATCAATCTATCTATCCTCTCTCTCTCTCTCTCTTCATCTCCCTCATCCATCCATATATCTATCTATCCATCCATCCATGCCTCCATCTCTCTCTCTCCAGCCGTTGCGTGCAGGAGGCTATGAACCCGGAGGACGAGGTGGATGAGTTTCTGGGTCGGGCCATTGACGCCCGCAGCATCGACCAGCTGAGGAAAGATCACGTGAAGAAGTTCCTCCTCACATTCCAGACGTCCAGCCTGGAGAAGAAGGTTTGTTTTACGCACCTGCCGAGGTCAGCCCTCTGTAAATCTACAACTAGAAACCCTGGTTATCTGATGGCCCACACCATGCCCCTGTTGTTTCTCCCCCCCCCCCCCGCTGCAGTACTCCAAGAAGGTGGACGATCGCTTCGGAGGTTACGTTGCCTGCACTGTTCTTGTGTTCTGCTTCATAACCTTCATACAGATTGTTATCTTTCCCCAGTGAGTATTTCCTACACAGTCATATACACACTTTGTGAGACCATCCAGATATTCAGGTTTGTGTTTCCCAATGAATATCAGTCTGGCCTTGGCTGGGCAGTTATTGATTTCCACATATGAGCGCTGCCTTACTTTGTTATAAAAAAAACTCCAGCCAATCAGATTAAATGACTAAGTGACGCTCTTGCTCTCTTTGATCTTCCCGAATCCGGTTGGAAGTACAGCAAAAATAATATTGTCCTCTGAGAAAAGCCTTCCGGGCAAATGTCTGTTAATCTTTTGACATTGTTATTTGGTCTATTTCATATGAGACCGTTTTGATTGCTGCGTAGATTGCTACACTTTCCTGGGGCGGCGCCATTGTTGTCCATCAGACTGCGGCGCTCCTTGCTTTGTCATGAACTGAAAACGTACTCCCCCCGAGCGCTGATTTGGACCAGTCATTTTGATATATTTGAACTTTCAACGGGTTCAAGGCCCGACTGATCTGCAGAGAGTAACAGAATGTAAACTTGTGAGATCAGGATGGTCTCGCAAGGCTACTATGAACTGTATGTTTGTATTAAACAGTACCCTATAGATATGTTGTATTAAAATGTCCACCTGATGTGTGTAAAATCTGTTCTTTCTCACAGCACCCCGGTCATGCTGGGAATCTACATCACTATCTTCATCATCCTCGCCAACATCCTCTTCATCTGTGCCATATACTCTTGTATTAAGGTAGCTAGCATGTCTGTATTAAAGGTTCTCTCTGTAAGAATCAGAAATTGCTATTCATTACTAAACCCTTTGGCCGGTAAGTGAACTGGAGCCTGCTGTTCATTAGAGCACTGGAGTGCGAGCTCCGTGGGTTGACAATAATGTTAGTTATAATCATAAGTGAAAGTTAGTTATAAACAGACACAGGAAGTGGCGTGAGTGGATATAATGCACAAAAATGTAGAAATTTAGTTCTAAAAGAACAGTTTCAGCCATCATCCACGCTTAGGTGTCACTTCCTTCCATTTTCCCTGCAAAACCGACCCGGTTAGAAAGTAATAGAAATCAGCCCACAGTCTATTCTATAAAACAGATAGAGTCAGGAAGGTCTAATTTCTTAAGTTAAATGACAAATCCTACACGTAGTCCCTTTAATTAAATAAATTTATAGTCCCAGTCATTTAAGATATCTTTCTCTTTTTGGTTTGCTCCTAAAACTTGAATCTCTTATGTAGCTCTTTCCGGCTGCGATGCAAACTGTCTCCAAGAAGATTGTGCAGTCTCGCACCAACAGCACTCTGGTTGGAGTGTTCACCATTATCCTCGTCTTCATCTCTGCCTTCGTCAATATGGTACGAATGCACAAACACAGGAACAGCCTGGACATTCTGGGCATGCTCGCGTAGACACATGGACAATCACACACACATACACAAACACACACGCATACACACACATTTGCAAATACACACACACACACACACACACACAAAACCTACTGTTATGTACATGCTACACAAACAGCATGCTGAATGATGTGTTTCAACAAGCTGATACACACTGTGTATAATATAACTGTGTGTCTCCATGTTCATCTGGGTTCTAGTTTGCCTGCGACACCACAGGCTTGGCGGAGTGTGTCGCCGAGAAGTTGAACACTTCTGCTGCCATGGTGACGCCGTGTTTGATCCGAAGTCTGAACGTGTCCTTGGAGGGCGGGCTGGAGGTCTGCCCCAGCAGAGGCCCCTCCTGTCCCTTTCCTGAGGTGATGATGTACCTCCCTGCCGTCCCCGCATCACCATGCCTTTAACACTCACTCTGTTCCCTTGCCCATTATGTGCCGTCTTGTGTAGCTCAGCTGGTAGAGCATGGCATTCATATTACCAGGGGGATGGGGTTCCATTCCTACTGGGGGCTCCTAGGCTAAGGATCCACTCACTTGTTTTGTGATCTGACTGTAGATACTTTGGGTAAACGTCCACCATATTTGCCGGTGTATACAGCTATATTATTGTCAGATGGAAGAGCTAGGTGCTACTGACCAAAATAAACTGGCAATATTATGGCCATTGACACACACTATTAAACAATTTTAATCTTTAATTCTTCCTTCATTTTATTTAAAAGTAAACTGCATGCATGTCTATATTGGTTGATATTAAGAGGCTCTTTAGTGTAATGAATCTTCACCAACAATACAACGTTTACGCTTGATCGCAATAGGGTGACAAAGCAAAATCCAAAGCTATATTATTTTTACATTATGGCTTTTTCTTCATCTTGCCATCACTGTCATCTGGGTCCTACTTAAAGCTACTGCTATGCTGACGGTGGCGTTTGTGTCCTGTTTGTGTCTGTGTGTGCGTGTAGTATTTCAGCTACAGTGTTCTGCTCACTCTGCTGGCCTGCTCAGTCTTCCTGCAGATCAGCAGCATTGGCAAGCTGGCCCTCATGCTGCTGATCCAGTTCACCTTCCTGCTGCTGGTGGAATGGCCACAGAGGGCGCTGTTCGACAACGCAGACCTCTTTGTCACCTCTAACGCCCTGTGAGTGCTGTCTTTTAAAACAACACTCTTTGAATGAGAGTACAGGACTAATTCAGCATGTTTTCAAAGATTCATATCTATTTCTTTCTATATGTTGACATCATGTATATTTTCTTTTATAGTGATTTCAACGCAACAACTTCATCATGGTGAGAACTGTCATATCTGTCTCTGAAATCTTACGTAGACCACATTGTACAGTATTTCCTGTTATTTCTAAAACATGGTCAATAACAAAATGTTTCACTCATAGGCTCAGTTATAATGAAACCTCGGACCAGTGGTAAGATGTCTGATTACATTACATATAACCTTTACAGGTGTAGTATCTCCCATTGTATATACCCTTTTCCCCAAACCGTTTAGCTCTGCCTGATCTCTAACCCCTGTCTCTCTCTGCAGCCCATTCGTTGTGACCAAAGTTTCCCTGAGGGTCATGACGCCTGTGATCCTCACAGTGTTTGTCCTGGCGCTGTACCTGCACGCCCAGCAGGTGGAGTCCACCGCTCGCCTCGACTTCCTCTGGAAACTACAGGTACCCCATTGATCCTCTAGAGGGCATTCTCTCACCACTTTCACCCTAGATGTCGCTCTCCACAGTGCCACTTTTAAAAAACGCCAAACATTATATATCTCTGGGGAAATGTATTTTGTTCAGCTATGTTTTTATCTCGATTTTAGCATTTATTCTATTGTTTTTGGCATCCACTTGTACATCATATTTCTCACTTCTTCAAAAATCCTGATAAACGGTTAAGGTAGTAAGACAGTCCTCACTATGCACCTTTTTCCTTTGTGTGTGCGTGTGTGTGTGTGTGTGTGTGTGTGTGAGAGAGCATGTGTGTCTGTGCATGTGTGTGCATGTGTGTGTGCATACGTGTGTGTCTGTCTTTGTGTGTGTGTGTGTGTGTGTGTGTGTGTGTGTGTGTGAGAGCATGTGTTTCTGTGCATGTGTGTGCATGTGTGTGTGTGGGTGCATTAGGCCACGGAGGAGAAGGAGGAGATGGAGGAGCTGCAGGCCTACAACCGCCGCCTCCTCCACAACATTCTGCCCAAGGACGTGGCGGCCCACTTCCTGGCGCGCGAGCGGCGCAACGACGAGCTGTACTACCAGTCGTGCGAGTGCGTGGCCGTCATGTTCGCCTCCATCAGCAACTTCTCCGAGTTCTACGTGGAGCTGGAGGCCAACAACGAGGGGGTGGAGTGCCTCCGCCTGCTCAACGAGATCATCGCCGACTTTGACGAGGTACAGACCAGAAAGGTGGATGGAGTTAAAGGTGGAGGAGAGTCGATGTCCATCCGTTGTCACCTATTGCAATGAATGCAATTTATTTGCATTTAATTGAATTGAATTTCATATTCAGTTAGTTAATAGAGATGCATACATTTGCCATACAGGGATCTCTGTTACATAATTGGGGACATCTGAACGAAGTCAAAGTAAAAGAAATTGATGTTCAACAGGTAAAATAATACGTAAAAGCATTTGAGGGTGTATGGGGCAGGATAGGCTCGTGGCCATGGTGTTTCACAGCCAGCTGTGTGTTTTGGCTCCACTGTTTCCAGTGTCCTCTTCCCTACCTACAAAGGAAGGCTTTGTAGACAGCCTCTAGTCAAGCAAGTTGTCAAACCGCTCTTACTGCTCCTTCATAGCACACCTTTTGTCACTGTATTCACACTGGAATGCACTTACAGGATATTAATGCTGCTAAATGACTTGAACAGCAGGGTGTAAACATGGCCCTGTGCTGGTCCTCTCCACCCAGATCATCAGTGAAGAGAGGTTCAGGCAGCTGGAGAAAATCAAGACCATAGGCTCCACCTACATGGCCGCCTCGGGCCTCAATGACTCCACCTACGACAAGGAGGGCCGCTCCCACATCCTGGCCCTGGCCGACTACTCCATGAGACTGAGAGAGCAGATGAAGTACATCAATGAGCATTCCTTCAACAACTTCCAGATGAAGATAGGTAAACGAGCTGCATCTGATTTTGGTCCTTTACATAAATACATTAAAAAAAAACATTGTTACCTGGGTCCAGGTTCACATACTGTGTACTACTTAAAACTATCTGTTAATTAATCAATTTTACTGGGCCAGTATTGAAGAAATTATTAGCATAATACTTTTGTATACAATTATAAATACATTCGAATGATCTACCATTAATGTGACGGTTCATAATCATGTCACTTATGTATATACCCCAGTGAATAAGAACTTTAGGACAATGCACTTCTCTGAGACATTGCTGCACATTCCTTCCTCTGCGTTCTTTCTACTTTCCCATGAATTTATCTCTTGTTGTTTGTGGTAATCTTCCGTGACCATCAGTCCTCTATCCCCTCCTGCCCTTGAGTACCTCTTGCATCCCTGAGTCTTAAATGTGTGTATATATATAATTATCCTATTAAGAGAATCACGTGATCAAACCCCAAAAAACGAAACATTGGGTCTATTGAATTGTATTTAAACATTTGCAATTTTTATTACTAAACTATTACTACTACAGTGCAATTTTCTCCAACACGAGGGTAAATAATTGTTTGTTTGTTTTTCGTGGCATCCAGGTCTTAACATTGGACCAGTAGTGGCAGGAGTTATCGGGGCACGAAAGCCACAGTACGACATTTGGGGCAACACAGTGAATGTGGCCAGTCGAATGGACAGCACAGGGGTACCTGACTGCATACAGGTAGGTGCTGCTTGAAGGCTAAATCCAACTTCTCCGTCGAGCTCGTAAGCGAAGATCCGCGACGATCCGTGTCGCTAATCAGAGACAGTTAGTCAGCTGAAGAATGTTAATGTTGCCCCACTCTGCAGTATACACACATGCACTCAAACACCCACAATCATAACCATGCAAACACACTCACTCACACGCACACACACACACACACACACACACACACACACACACACACACACACACACACTCACACACACACACACACACACACTCCATCACACACACACACACACACACACAGGCACTCAAACATCTGCTGATACAAATACACACACGCACACTCACACACACTCCAGCACATCATTTTCTACTTTTAAACAAATCAAATATTTGTTGTAGATCATTTATTTGTAAAACAACGGATTATGCGTTTTGGCTTGTGCCACTTTGCCCGCAGGTGACGACGGATCTCCACCAAGTGCTGGCAGATAAAGGCTATGTGCTGGAGCACCGTGGCGTGGTGAAGGTCAAAGGGAAAGGGGAAATGACGACGTACTTCTTGAAGGATGGCCCGCCTAACAGTTAGCAGCCATGGCGGCAGTTGTTGGGAATGTTTTGTTTCCCACTGCGAGTACGCGGGACAACTGGGAGAAGACTCGCTGAGTGGGCTAATGGCTAACAACCATCGCTGCCATCACTTGAATTCAATGCAAAGATTTGAGAAGACTTTGAGCTTTTAGGACTTTGGAAAACACTTGTTCTCAAGGAGACAAATCTGTTGGTCGTTCGTAAGCCATTTTGGCCCACATAACTATAGAAGGACTAATGTTATTTTTTTCATGTCTAGCCTCTCACTCAGGCTTCTTGGAAG
Source organism: Lota lota (assembly GCA_026745465.1). Classification (NCBI taxonomy): domain Eukaryota; kingdom Metazoa; phylum Chordata; class Actinopteri; order Gadiformes; family Lotidae; genus Lota; species Lota lota. The sequence goes on along the minus strand of JACYXH010000319.1, from coordinate 2,288,044 downwards.
ATACAAAGTCTGTTTATTTAAATTTACGCCTTTTAGCCTGTGTCAAAGAAAACAAACGCTGTACATAAGGCTACAATTTATTTTACTTTGTTTCGTGCGTGTTTTGGGGGTAGTTTTCATTTTAAGATTTATGAACAGGTACTCAAGTTTTGTTTTCAGATTACTTATTTATTTCAGTCTTCACGTCTTGTGCAGAAGAACCGGAATAAAAAATGTGGATACATACCTGCACAAATATCCATTCTATTACACGTTTACAAGTGTATGCACATGCATATTTGTGTGTGTATGAATATATGTATTCATTGAGATAGAACATATTGACCAAAGACTAAAGTAATTACTAGGAAAGACATCTGTTTTGTTTTTGCAAAAATCTACAGTGATTTCTAACTATGTTGCTAGGCAGTCTGCGTAACCTCAGTCATTTTCCCCAAATGCAGCCAATGACTGCTTATTTATTTTCACATATATATATAATGCTTTATTTATCATCTCTCATTAAGTTAGCTAAGAGAGAATTGGGTGCCATCTTCTATTGCTAGAGGATGATGCTGCCCCCAATTTATACACATGTGAGGAAGAGAAGCGAATTTGAGCTTGGATTGCAACCATCTAAGAATCAAAAATAGGTCTGCCTAAGATTACACTCCCCCTGATCCTCATCCCATGTCAGATTGGTTCCTTAACGTTTGAGCAGCCAGTAGACCGGTGGTGTTCAGCCATAAGAGTGCAATGTCAATAAATGTCCCGTTTTCAAATTATTTAGCTTTTTGGAGCAGATTGAAAGAAATAAAAAAGAACTTGGATCACCAGAATGTTCCACAGCCATCAGGGGAAAGAGGTTTCAATGGTATCATCTTGGATTTTCTATGAAAAAAGAGGATGTTGTTAAAAGACACATACGACATGTACATTATGACTGAATACTGTGCTTGGAAGGGGCATAACTATTTTCACTGTGAGGTTTTTATGATACAACTAAACTGCTCTCTTGCCAAACTGAACTGCTCTGAAGCATGTCTGATTGTGGTTTCTTGTGTTCCTTTTTGTTTTTTTGTTTTAATGTTGGGTATTTTCTATCACCTCTGTATCCATCATTTCTATATTCTTAATGTTATTATTATAATGATTCCAAATTATTATTATTATTATTATTATTATTATTATGCTTATCAGGATTCCATTCCAGTGAACGAGGATCAAAGACTAGCAAGCTTTCTTGTGTGGACAAATGTTAGACATAAAAAGCGTATGCTTACTGGTACCAAGTGATCAACTGTCCCCTTTGGGTTCTGCTGGTTCCAAATGAACAGTGCAGTATTTCAACACGCGACGCAAATATGAGGGTGCCGTGGGAGAAACACGAGCATTATATGCTCACCCAACGAAACAGCAGTCAACACAGATGCATGTGATTCACTGTACCTTTTTATTTTCATTTCTAACACTTTTGCAGTATTGTAATCTCCATCAGGCGTAAAGTTGATCTCTCCCTCCCATGCCTTAAACCTTGTATTATTAATTAGCGTTTCCAAATGGCAGTACATGACCACACTTGCGGTATTTATGTAGAGAGGCAGACATGTCGAAATAACATATATAACATAAGATATAACTAATTTATGTTTGTCCCCAAATTTGTCTTTCAGGGAAACTAGAAAAAATCACAAAACATATTGCTAAGTTGTATTGCCTTAAGTTAATATCAAAACCAATTGTAGGAGAACACTGAACAGCAACTGTGCCTGCTTAGCCTATATGTACTGGTATATGGTGATAGAGAACAAGTTTGTCCAAATAAAATGTTCAGTAAATATTCTCATGAGAATAATAATAAGAATGTAGTCTTATTAGTTGGAGGCATTTTAAAATAATAAAGAAACATTATCGGGTCACTCTTACTTTTCGAGAAGTAACCCAGGAATTGCTCTTCCACCTGTTTTACACTGGTAACCAACAGTTGATCCTGTTTGGACCAAAGCCAGCTCATGCAGCCTTGTACCGTAAGGCCCTTCTGTGCAATGATAGTTAGCCTTTGGACAGGGTGAGGGGAACCGGGTAACATTTGAAGTATGGTGATAACAAAACACAAAGTGTGCTGTGACCAACACACAGAGATTTATATGGGGCAAACTGATTTATAAAGCGGACATGGGTTTCTTGAAATGTGCATTGTATGTATTCTATTTCTATTGGCTGTTCATTGACTTGTGTTGATTGTTAACTTGGGATGTTTTGGGGAGATGGGCTGAAGGTAGGGAAAGATGGCTGAAGGACCATTCTACTGAAACAGTGTTTTTGCTCAGGCCTAATAAATCCTTCCGTATTTGTTTTTTGTTTTCTTTGTATTTTGCTGAGTTGAAGGAGTTTAAACGGGGAGTGTTTTTAACAAGAGGACACGAAGAGAGCTGAGGACTATATGACAAAGAGAAAATAAAATCCCCTTGAAGAGAAAATTAATTAAAAATAATTAAATGGCAGTTTTGATTGTTTATTTGTGATTTTATGGCTGCTAATCTCCTGGCTTCACTGATCACAATATAGTCACAAGGACTCAGTATCCAATATATGTAGGACCTATTCTTCATCTTCTACCGTGTTAGAGGTTAATTCGTTGCTGTCTCTTCACAGGGACACAATAACTAACACATCTGTAGTACAAATAGATTCATACTGCAGGACCTCGAAAAGTTAAGTCCATGCAAAGAGAATACCAACCAAATTTGGAGCGTGAATATCTCATGTTAATCATTCAAGGAAACGGAAAGTTTTCAAATACACAACTTTATATGCAGAGAGTCCTATTATACATTGCAATCTCGCAGATTGGCATTGTCGGCCAAGCTTCAAGATGGTGCGGTTCAGGACAAGCCTTAAAACAGACTGAAGTCAGGGTCTGTCAGCATCATGACTTTGACAAACCTGCAAAGAAACAAAGAAACAAAAAAGCACAAGAAGACACGATTAGCCCAGATAAAACAAATACAATAGAGATTCAACTGTTTTTTTATTAAACGTTATTAAAACCATAATATTCTGTACTTGGTCATTTCACTGTTCCGACGGGGGAAACTTTTGATTTGGGTCCAAGGTTCAGGGTCCCCATTCTTGGTTAGCCACCACCCGTACTGTTGGCTATCCGTTAGAGGCGTGCGGTAGAGCTGATTGGGGGCTGAAAGAAGCACCAGCCAAACATGTATTTGGGGCCATCAGGACATGGATGACCGCATTATCGCTCTCACCTGATCAATTCCCTCCCCTGAACTCACATGTGGGTATCTGAACCCGTTTGACCATCTCTCTGTATAGTTCCTGACTTCCTCTGTGGGTGTCCCTGCTGTGTGAGAGTTGCTGGGTGTCGGTGCACCTGAGGTGAGGTGAGGCCAGCCCTGGGCCCTCATGTTGGGGATTAGACCGGCCACCTGTATCACAAAGAGAGACAGACAGAATGTTGTTCTGGCATTGCAACAAGGCTCTTTTGTTGCAACATCAAACAATATGTTGAGAAGAGCAGCAGACTAGATACACTGTATGAGTAGGGCTTACTTTGAAGATTGATTGTATTACCAAAATTTTATTTCATTGTACAAAAACGTCTTTCTGGGATACAAAGCTCAATTTAAATTGGCCAAAGGGATGTCTTTCCTAGTAAAAGCATCATTATTTTCAGCATTAATGGTCATGTCTAATTTGCATTGAAATAGAAAAAGTGTTAATGATAATCATGTAAACACTTCTTTGGCTTTTTAAGAACCATTTCAAGTAGATAATACATTTTTAAGCCTATAATCTCTGCCGGCTGAAAATGTAATCCTACCATGCCTTACATGGGTTATATAGGAGGCTTAAACGTGTCAAATACAATAACTTCGGCCTGCTTTCTTCTTCATTAATTTATTCTATGTTGAAAATGCATTGATCACTTAACTTGTGTGCACGGCGCTCCTCTTGGTTTTATCATTTGATCCCCTATGGGATTTTGATACCCCATGTTTGTTATCCCAAAGAAAGCCATCCGGTACAGTTTTCCTTATAAAAACTAAACAGGAGGAAGAAACACGCAAAGCAGCCCTGAAAAATCACAACTCTTGGTTTAGGTGACTGTAACCATAGTTACAGGCGCCGCCCCCGATGTCTACAGTTCCATCAATGAAACCTTTTCACCGAGGTTCAACTTTTCACCACGTGTCCTTACACTTAAATAAATAATGCTTCCACTTGTTCTTCAATCTAGCCTTCATTAAAGGTTATTTTCTAAATTTGAAGTTTAGAGAACTAACAGTTACCGTTTTTGTTTTTGTTTGACAATTCAACCGTTGTTGTTTTTTTGCGTTCTTAAAACGGTCCATAAAATACAATGTAGGCCTATGCCTTTATGGCATGGGATAGTAGGCCTATTCTTTTAATTGAAATTAGTCAAGCACATCTACCTATAGTAGATTATTGTATGTCCCATCAATAGAGTAAAGCAATCATTATTGCTGTATTGTATTGTATTGTATTGAATTGCACTTCCTTCTTCCTTCTTCATTCCTCCTTCCTTCTATCCTTTTGTAAATAACAGCCTTACTTTCCTGCAGTCCCACAGTGTGCATTCTACCATGCAGTTCATAAACTCCATGTCACGATACCTTATTTTTATAATAATATAATAATTTACCTTATTTTTCTATGAATAACAATAATCATCACACAATTGTAGGCTGCTGTGTAACTGGTTTCCCTACATTTGAGAATTTTCTGAAGTGTGGCCCTTTAATAAATTATAACTCTGCCAACAGCCGACTGGTATGACCACACTGTCATCCGATGGTACATCTGATAAACTAGTCATGGCACAAAGGTCTTTCTTGCTCAACTGATACAGCATGGGATAGCATTGCCTACTTAAGGGTTTGATTTGCTAAGAATGTAAGCAGTCACAGTACTGTGAGACGTGTGTATAAAATTAATGGCATATGGCAATAACGTGTGGAGCCATGTGCAGTCTTTAAGTTTTGGTTGGGTAAGCGATTGCAAAGGAAGACCCGCCCACTAAACGCCCTCGAGCCTCTCCGCGTCCCTGCGTGCGTGACATCACTGGCAGCGATATCAATGGGAAGTCGACCGAGCTCTGGTGAGTTTCTCCTAAACCAATAAAATCACTCAATTCCGCCTTGTCATTTAAACAGGGAAGTAGCTTATTACTGGAATGAAAACGCACACTACTTCATGTCACTAGTGGCTGTCATTAGTTTACCCCTGTTGGTGTTGTTCAGCATTTTTACCGTATCACCATACGCTCGGGCCAGCACTGTAAGTATAATGCTATGCTTATTTGAGTTGATCTCACGATTTTATTTAGTAAGAAATCGGGCTACCTATGGTTGCTAACTGCTAATGATATGTGAACGAGTTGATTGTTCAGCGTGCTGTCAAACATGTAACAGTTGGAGCCTAAGCTTGGTGGCATGGCTCTTTTTTTTAGCTAGTTAGTTAGTCGAGCATGTGTTTTATACGTTTGTAAGCTGGTTTGAATGCAGCACATCATTGAGATCATCACTAACCACCAATAAAAACCAATGCATATTGTAATTCAGTGTGACATGCTGGTTTAACGTAATGCTCGAGTGTTCAGGATTCTCCCATTTGCCGGAGAACGGTTTATTCCGTTAAATACCAGGATGAGACAGGGATTTAACTAATTTAATTATAGTTGTTTGTGTGTGTGTGTGTGTGTGTGTGTGTGTGTGTGTGTGTGTGTGTGTGTGTGTGTGTGTGCGTGCATGGGGGAGGTAAGTAGTCTATACTTAGTAAGACTAGTAACTGCAGATTACCAGCTGACATAATAGTATGCGGAGAACCCTAACTTATTAACTCTTAGTTAACTTTGGTTGCAGATTGGTTAATACTTTTTTGCTGCTTATAGATGCTGTCGACATCAATAAACACGCCTAATACATCCTCGCCCACAAACGTCAATGATGAGAAATCCTTATAAACTTATTTTTATTAGGCGGATATTAAGGGGTAAATTATTCCACTTTGTTATGGCTCTGTAAATGCCATAACATAACTCAATGGGGTGAGTTAGACCTTAGGCTTGGTACCACAATGTGTCCGTTAATTGTGTGGTGATGTGTGTTACAGCAATACACTATTTGGTCAAATATAAATGTTGAGCTGAAAAAGGTGGCCATGCTTGAAGATTTCCTTTGCTCAATGGTGAGAGACAGGAGTGCAACTTTTCGGTTCTAGCTCTAATAGCTTTCTGTTGTTGTGTTCCCTGCAGAGAAAATGAACATCCCCCTTTCTCGCTCTGAGGTGTTTGGGGAGCTGAGGAAGGAGTTGTATGATGATGAGGAGTTCAGGCAGTCAGATGCCCACGTCTTCATCATCATGGGCGCATCGGTGAGAATTAGAACAAACACAAAAAATGGGAAGGCAAACTTTGGCCAGGTATCAAAGACGGCTGAAGTAGTGACCAAAGTTTGCAAAACGTTTTAATACAATGTTATACTTGCATATATGCATGCAATTACACACATAATCGGTGTTGCATGACCAACGTGAAAACACACACATATTGCGGCATCCTTCAGTTTGATTTTTTCTTTGTATAAAGGTTCTCATATCAAGCAAGTTGTGTTGTGTTGTAATGCCTACAAAGCAACCATATAATTACACATGTTGGTGGAAGTGTGGCAACAGATTTCGCTGAGCTTGTGCAAACAATAGGTGTAGATTATATAGTTATCCAAGTGAAGCATAGAGATAGAAAGTAGACCATGGTTCCCCTTTGCCTAGCAGGTTATGCACAACACCGTTTCCGTGTAGCTCCACTTACAACATGTTTTGTCCACACAGAACTGACAAAATAGTTTTAACTGCCCATAGTGCCTCATTCCATGAAGTGCTCCCACTCCAGTCTCTATCTCCTCAGTGACTTGGCATAACCATCCCCCTTTTTCCTATCTGACGTTCAAACACAAGCAATGTCTAGATCTTGTCATTTGAGGAATTTCCGTTTACTAACTCAATGTTGTGCTCATACCCACATCTGGTTTAGTTTAATGGCAAAAACTCTAAAAAGCCCATATGTTTATGTTTATATTAATGTTGTTTATTTCAATCCAACTTCATATCTTGTCTCTGTTTGCCTGACGCTGTGTGTGCTTGGCTGAAGAAAGGCTTGCTGTTAAATTTTTTGCAGTGTCACTGGCTGTCAGCGTTTTTTTTCTTTAATACTTTTCACGGGAAAGACACGATAGTTCCCAAGCAAACATTGACCAACCTTATTTTATGTTTTATTTCTGGCCACAATATTGCTGTTTATTACTTTATTTTTTATATATTGTTCCTTCTAATTTGTCTGGTGTGTTTGTGTGCATGTTCCTGCCAGGTGTGGTCCCATTAAAGATCAAGTTTATACTTAAATAAATCCCTATGGCATTTAAATAATATACCTGCAACTATTTACTTAAAAGTCAAATATGTTATCTGTTGTCTACTAGCGGCAACTTAGGATATAGGCTATTACTGTGTGTCAAGCCCTGTTAGTTTGAATAATGAATCAACTTCTGTCCCCAATGAGGTGTAAGCTGTCATTTTTGTTGCATTTAACTAAGCAGGATAGGAGGATTCATTTAGATATGTATCGATTGGTTATGTTTATTCATCAGGCTATGAAATGGCTATATATATATATATATAATATATATATATGTATGCATATTTATTTATTAGTGTAATTTCAAGATTTCTATGAAACGGGGGGCATGGTTTTTGTGCTATTTGTTGTTTAAATCATTGGACCTTGGCTGTCACACCATATTACACCATTCATCTGTGTCCAGACATTTGCCTTAGCTCAGATGTTATGGTCTGCTCTTCACATAATGGTGTTCATGCTAGGTAGCTGCACCCAGTATTATTACATGGTCTTAAATAGGGCAAAGCAACCACACGCACCTGTTAGCTATTAGTTGGTCACTTGTTTCACAGCTTCACACAAACAGCGACTTGAGCATGCATCAACCCTTCTGAAGTGCTGCAATTATTACACAGGCACTTTGCAATGCCACCACAACAGCCTGTGTGTAGTAACTATGTTGTGCAACTTGGACTGTATTCTCATTTTACAGGGGGACCTAGCCAAGAAGAAAATCTACCCCACTTTATGGTGAGTCACGCGCATGTAGCCCCACTACCATATCATAGCCCCCAACCTGGTTTCTGAGGACTTTATATAATTTATAGAATAGGAAAATATTTGTCAACTTAAAATGAATGAAATTTGGCATTGAAGAAAGACATATACTACACCTTCTGGTTAACAGGGTAGTGAATCTGACATTGTTTTTCAGACTCATTACTAGCCACAAAGCATAGGTGCCACTGCTAAGGATCATCTGTCAACCTAAACTGCCAGTTGCAGTTCTGCTCCTGTGACGTTTGAGGTCAATAGTTCAATCACTCTCTCTCCTATGACCCCGACCTCTGGATGATGTGTCTCGCTGCCAGGTGGTTGTTCAGGGACGGCCTCCTCCCAGAGCAGACCTATTTTGTGGGCTTCGCCCGCACAGCGCTGACCGTGGATGCCATCCGTGCCGCCTGTATGCCTTACCTGAAGGTATAAACCGCACTCGCTCTACACCAAACTCTCCGCTCCTCCCTAGGAGTGGCCTCTGTGGTGCATACAGTGCATTTTGTCTTCATATAAAAAACAACAACATGTTTTCCCTTTGAGGGGGGGAGAGATTCTCGTCAAAAAGCTCAACTTGTTGTTGTTCTCCCTCTGGGGACTGTTAAGCGGCGTACACAGCTCGCGGGAAGTAAGAGACCGGAAATTGCGTCGCGGCAGACCGGCGCAACGCTGCAACCGCGTCCCCCCTCTCAGCCTCCTTTCTCCGCTACCTCCAGGCAGCGGACTCTGAGGCGGAGCGGCTGGCGGTGTTTTTCAGCCGCAACACGTACATCAGCGGGCACTACGCGGACGAGGCGTCCTTCGCCAAGCTGCACACTCACATCCTGACGCTGCCGGGCGGCACGGACGCCAATCGCCTCTTCTACATGGCCCTGCCGCCCACCGTCTACCACGACGTCAGCAAGAACATCAAGCACCACTGTATGAGCACCAAGTCAGTGCACGGCAACTCCTTTTCTTTGCATTTCTTCTTTTATTGATTTACGTGGCACACGCTTTAAGCCAAGACCACTTGCGGTGAACTCAGACGCATGTCATTTAAGAAGCATTCAGGAAATGTATGCATCGACATCCAATGACCGCAGAGCCTGCCTGTAGACTGTGGACATTGGACATATACCTTCTCGGCCAGAAGACTAACACCTGAGCTCTAATATATATATTTATATATATTTATATATATTTATATATATATATATATATATTGTGTCTGTGGCTGCATTTCGATTCCCGTCCCTGTGTTATTTTCCTAACCTTTGTTGTGCTCCAATTATCCCCTTTAATCAAATTGATCTTGCTCTCTCGCTCACCAGGAAATTATATGCTAATCAGGAGAATCACTCATGCCTTATGACCTCTGGAAGATAATTTAAGCGTGTGTTTGCGCACTGTATAGAGGCTGGAACAGGATTATCGTGGAGAAGCCGTTTGGGCGGGACCTGGCGAGCTCTGAGGAGCTGTCCACTCATCTCTCCTCGCTGTTCACTGAAGACCAGATCTACCGCATCGACCACTACCTGGGCAAGGAGATGGTGCAGAACCTCATGGTGCTCAGGTGAACTGGGAAGAACACATTTCACAGAAGATATTGCCGTTCACTCAAGTGCATTATCGTGTATGCAATATGTTTTACAATTGGTAATTTTACAATTACAATTGGTTTAATCCTAATATTTGACGCACATCTGCTTGAAAAAGATATTGAACTAGAGTTAGACAATAGTTTCTCTTGGTTTTATATTCAACATATTCAGTTCAACTTAGCATTGCCCTGAAGACCGAGAGGAGATGGTTTTGCATGTTCCATTCTTCCTATGTTACAGTTAACACATACATAACGGTTCCAATGATTCACTCCCGTTCCATATTTTAGACCTTGCGGCAAGGTATCTAAATGTAATAGTAATTAAAAAGCAATCTATAAATAAAGATTTAAATTTGGAGAAAAAAAAAAACTAACGGTATGGCACCGCAGTGAGACGTGCTCAGTGCCTGTGGGTGCTGTCACGCCCAGCGTCCGCAGGCGGGATAATGACCAGTGGGTGCCATTGTCACTGTGTTTCAGGTTCGGCAATCGCATCTTTGGGCCCATCTGGAACAGGGACAGCGTGGCCAGTGTAGTCCTGACGTTCAAAGAACCCTTCGGCACCCAAGGGCGGGGGGGCTACTTTGATGATTTTGGCATCATCCGGTGAGGGGATGAAATCCCAAAAAAACGTTATTGTCATTTAACAATGCATCCGTTGACCATTAATCAATGAGCTGGTTGTAACGTGGAATTGTGTTGAGTCATGTTAATAATGTTCTCCTCCCGCACCTCTTTTGTCCCAACACCTGTTGTATTTGTTCCCTTCCACGTCGGCCAGTGATGTCATGCAAAACCATTTGCTTCAAATCCTCTGCCTTGTTGCCATGGAGAAACCGGCTTCCACCAGTTCCGATGATGTCAGGGATGAAAAGGTGCGATTCCGTCACGACAACATTCACATGACTGAGTGACTTCTAAACCCACGAGCACATCACCAGATCAAATGGATCTTGCTCATTTGCGCATCATAATAATCATAACCCCAAGGCTGTTCTTTTTCAAAAAGATTGATTGGCCATTTGCGCCCCCTGCAGGTGAAGGTACTGAAGTGCATCACCCCAGTCACCATGTCAGACGTAGTGCTGGGCCAGTATGAGGGGGACCCCGATGGAGAAGGGGACGCCAAGCTGAGTTACCTGGACGACCCCACGGTTCCCAAGGGTTCCACCCAGGCCACGTTCGCCACTGCTGTTCTCTACGTGCACAACGAGCGATGGGACGGTACTGAACAGCGTCTTCTCTGCCTAACGTGTAGCAGTCATTCTGATCTCACAGCTTTTAAAAAAATCCTCTAAAGCCGTTATTTTGGTTGTTATTGCCCAAAGGGACATTTGTCTACATGGAATTGTATTCAAATGATAGGAAAACATTGCTTTCAATATGCCTAAAGCGAGCTTCACTGTAAACTGCAAAAGCCGTCCACAAACCCACAAATATACGCAGAAATGGATTCAAACTTATAGGAACACTTTGATTTGGATAAGCCGTCCATCCGATTTTAACATTTTGAAATGGACGTGCCCATTTTTACGATAGGAATGACATACATTTGTATTTTTTTGCTTGATTTATCACTTTTGCTTGATTCACCCTTCCTCTCTGCCGCCCGGCCCATCCTCTTCCTCGCCAGGTGTGCCCTTCATCCTGCGCTGCGGCAAGGCCCTGAACGAGCGGAAGGCGGAGGTGCGGCTGCAGTTCACCGACGTCCCCGGCGACATCTTCGGGAACCAGTGTCGCAGGAACGAGCTGGTGGTGCGCGTGCAGCCCAACGAGGCCGTCTACGCCAAGATGATGAGCAAGAAGCCCGGCGTGTACTTCAGCCCCGAGGAGACGGAGCTCGACCTCACCTACAAGAGCCGCTACAAGGTGGGGCTCTTCAGAGACCTACGATTTTTGGCTCGTAGATTGAGCCCCACCCAGTGACTATGACTTTCAAAAAACAGGTTTCTGTCCACTCTACCTGGCTGAGCAGCTATGTGATGCCAAGGGACGGACTCAGTGTAACTCTGCTGTGTTGGGGGAATGAGTGGGAGGGGTTTTGGAGGGTCATTAGTAAGATGAGACATAAACAAAAGCGTACAGGCTGGCCAGCATTCCTGTTTTGTAGAATGTATCCGTTATAGGATGTGATTTTTCTTGATACCATTGTTGAAATCACTATCGACTAGCATTGACTACATGTCAAGGTACATTAAAGCTACGAGCTAGTTGAAATGTTACACATTCCAACTTTAAATATGAATTCTGTCCGGTTCCTAGGATGTGAAGCTCCCAGACGCCTACGAACGGCTCATCCTGGATGTCTTCTGCGGAAGCCAGATGCACTTTGTTCGCAGGTGGGTTGAGTTTCTTATTTTTACTTTATCTAGCCCTGTGAGATCATTCGTAATGGCTCCATCACAGGAGGGAGCCATTAGTTGATTATTTGTCATATTGGCATGCCATGGCATTGGATGCGAAACAAGAATGATTTAATTTGAATCTTCGTTCGATTGAATTGGTTTTATTAGAAGAAGGATGTATTTTGAATCTGGTTCTAGGTATTCTACCTCTGTGTTCTTTTCAGTGATGAGTTGAGGGAGGCGTGGAGGATCTTCACGCCCATCCTTCATCAGATCGAGAAAGAGAAACCCAAACCCCTCCCTTATAAATATGGAAGGTAAAGATATCCAGTTTCCCTATACAAACATACCTTCACACTGCCTGCACTGCTTTAACCATACTTCTATCCACTAAGCATTGAAGTGGATCTAAGTGATATAGACTTTTGCCGTTTTTACTTTGTTTTTGTGTTTCTTACATTTGTGTGGTTTTTGTGAAAAAGTATTTTCACCTGGAAATATTGCAACTCTTCTACCCCCTCCCGTTCCCCCAGTCGCGGGCCGGCAGAGGCAGACGAGCTCTCCAAGAAGGTGGGCTTCCATTATGAAGGCACCTACAGATGGGTCAACCCACACAGACTGTGAGCCCAGCAGGGGGGCGTACTTCCACCAGAGGACTGGAGAGGGGCGAGGAGACCAGAGGGTGGGCTGCCAGGAGTGAAGCGCAGACTTGTGAGACTTGAGCAGTGTCTTTTGGTGCAGGAAGAATCCGTACAAGTTAATGAACAAGAGGCTTTTTGAATTATTATTATTATTATTATTATTACTATTATTATGTACACGGTGCATAGCAGGATTCTCTCAGGTGTGGTAGACGTGTTTATGCTCAGTCAGTACACTGGGCCAGTTTGTTAGAAACTGGGTTCAACTAGATTTTGTGTCTGAATATACCATAACTATATTGTTCTATTCAAGGCTACTTCAAATTAATTTAGCAATTAGTCTTTTATAGCATCACTTTGTGGTGATGTAAATATTTAGGACAAAATTTGAAAGGCAATAATTGTACTCATTAATATCTCCGATGTATGTTGCTTGGTAAAATATTGACTTATAAAGTGTCTCCAGTGCATCTACCATGAGTAGGAAAAGGGAGGATAGCGATGCATTACATACAGAAAGCACTTAACAGAGCCGTGATCTGTGGGCGTTAACCACTTTGCCAAACCTAGGTAACCAAGCAGACAACAAACGAGGTTGTCCACCAGCTGTTACATGTATATAGACTTTGAGATTGTATGACGTGCTTTGGCTGCATTTCAAATCCTAATAAGCGGATCATCATGATTTCTTTTTTCTTATATTGTATATTTAGTCTCCTGCTTCTGCTGCATGGGACCAATGAATCAAGGCTGTGCAAAGCATCCATTCGGTTGCCATGGGAGCTGGAATTGTATTTCATATTGTTCCAGCTTCTCTCTAGCGTTGATCAATGAGCAGTTTTAACCACGCCTAACAGAATCAATGACGTGTTTGTCAGCCGCCCTCAGTTGGGTCATTCCCTTCTTGTTTACATTTCTCACAAAGCAAATTCAAGCTGCTGATCATTCCAAATTTGAAACGGGGGGTAAATAAAGAGGGATTTGTATTGCTGGTATACAGTCAAGTTTCTTTGGCATACTGTGGTTTTGATTGCACTGACTTAATTACCTTTCAATAAACAAGTCTTTCATTGATATCGTGTCCAAGTTTCAGGCGTTTCGTAAAAATGTTTTGGTGCCTATTGAGGCTGGATTTGAATAGACCCATAATGCTCTGGTCATCACAGCTACAAAGACTGGAAAATAGGGCAATATTAATTAAACGAGATCTGTTCCATATATAAGGAAAAAAGACGGGTATGCATCGTCCTTCTGCATCACGTTTTCCTTGGCAGTTTGATGTTTTGTCTGTCAATACACGATCCAATTGTTGAATGTCATTACTGTTAATTTAATGGGAAGCAGGAATGTCAGGGGTTTAAGGGGTTATTCACACGTGCATCTTGCTGCAAAAGTACAAGAATTCAAAATACTTTTAACCTGTTAAATGTCTGCATTAATCCAGTAGTGAATGGTCAGTCAGTTTGATTCACTACCAGTGAGAGGTCCACATTAAGTCCATTGAGTCCTTGTGGTGACATCTCTGTACGATTATAACCACATTCCAGCTCCTACAAGAAACCCCTTTATGCTCACGAAGAACATGGATGCTAATTTCAGCCCCCGTACATCCAGATCCCGGCGGGATTCCCACCGAATGCTCAATATTCAATCAGCAACTTTTGAATCAGACTAATCAAGGCATATTTTATTTTGACAAGTTTACATTAAATATTATCCAACCGATGACGTTAAGCACATTAGTTAATATCAAAAGGCAGTTTTTTTTTTGTTAGACATAATAGTCATGACACAACCATTAATGCGTGATGGCCCACAGGCAAGGTCATGGTGACCCGACACAGCGAAACCACGGGGACATATAGATAGCAAGTCTTTGGATTCACAAAGCAGAGAAACAACCAAAGACTGTTAGCAACAATGCATTTGTAAGGCACTTCATATCTGTAAGTTGCTATGTGAAGTTAAAAGACATACAGTTGGAACCTTACAACTCACAAATCCACTACACAATACGCTTTGATACACAAAGAAAACACATAAACCAGCAAATCCCAATAGTTAGCCAACCGAAATGAGGTATACAAATGTAATTGGACGGAGTTAAAAATGACTTATTTGACACACTGTAGAGTTTCCCTCCCACAGAAAAACAATAATCCAAGTACATCCTTTTCAAAATCTCTATACCCCCAACTCGACCCATTCAAGGGCTGAGTTAAAATAGGTTTAACTGCCCCTTGTGTCGATTCAAAAACATGTTCTCCTGCTTCACAACAGAAGAGCCGTTCACGGTATGTGCCCTGGTTTGCTAATCAGGTGATGCAGCTAGCGACGTCCTAGCTGTGTTTAGTTAGGCTTTATGTACACAGTCAGTCACGGATGTCACAACAAGACAAAAATAAAACATGCATTTTGATTAAATCGAAATGATTAAGACCTTTGCTTGAGAGAAAGTACCACATGACTACGAAAATGAATTGTTCCCGTAATGACCCTTCAACTCCCCATACTGGGAAGGAAGGAAAAAGTTGATACAAAAAGTATCTATATATATTGGCAGGAGATAGTTGTTTAGCTACAGCTCAATATGCTCAAGACTGATGCATCCAAACCCTTCACGAGGAACCAGATGTTCCTCTCACCCGGGCCGACCTAGCTGTGGAGTTAGATGGTAGTGGTTCAAATCCAATTGATCTTGTAACAGTTTTAGCAGATGAGGTGCGATCGATGGCCCTCTCTCTCTCACAGAGTTAGAAGGCGCTTGGTTCAGTCAGGTGTTACATGTGCTCCGGGTGGTTCTGCAGACAGCTTATGAACTCTGTGACCGGGTGGCCCTGGTAGCAGATTTGATACACCGCGTTGAACAGTGGGAACCTAGAGAGAGAGTAGTGCTGTTGAGTACTAAAATAGTCCCAAAGTCCTAAAAGAGATAGTTAAATTGTCAGTATTGGGTGTCTGCTATTGGCCCGTCACTTACTTGTCGATGAGGTTCTTGCGCTTCAGGATGAGGTTAACCTCGGCAGCCGTCGCTGGTCCTTGCAGCTTCTGACCGTTGAGCATTTCCTTCTCCAGCTCCTCAATGGACTGAGCAACACAAAACAATCGAAATATATATCAAGCATAAACATTCCTTGATCTGACTCAAGAGCATTGACCGTCTAAGACCTCCTTTTCAAAAGGGCCTTCTTGAACCAAGGACAAAGCAAAGCAACTGAAACCGCCGCCAGACCAGACGTCTCACCTTGCCCGTCTTGGCGAAGGCCTCGGCCACCTTGCGGTTGCGACCGCCGTAGCAGGTGGTGATGAGGTCGGCCACGCCGCAGCTCTCCAGGAACGTTGCCGAGGAGACGGGCCCGGCGGTGCAGAAGATGCGGGCGAAGGCGATCATCTCCATCAGGCCCAGCCGGATCACCGCCGCCTTCGTGTTGTCGCCGAAGCCCAGGCCGTCGCAGAAGCCCGCACCCACCGCCACGATGTTCTGGCGCCGACGGGAGAGAGATGGCAACAACACAAGTTTAGGAACACAAAAGCGGAGTTACAATCGGCAAATGGCTTTTGGGACGTTTCAAGGGGAGACTTGATGCCCACCTTCAGGGCCCCGCAGATCTCCACCACGTCACACTCCTCCACCACGGTGACCCGGAAGTTTTCCGTCTGCATGAGCTCCTTCAGGAGAGCTCCGTGGTTCTCATTCTTACAGCCTGGACAGAAAGAAAACCGCAAATACATTATGCCCCCATGACCCAGAAGATGATAACAAATACAGACGCAATCAATTTCGTCACACCAAGAAACATGGCATTTATAAGCCAGGATGTGAACATTGTTGTACGGCCCTGATTAGACATCGATACACTGGTGTTATTATTTATCAGCCATTCCAATAAAAAACACTTTTGCATGTGAATCATATTAGTAAATACAGCGATAATTACAAAATGTTTAACAAAAACCGAGCAGTCAGGTCTTTATCCAAAGCTCAAACAGCAGCCACTTATTGACACAACTGTTTACTTCAGTTACTACACTGAGTGCATTAGGAGATTAAAAAGAAATCTTTCTTTCTAATGAGCTGCAGGAATACTGTAGCAGTCCCTCACCGATGGTGGTCTCGCAAAACTTCTCGTCTGCGACCTCGTTGGCAATGTTGGCCCCCATGAGCACGCTCATAGTGATGCCAAGCTTCTCCTGGATCACTTCCGAGATGAGCTTCAGTCCATCGGGCCCCTCATCCACACCCTGCAGCAAAACATTCAGCAGATCGTGGAAACAAATAGATGCAAGATCAACAAATAGATACAAGATCAACAAACAGATATAAGATCAACAAATTAGACACACAATGGACATATTGACACAAAAGGAAAACGAAATGAAAAAAGTAATACCAAACATTATTTAAAACAAAGAGTTGTGTCTTAGAAAGAACTGTGTTCGGATTGGCTGCGTACCCAACCTCCACTTGGCCATGTTAAGTTGGATTCAAGACTTTATTGCTAGTTCAACGTGTTGATTTGATATTAAAAAATTTTTTTGCCACAGCTTAAAAAGCAACATACAATCACACACAATAAGTTCAGGATAAATTAATACAAATGGTGCACATTGACCATTCACTTTCTTCTTGCCGACGATAGACTCAGTGCTTTGGATGAAGGTACAGGAATGTGAAAGAAATTCAGGCTTTCCAAGACCAACACAATGACTCAATACCGGCACACTTGACAGTTGGAATTGCGGTAATGTTTAAAATAAGGATTGGTTGTTCAAACATATTTTTGAAGTTTTCCACTTGGATAGTTTGAATATACGTTTGTCTAGTTAGCACCAGACAAATAACCTACATGCAATAGAAAAACAAAACTTGCCAGTTTGGTTTTGTGCAGAGAATTATTTTTCATCAAGAATTCCTCCCGATTTGATAAGCTAGTCTTACAGTAAAGAGATTTAGCACCCCCAGCAAACAAACTACAAACGAAGAGCGAAGAGCCTGACGATCAATGATTGCCTAAAGCATTATAGACACACAATCGCTGTGGCCTCTGCACACGGTATCATCACATAAAGTAATTTGTAATGACTTGGTGCTGCCTATCTTGGCCAGGACGCTCTTGAAAAAGAGATTTTAAATCTCAATGAGCCCTTCCTGGTTAAATAAAGGTTAAATAAAAAATACAATAAATAATCCATTCTTACCTTGATTAGAGACATTCCGAGTGCGTCACTCTTTATCTTCCCCTTAATGGTGTCACACACCCTGCCAATAAACTGGTGGGGGATCACAAACACCAGGATGTCTGCATCACCGGAGGCCTCCACCAAGTCTGGGACAGCCACCTAAAGGGTGGATGGAAGCGTTAAGTAAGGGGTTAATAGAGCTACTATTACAGCTGGTGTTACATTACAGGTAGATCATGTGCAATAACTCAAATGATAAAGAAAATGGCAACAATTTTTATGCATTGAAGAATGGCAGGTAATGAAGATTGCGCAATAAAACATTGTGCAAAAAACAAGACAGCATTTACCTGCATGCTTTCTTGCATTCAAGTTTAATATATTAAATGTATGCAAAACCACAAGGATGATATATTCAATGGTCTATATTCACAAAAGACAGATACATGGCTCAAGAAAAGTATTACTGTGCGAGTATTACTTACACAGCAAGTATTACTTACTACATTGAATGGAAGTTTGTGCCCAGGGAGGTACTTCACATTTTCATGGTCAGTGTTGATAATCTCAGTCAGTTTACGGTCATTAACCATCTCCTCAAACACCCACATATTGACGGTGTTGTCAAACTTTGAATTATTAGCAGCATTGCTTCCGACGATCTTGGCAATGGCCGAACCCCTTTATGGTAAATAAATAAATAAACGTGTTAGAAAACAATCAAAATGGATGCAATTAGAGAGGCTGATTGCATAAGTGTTAAACAATTGAATTGAAAATGTGCCTCCAACATTTACACAAGAGTTAGAATAATCACTGCTTTTAATCCTAGTCAATGGATTAATTAATTAATAAGAATCAGCCTTAGTTAATAGAGCTGGCCAAAATGATAGATTCATGTCCTGGATTACGGTTACGGTGAACCCGATGTTGTCTTTGTACGTCTCCTTTCAGCAACAGACTTGTGTAAAGACTTTGAGCTTTATGTAATGGACAATGCAGATCATTGCATGCAAGACAGTGAGACATAAGTAGCACTGATAATCGATAGCATATATAGAGTGATAGGAGTGTGTGTTTACATAATAAATAGGCATACACAAAAAGTACCAAGAGTTGGTTTGCATGTTCGGTAAATTGTGGCAGAATCCCACAGACGTGGTAAATCTGCAGCCATCGGTGTGTTGTTATGCAATGTGTAAACTGGAGCCATGATCAGAGACCGCACGCCTCGCCATTGACCCTGGAACAGGATGCTCCAAATGAGCGTTATTGACGAGAGAGAGAGGGTGGGAGTTTCAGTTACATGGGTTGAGAGGCGAGAAAGGAGAAGGAGTTCTGATAGATGGATTTCCAGTCCCGTTACATTATTAGGGTATCGCTTTGTCCATTATTTTTTCAAAACACTCCGTTATGTATCCTTCTAATCGTTGTTGTCATTTTCATGTTCGTATGCTTCTCACTCCGGGGACTGTTAACTGGCCTACAGAGATAATATAAAGTAAGAGACCGGAAATTGCATTACTACAGCCCGGTATAACGCAACAATTGAGGATCCTCTCAGCCTACTCGTCATTCATACCCATCTCATGTCCTGTAGCACGACGGTAACATGGACATCGCAGTGAACAAGTCACGAGTCACTGGGCAAAAATAAAAAATGGTCAACTGTGTGATCATAATCAAAGCTAACCCGGTGAGCTAACCTCCAAAACGAAGCGGTGCAAGACATGTTAAAACCGGCCAACTCTTCACAGAATATTAGCAATTTATTGCTAGCGGTTTGCATTCGAGTGCTTGGCCAGGAAAATCAAACACGGCGTCAATTGCACGTATTGTAGTGATCATTTCGCTTACTTTGAGGCAGTAACAATACATCCTTATATGTACACGTACACTTACCAATTTCCAGAGCCAATGATGCACACTTTCTTTGGAGCTGCCATAGTTAGTGCAATGAATGACAGAATAAGGGGTCTTCGCCCTCTGAGGCAGAAAGCGGCTAGTACTACTGACCGCAATGTGGGCGTGCAAACCAACGGCGGAGCTCTGCTTTCATTGGCCGGTTAGATGACCAACGGAACCTCCCACTGCCCGATCTAGCGGCGCGGCGCGGCTTGCTAAAGGTCAAGAAGTTGAAAGCAACAACTCGCACACTGGTGAAATTTAACTCTTGTGTGCAACGGTCGCGACATTAGTTTGACGCCGATCAAGGCCTAAATAGATCGAGTCATCGCAAGGGCAGCCAAGCTTTCAGAGAACCTTCGAGTGAGATTTGAGCGGCACATTTGTTTGGGCCCACCACGTGCTGAAAGACATGACTGCTTACACTCATTACCCAAATTTCATCGTTTCTAATCCTTATCCAAACCATATATATATATATTTTAAATAGGTGGTCAAATATCACCATTGACCACCGGGTATGGGACTTTTGACCCAGACCGGACCGGCGGTCCCACAGAACCCCCTCCATTGCGGCAGTATTTGCTTTTTAGTTGGCAACACTTGATCAACTTTATTTTTAATCACTTTAAACAACTCGAAAAAAGACTTCAGTGCCGTGAATGACGTATGTTCAAAACATACCCATAGGTTTAGAGTTTGAATCCCAGAACCCCTAACAGATATCCCAGAAAGCCACATGCATTTGACTGAACTGAATACATGTTATTATATGATATACTATTATCTGTTGAACGTGAATCAAATGAAGTTGTTAGTTCAAAGTAACCCACACAAATGGGGCCCATAACAATTATTGCACCGGGGACCTTTATGTCAACTTGCCATATCTTGTGACGATGAAAAGCAATTGACGTTGCCCGCGTTTTATCTTACTTCCAAAATGACTTTGGACTGATCGGAAAACTAGGACGGCTTAATCTCACAGTGCTCCAGCGTGCCGTCGCTACAGCGCTCAGTGCGCTCTGCTCTGTGCGGTCGCGTCGATTTCAAAGAGCTCTGCACGGTTCTAACCGAGGAAATATTATTGAAAAAGTGCGCGTAATAGTGAAAAGGTGCGCGTAATAGCGAAATAGCGCGTAATAAGAGGGAGAAATAGGAGGTGTGGCGTGAGAGCGTGTGAAGAGGGTCATTTGCGTAAATCTCACGCTCAATGCGTGAGAGTTGGCAGCTCTGCATCATGACTTTACTATTTATGTCTTCCTCACAGAATGGTCCGGAATAAGGATAGCCCTGTAGCATAAACACAAATCGGAAGTGGGACCAGACCAATTCAATGAGCTCAAAGAAGCATTTTATTCTTTGAAACCAAACAAAAGGACCCTGTTGTGTAAGAGTTGGACAGTGGTCAAAACAAGAATAGATTCACCACTATTTCTTTGGCTTTACATTTTCGAATGCCTGTTTCAACTTAGAACTACCTACTCATTGTCGCCGAACTGTTTGACCCCTGTCGACCCCTGTAGAAATGATTAACTATTATAAATGATTTTGTTTAATTGGAATTCATAGCAGTTGCCAAAGCATCCCAGCCTGCATTCCCCAGCTAATATTATTCACAGTGAGGTGAGGCTTTTAATTAAGGTCAGCTTGTCACTTAATTAACACACGAGTGATTCTACCAATATATCATTAAGAGGTTCATAATGTTGAATTAAAATATTGCATCAATGAGGGGCATTCATAAGTAAATACATACATAGTTTATATTCAGTTGCCACAAGTACAATAATAGACAGAGTAGCACATTACAAACAATGCAATCCACAGCCATTGGAATATTTACATCGATTTTTAGAGTTGATGTACTGTTGTGCTTGATAATAGCAGTACACAGTATAGCTTTAGCGAGTGTAAAGAGCTCCCAGTAGAGTACTGTACAGTGGTATTCATTGTCAGTAATATAGTACGTTCTGATTAACCTCATAGAAGTAGTCTAGCACACACACACACACACACACACACACACACACACGCACACACACACACACACACACACACACACACACACACACACACACACACACACACACACACACACACACACACACACACACACACACACACACACACACACACACACACACACACACACACACACACACACACACACACACACACACACCATTAGAACCTAAACTCTGTTTGCAGAGTACTAATACTTTGATTTACGGACACACAGGAAACTATAGAATTATACTTAACTTATGTCTGAAAGAAAAACATATGCATGCACGCACACATACATACACACACAACACACACAACACACACACACCATACACAAAAAACAAAGACAAAGTGATGAAACATTCAGCAGATAGGCATGCCGACATACTGCTCAGTATAAATGAAAACGCAACAATGCAATGTGTCATGCAAGCGAGGAGCCCTGTGGAGGAAACCTGAGCACATTGAATATCTACAAATGAAATAGATTTGTTTTCAATAACGTACATCTTATAGTCTCTCATAGGCAAATGTGTAAACCTCTTTAAATGGTTTGAACGTTTCAATTTCAATAATTGTTTGTTTCATATGCCCTATCCTCTGCAAGAGATGACAAGAATGTGAATATAACTTTAAACTCTTGTAATGTTTCTATTGATTGTCACCCAAGGGAAACTAATTCCATAGCATCAGAATATACTTTTTTAAATCAACTGGACTATGTTTTATTGTTATCTTTTCATTCCATTAATTCTTGATGAAAACATTTCCACTGTACACAATTTATGAATTGTAAATTGTATATTCCCATGCCAGGAGTCAATTTCAATACTATAATTCGACTTATTTTTCTTACAATTTCTCTGCCTTGCAAGATGAGGTAGTTTATTGACAAAATAGGGCAGGACTAATATTTAAAAATATCAGAAATAATTTATGATGACATAAATAGGAACACATCAAAATAAATAATGAATCAAATAAATGTATACATGTATAAAAGTAATAACAAAAAAAAGTAGCGTGCAACATTGAAACCCAAATTCTTAAATTATTTAATAATACTAATAATTATTTCAACACAAATATACTGGGGGAACTGACACCATAGTATCACATTACCTGTGTAACAATACACCCGATGAATGGCATTTCACCAGCTGATCGACTGTAAATGGTTCAGGCTGCG
>JACYXH010000319.1:2160000-2260000 GCA_026745465.1 Lota lota | reverse complement strand
CAGTAATGTTTGAAGCATTACAATCAATATAGTTGTCACACAGAACTTCCCTGGTATTAAAGAAACACTTTGAACGGCATTCAAATGTGTCATTATTACGCACACCCAAACTTTACATCCCAGACGGACTTGGAAACAGCACTTAAATCACAATTCCCAATGCTCTGCCATGCCTTTAAGAGTTCTCGCAATCTATGAGCTGTTAAATTGCATCTCAGCAGGTTGGGTTCAATCCATTAGTGCTCTTGTTGTTTTATTGGAACACTAAAGTCCACTTTAAAGTCACCCATTCCAAACAGCACACAACAACACACAAGTCCTTAGTTTGTAGGGAGCTCTGGTAGGCCTACTAAACAGCTATTGCTAGGAAAACACCATTTAATGGCAAGTGGGAACAACCACCAGCTTGTGTGACCCCCACAGATTCTGACCTAAATAATACATATTTTGTGGTATAAGGCCTACTTCCTTCCTACTTTTGCAGTTATTTTAAAGTTTGTGGATCACGTTTTTTTGGACTGGAAATGTCATGAAATAATGTCATGCATTTAAAAATCGTTTAAATGTCCTGAAATGTCTAAAGAATAAACCCCAACTACCCGTAGCTCAGTCAAACCAGGGGTTTTATCCTTCGGATTATAATAATCATTATTTATCATTTCAAATGATTGAACTAAAGCTGCAGAGAAATGCTAATGTTTTATGTTAAAATTGTCATTAAAATTGACAAAGAGCAGGTTTTCTGGACAAAGATTTCCCATCCTGATTGCTTAGTTAAACATATCGTCTCTCTTGCCTGCTGTCTTGCAAAATGTCTGAACAGAGTTCCAACTAAGTCATTAATGGTTGGTATGGGTCCATGTGTGCAGGAGATGGATTAGTTGTTGGAGTCTTGCTGATGGGTGATTGGGAAGTCATTTGCACAACACAAGGGCAAAAAGTAATTTATAAATGGGCCCATCCCACCGAAAACTGTCCCACCGCCTCAGTTCAACTAAATGGACAATTGTGTTGCAATGATTATATAAAAGCCAGTGTTGGACAGACAGCACAAATAGTCAATCCAATGTCATGTTAGTAAAGCTTTGTTGGAGTGAGTGGACCACTGCACTGGCATCCGTTAGTGTACTAGTGCATCCATGGAGATGCATCATGTGTGAGTGTGTGTGTGTATGTGTGTGTGTGTGTGTGTGTGTGGGGGGGGGGGGGGGGGGGGGGGGGGGGGGGGCGTGTGTCGTGTGTGCGAGTGCCATGTGTGTGCATGCATGCATGTACGTGTGTGTCTGTGTGTCCTAAAGGAAGTGTTCCCGGGCTGTCAGAGGGATATGCAACACAGTAAGCTGAGCCCCAGCCATCCTCCGAGAGAATTAATTAATAAAAGGCTGTCACAAAGTAACTCGGTGTCCCCATAATTACAGGGGAAGAATGCACCATATAGCATCATGCATGGTCACAATGACAAATACTAGTGCCCAGACATCTCTCTCTCCATGCATGAGGAAATAGTTCTGAAAGATGATAATTAAAGTGGAAAAATGAATCCATTCATTGCCCTTCATCACTGTACTTTCAATTGTGTCATGCACTCCAGCCAAATGTATTGATTTGTCTTTGCTGGCAGGTTGCAGGCCATGCGAGCACTGATGTACAATATTAAATGGGTCTGGATAACAACAAGGTCTGGATCATAAATGTTAATAGAGGGGGCAGTAGCAAGGGACCGGGCTTGAATTCATTTTATTCCATTCTACATTATCAACTCTTCCCAGTAAATTAGCTTTTCTGCCCCTGCCTTTAGCTCCACATTATTTACTATTGAGAGGCACAGCTGGATTCATTATATTTGGCATTTAATTTCCCCCTAGCTTCCCCCACATACACAGTACAACGTTTCCTTCCCTCTTTTCCATTTCTATGTGGCCTGAATCGCTCCCCTCTTGTTCCCGCTCCGACTCCCTCCCTGAACTATGATGTTCTATTCCCAGTGGTCTCCCCAGCTCTTCCCCTCGCTGCACTCTCCTCCCTGCCGCCGTTTGATGAATATTTCACAGGCCAGCAGAGAGCGTCCTCCAAAGCCTCTCATCTCCCTCCCAGACACCGCTCCGGCTCCCAGCACCTATCACCTATCACCTATGGCTGCGCCAAAGTGACCGTTTAGGGACACGCGCCGAAGAACAACCCGACAGCAGCATGCGCAAAAAAAAGAAAAATAGAAGAAAAGTGTTGTATCGCTGAAAATTGCAGAGTATAAGATAATGAATGTGCCCTTATGGTCTGTGTTGGCGATTACAAAGTTGTGCACACTGACGGGGGGGACGGGGGGGACGGGGGGGGAGGGGGGGGGGGGGGGGGGGGGGGGGGGGGAAGAAGCGATGGGCGGGAGCGAGCTGTCACGACGACAGCCACGCGCCCACACACTCAATCCAGCAGTCTCCAGCTAGTTCTTGTTAAAAGGGTTCACCTGTGGGAATGCTGAATTCATTAGCCACACCTGTGTTCTGCCGTTAATGACCGTCAGTTTAGCCTAGTGCTTTAGCTTAGTGGTTGTTTCTTGATCAGTTGATGTGTTGCAATTGTACCCTCTTATTCATTAGGCCTAACAGATATTTATTTAATATCTGCTAAATACTTTGTATTTACTATGCTGTATTTACTACTTTGTATTTCATAATCTGTGTCTGTGTGTGAGTGTGTGTGTGTGTGTGTGTGTGTGTGTGTGTGTGTGTGTGTGTGTGTGTGTGTGTGTGTGTGTGTGTGTGTGTGTGTGTGTGCCTGAATTCGCAACACGACAGATAGTGTTTTCATTTGTGTGGTGCACATTTTGAACAGCTTAATAATAAATAAAAAAATTCATGAAAACAAAAAGATTAACCATCATTTTCCAGCAGCATGCGACAGAATTGTTGTAAGAGACACAAAACCACAGGGCTGTCTCCAAGCCCTTCTTTAAGGTAGCTATCGGTCAATATATTTGCCTCCATTTCATTTCATTTTCAGCAGACGCCAGACAAAATGTCGCAATACAGGGGGAAAGATCCATGCAATCTTTTCTGCTAACTATGAAAAGGCAAGATGGAGAAAATGTGATGGTTATATTTGAAGGTCTCTTGATTGCTAAATAATGTACGTGGTGGTTGGGAGAGTTTTGATAAAAGAAAATAGTAGTCTAATGTTTGTATTGGCAGTTCACTCAGCCAGTACAGCTCAATCTTCTATAAAGTCTCCCTCAGTCATATGGCACACCATAATTCCCTCTAAAGTAGACTAGATAGAAGGGAGAGGTGGTACATAGACTCTTTGTAACAGCTCGGCCTCTCACTAGACTGCATTGTCTTCTTTCTGCACAGCGGTAAGAAATAATTGTTGATATTGATTGTGCCAGACAGTATATTTGACCCAACAGTGGATATTGACACACT
The DNA here is from genome assembly GCA_026745465.1 of Lota lota. NCBI lineage: Eukaryota > Metazoa > Chordata > Actinopteri > Gadiformes > Lotidae > Lota > Lota lota. The sequence continues at coordinate 2,256,581 of JACYXH010000319.1, read as the reverse complement.
GATATGTTATGTTATGTTGTTATTCTGTTGTTCACTACTTACTAAACAGTGCACAAAAGGAACATTTAAGATGAGATAAGATGGTGTTTTATTGATCAACATGATATATATTTAGTGGATGCTTTTGTTCAAAGTGGCTTGCAATTTCAGTAGTGGTATCATATGACTGGAATACCTAGATGAAAATATGTTAATAGGAATACACTTATGCAAATATGTAACCATATATAACAATATATATTCAAAAAAGAAGTAGCCACATATATGAACAAGAAAAAGATCTCTCCACAACTCCTCTAACTATTTTCCTAATCCCATGTCTGGGTCTTACCATCTACCAAGGCATGGATAATAGTCTGAAAGTCTGTGAGGCACCTGCAGTGCAGCAGGCCATAACAGTACATCTAGCCCAGCCCAGCTATAACTTTGCTATAGGCCTTATTCTCTCTTTTTGCACAATCTGGAGAAAAAGCCCACTGCCGGGCGAGTCAGCAGGCAGACTCCGGGGCAACAACAGCAGGTCCTGGGGCAGCAGAGGGCAGGTGGTAGCGATGGGAGAGAGAGCGTTTTACCAGGGAAGATTTAATAAATGAATTTTGTTTGGATCGGCTCCACTGAGACTTGGACTCAAATTAGTTTTTGTGCCCTAAAGAGCTTTCCTTGTTGTTCTTTTTTGGGGTCGTTTACGAGCACAAAGCAAAGATTTCATTATGCCATGGAGACATAAGAGAGAGAAAGGAAGTGATTATTTAGTAAATATGTCCTTAGTTTATTGCTCTTAACGCTATTTATCGAGGTACGGTAATGGCTTTAGCTCCGCTCATGATGTGTCTCTGGTGTCCACAACACTGCAATGCTATGAGTTCCTGCTGTGTACACAGCAAAGCAGAGCAGAAGGTGTACTGAAAATGAATGCTGTTTTTGCTCAGAAACACTGAGTAAGATAGGCCAGGTATAGGGCACATCAATAGATCACACCAGGATATAAACTATAGTAAGAGAAAAGACACATTCATGTGATAGAATTGGACAGGCCAAGCCAAGATGCACACAATGGAGAGTCCCGGATGGAGTCATGCATGGATGCCTTACACGCACGCACAGATGCACAAACATGCTGCTATACGCGTGTGTGTGTGTGTATGCATATATACACACACACACACACCTTGTTCCACATTTCCTTGGATAAGAGCTCTATGATTCACACTCCGAGTCGCTCTAATAATCTCTCTCTCTCTCTCTCTCTCTCTCTCTCTCTCTCTCTCGCTCTCTCTCTCCTTCTCTCCCTCTCTCCCTCCCCCAACAGGGTGAATTTGCCTCTGGCTAGTGGCCGGACAGCAGGAGAATCATAGCCCGGAGGCCCAGAGCTTTGTTTATGGACCAATTTGATCGCCAGGAACCACACACACAAACACACACACACATACAAACACACCCACACACAAAGAACATGAGGAGAAAGCCATAGCCCTCATTAAAATAAAAAGCAATCAAAGACACAAAGAGACGCTGATTGTCGCCCAGAGAACTTTCCACCACGGTTTTGTCGTGCAGTCAGAAAAACACCCATTTGTGAGGGACATTTCTTTCTTCTTTTTCCTCTCCAAATGTGCTCGACGTGAGTTGGGAAGTGGTTCTGGTAATGAGTGCATTCATTAACCACTGCTTTCAGTCCCATGCTTTCTCGAGGGAGGGGCAAAAAGAACTTGGAGGGGATGGTGGGGGGGCTTGGAGAAGCATAAATGTGTGTGTGTGTGTGGGGGGGGGGGGGGGGGGGGGGGGTGGGGGGTTGGGGGCTCACTCCTCCCCCAGAGTGAGTCTGGACACTGACAAATTTCCCCCCTTTACTGAGGAAAATACGCTGAGGCTTTAGATTTCCCAGGCTGTCACATACTGTTCCCGGGCACCTGGAGATTCATTTGGCTTCCCAGATAGTACATGTAAGCAACTTCAGACTCCCCAACCCCCCCCCCCCCCCCCCCCCCTTCCTCACACACACACACACACACACACACACACACGCACGCACACACGCACACACACAAGCAAACACACGCAGCACCTTGCTTCTACTGCCTGCAGAATCTCCGAGCAGCCATGGGTAAGAAGGATTAGACCGGATGGAGTGATAACCATAACAGGTCAAACAGAATTTATTTTTTGTAAAAGACAGAAACATGAAAATGTCGTTTATCTCGAAAGACTGGACCAGGTTGTGTACGAATGTGTAAGAATTCATCAGAGCTTGAATAAATGCATGATTTACTACAACATTCGTTGTATTTTCTGAGTTCACATTTTAATAAATAATAAGTTAGATTTGGAGGGGGACTCTAATTGAGCTATAAAAAGATCTACATAAAGACTAGAGGCTGACATACAGTAAGGCCGTTTTTTGCCTCTAACTGAGCAGGGACAAGTCTGTTGATAAGCATAAAAGAGCAAGCTTTTTAATATGCAAATGTTAAGATGGTGAAAATAAAAGCAAAATCTTTCCTGTGAAAAGATGACAAGAATTATATAATTTTTTTACATATCCTTTTATAACATTAAAAAAAGAAATTATTTTTATACACTTGCCCTTTTGTTGTTGTTTGTGTGTGTGTATGTGTATCTGTGTGCATGTATATACTTACATGTGTGCACGTGTTCCAGTATGTTCGCGTGTTGAGCTACACTGTTGATGAGGAGTCACAGCCAGAGAAATTAACACTGGGGGCAGGCCCTCGAGTCCCCCTTCGTTGGAGCAGTCATCAGTGCGGCTTAATCAGCCGCCAAGTACAGCGGAATAATTGTGACAAGTGCTGGCTCAAAGCGGGGTTAGTAGTCCTTTGAAAGTCGCTCTAATAAGGCAAGGAGAGGCACTGAGTGAGTGTGAATATGCAATGCTTGGTTAGCGAGGTAAACTGTAAAATCAACAAGGTCTAGAGACAATTTAATTGACTAAGTGCCACAATATTGAATTTTGTTGACAAAAGAGTATTTTATCAAACAGCCTTTTTTTGCAACCCCTGGTGCATAATAGAGAGGAGAAATTATGAACACCAAGGCTCATCACTCAATGGATGGGGAATTGATTTCCAGTCAAAAACAGGTGCCTTTTATCAACTGTTTCTCTGAAATGAGCTTTTAGCGTAGAGGTCCATTTTCAATTGGGCTTGCTAGAATTCTAACCGATGGAAAAAAAATTATCGTTTTGTCAACCTTATTTGAACGTTTAACACAATATTTATTTGGCTCTATTTTCCCCCATAAAACCATCCCAACAGATCTGAGCAAGTGTACCGCGCTGTAAATGCCATGCATCAGAGTAGACGCAGAGAGCCCTTTTAAAAGCCAGGGGTTGCCATGACGACCTTCCAAAGGACCTGAAGACGAATGAGTTGACCATCATCAGCTGCCTTGAGAAAGAGTGTCACTGCTGTCAGCACTCTAACTTGTATAGCAGGTCAGCTATTTGTGCTGTGGTCTGTCTTGTATGACCGTGACGGCTGAGAGAAGACACAAGAAGAGTCAAACCACAGGGGAACAAAACACAAGAAAATATTCTTTCAATGTTCATTTCTATGAACCCTTTGATTTATTCAAATGAGATGGAGAACCTTCGGCGGCAAATTGTTCGCATTTCCGTTAACATAACCCAAGTAAACATATGCATTAGAACACAAAAGACAGACTTTACAACCTTTTAAATTGATTGTGACAAATAAACACGTGAAAGTGAAGAACTCCAAATAAAGAAGGGGTGTTTAATGTCTTCATTTAGCCTAATAAAAACATGATTTGCATTTGATATCCTTAAAATGTAATGCCACCACACAAGTCTCCCTTTCAGAATGGCGATGATAGAGGGTAGGGGTCACAGACAGTTTTTAGCCATCAACACGTGGGGTTCAACCGCTAAATGTTCACGCTACAGAGTGTTATCTTCGTCATAGTTCAGTCCAATCGCATGACCATAATGGGCAGGCTTGTAGTGCAATGAACACCTAATATACAGTTCAAATCGACATTTACATTCTCTTGTCGTCAAAGTGCAACGGCAATTACCTTGTCTGCTTTTGGAAGCCCCTCTCCTCTAAGCTCTCCACTCAGATTCATTGCTCCTCTGCCACGGCCTCCCTCACTAGTTCACTCTCCCCGCTAGTCTCTCTGCCAACCCATACTAACCAGTATTTCGTCTTCTTCTTTAAGGCCCTTTTCCCTTTGTGCACCCGTTCCTACTGCACCCACCGACTCACAAACTTATATTAGTATCAGTATTTTGGCTTGTCTAAAAATCATGGTAAATTACATCACAAACAATTGCTGTCACTCAAAGAAGCGATCTCTGCTCGTTGCTATCAGAGTGTAATCATGACAACAATGGCTTTATTGGGACGGCAGAGAGGGGATAGCCACGGTTGCTAATCACCCCTCGCTAACAAACACAAACACACATTCCCACACGGCGGCTGCCCTGATTGCAGAGTCACACTGGGGGGGGGTGGGGGGGGGGGGGGTGGGGGGGGGGGGGGGGGTAGTCAAAGAGCAATCAAATACTACAATGCTAATCATCCATAGGGAACGAGGTTGTGATTTCGCCATGGCCTTTTGCGCAATTATTATCATCAATATATATATTTTTCTTAATCATGAATATAGTTTATGTACTTTATCATTCCTAGTGTATTGTTTTACAGTAATTAACCTTCACTTCTGATAACATTCATTGGGAGCAGTGCCATTTCAGCTTCCAATTAATTGAGCTATAGATTTGCAGGATTTAGGTAGACATATTAGCCTAACAACCAATCAATCAACTGCAGAGGTTTGTGTTGGTCACCAAGACTCCGTTTTGGTGTGGTGTGAAGTGGCTAATGTGTGTGTGTGTGTGTGTGTGTGTGTGTGTGATTCTTGGACAGTTGAGAGGCAGAATGCGCTGTTTGTTAGAAGGCTGCTACAGAGCACACGCCCCATAATAAGGACCTCAGGGTCGTCTGGAGGAGTCTTATGACGTCTCCGGCGCTGCGACCGACCTCGTAGTTGTTTCCAGAAGAGCCCGTCATCCTCCTCTTAACAAGCCAGAGAGTGTTATTGGGGAGCGGGCCGGCCAATTGAAGGTGTCTGTGGGTGGGGGTGGGTGGGGGGGGGGGGGGGGGGGGGGGGGGGGTTGTAACCCCAGAAGCTGCCGCCCCTGCAGGGCTTGTGAGCAGCAGCAATGGTGGAGCGAGAGGCAGAAGAGAATGTAGAAGATAATAATAAGCTAGCTACCTTAAACAGGTGTGTCCCTGTCAGCCGAAGGGCACCAGGAGAGAGGGAGGGAGAGAGAGAGGATGAGGGAGGGAGGAGGGAGAGAGAGAGAGAGAGAAAGAGAGAGAAAGAAAACTAGAGAAAAAGAGAAAAAGAGAGAAAAAGAGAGACAGAGTGAGAGATTGAGAGAAAGAGAGGGAGAGAAATACAGGGTGAGAGAGGGAGAGACAGAGTGAGAGAGAGGCACAGAGGGACAGAGTGAGTGAGAGAGAGAGAGAGAAAAAAGACAGGGCATGAGCAAATATATGGTAGAAATAGAGAACGACCATAAGTAAATCCTGACAGACCCTTAACTTCAGCGTGACAACGATGGGACAGGAAACCAAAAAATCAATTTTGGAAAAACAAACCAAAAGAAAACATTCAGAGAAAAAAAAGAGGTAATTCTGTTGTTGTTATTGCCTCAGACGTAACCGCAGTAGACATCCATTTGTTCCACGTCACGCTGACTGATGTCCTCTGCAGTGAGGAGTGTCTGCATCAGTCGAGCACTGTTAATACCTGTTTAACCTTTCCTTTCCTCTGTGGACTATGACGGATTATTGTCATTTCTCTGCATCACATAAGGTTTCAGAGCCGTGTCGGATTGTGATTCCCGGCCGTTCGGGCTGTAAACAAATTGCCTGGGAATTAATCTAATCAGAGAGAGAGAGAGCGGCAGATATATCCCTTTAGTTACGTATCCTGTTACTATTTCATCTCTGGGATGGACGTCGGCCGTCTGCATCCCGAGTGGGATTAATGGTGTATTTGTTTTGTCTTGTTTGTCTCCCTTCAGAAGGTATTGTGGCGCGACGACGCATCTGAACCTGCTGCTGTTTGACGAGAGTTATGTGGTGTGACCATTTAAACGCGGTTCAGACAGAAAATGTGAATCACAACACACACACACACACACACACACACACACACATATACAAACAATGACCAACAATGAAGTGAGTTGAAGGCAAAATATGACCTACAGTTTTCTATTCGAAGCAAAGCATCATGGGAGATTAACTGGAGTAGCACACATTGCAGGAAGTTTAGCAGAATATCAGTCCTAACCCAAAAATGGCCCTTCAACAGATTCAACTATTTTATTGTCCACAACCGTACTTATATCTTTGCTGTTCTGATATCTTGCAGCCTTCTGATAAGTTATAGATGATAGATCAACGACCTCACCGCTTAGGACTGAATATCAGTAGGGCAATATCCGTTTTTTCAAGTGTGCCTGCTAAGGACATTTAGAACACTAATAACAGGTTCAAGGTGATATCAAAGTGCAAAGTATGCATATAATGTAGCGCCAACTGGAGTTGTATCCTCTGAGAGTTATGTTCTCCACTTGAGCAGATGAACGGGTGGTGGAGAGGGGTGTTGAGAGCAGCACCCTCTGGGGCGGCACGCCAAGGACGTTCTAACAGGAACAGACACGGAGGCCGTGGCGTGGATTTAACTTGTGACCACAACTCCTCGCCTTTCACCAAGTCACAGTCTTGCTATTTTCTCTCGTTTTTTTTCTTTTGTATATTCATTTGAGGTTTGATTCCTTCATTCTTTCTTTCTATCTTTCTCCCTCTTTTTCTTTCTTGCTTAGTGCCGTATTTTTTTGTGACGTAATTGTTGTTCATAATTGTGACATCTCCTACCATGGGGAAATACAATCAATTTGTAAGCGAACTACGCAGACATTATAACATTTCCGTAGACATGTTTCCATAGACATTATAACACGTTTTTGCTGTATGAGATTGTTCCCGAACCAACTTCAGAAATGCTTTGTGGAGTTCTACTCTCCATGAAGAGAAGTAAGAGTACAACTCTACTGAGATGGAGAAAGGTACCCTTGAGTGTGATGGTCGAAACATATTTATATCTAAAGGACGGGCTGATATCATCCCTCCAACAGTTCAAAGGGAGAATTATCGAAAGAACACATGAGTGATACAATTGTGCCAAGATAACTGACAAGCTGCTAGACACTGAATGAAATGGCAGTCTGAGGTTGCTCTAATGGCATCCTGGTGCATGCTGAGCATACGTAACCTGTCCCTCTCCAAGGGGAGTGCTGTTGATCTGTGGAATTCCACACCACACTGCAATAGCAGTTAATGTGTGCTTGAGTGTGTATGTGTGAGTGTGCGTGTGCGTGCATGTGCGTGTGCGTGCACATCTGTGTGTATGTGCGGGTGTGTCTTGAAGAGTGCAACCATTCATTCATGTACACTCCTCTGTGTTTGTGCTCAATTAGACTCACTCTAGATTATGATTTGAAACCCAGAACTATTAAAGCTCTACTCAATGGCAGTTCATTTCTTTGTGCTCGCAGTCAAAGAGCCATGTGCGTCACTGCCTGATTGGGAGAGAGAGAGAGAGAGAGAGAGAGAGGAGAGAGAGAGAAAGAGGGAGAGAGTAGTGAGAGGGAGAGAGAGTTAGCGAGAGAGAGAGAGAGAGAGAGAGAGAGAAAGAGGGAGAGTGAGAAAGTGAAAGAGAGAGAAAGAGAGAGTGAGAGAGAGTAAGCGAGAGAGAGAGAGAGAAAGAGGGAGAGGGAGAAAGTGAAAGAGAGAGAGAAAGAGAGAGAGAGTAAGCGAGAGAGAGAGAGAGAGAGAGTTCATTTTTATGCTGGATGTCTGAATGGTCTGACACCTCCAGCCTGGCTGGCTAGTTGTCTGCCTCCTTGCTCCTCACATTGCTCGGACTCCCATCTGTTCTCTCGCCCCTCTTGTTGCCCTGCGTCCATGTGTCCTTGACCCCCTCCTGTACACACTCCTGAAGACGATGTAGTCAGAGCAGGTCAGCAGAGTACCTCAATGAATATGAGAAGAAATACTTATAAATACTTAATACTTATGAATAACTGCTAATGAAGTGTCTGCATCCTCCCACCCATATTTATCTTTCTCTGTCTCTGTCTGTCTGTGTATCTTTCTCTCTTTCTCTCCCTCTCTGTCTATGTGTATCTCTGTCTTTCTCTCTCTCTCTCTCTTTTGCTCTCTCTCTCTGTCTCTCTCCTTCCCATCTGTCACTCTGGTGTATTCTGCCCTGTTTGTAACGTGGGTGACTTTGTATGCCCATTTAAAGGTTTAGACTGTGCTTGTCTGCTCTCATTTAGTTCTGTCTGTATTGCACATGTCTTGTCAAATCCAATGCTATGCAATGAGACCGGATAACATTTGCATATATGTGTGTTTATCTCTTAATTACCAAAAGCATACAGAACAGGGTGAACATTTGCACATTTGTGTATGTGCGTGTCCATGTGGGTATGTGGGTGTGTGTTTGTATGTGTGTGTGTGTATGTATGTGTATGTGTGTGCCTGTGTGTGTGTATGCGTGTATGTGTGCGTGCGTGTGTGTTCGTGTATGAGTGTGTGTGTGGGTGTGTGTTTGTGTATGAGTGTGTGTGTGTTTGTGTATGAGTGTGTGTGTGTGTGTGTGTGTGTGTGTACACGTGTATGTGTGGTGGGACTGCATACTTGTTTATTTAATGCAATTAAGTGTTTCCTATCTTTCTATCACACAAACACAAACACACACAAACACACACACACTGCAGAAACCTCTGTGAAAGAATCTCCTGTGAAAACTCCTGGAACAGTTGGGCCGGCCTGCCGACGTGGTCACACGAGGACCGAGGGAGCACAGCAAAGCGGTCTAAATCTGCGGCATCATGCCTCCTAAGACTCCTCCTCCCTCTCTCTCAAGCCCATCTCGTAGTCTGAGTCAGAGTCCTTAGTCCACCAGCCACCATCCTCATGCCCAACCCGGCCCTCCAGTCACCTACAGTGGTCAGGGGGATAAATAAACCATCTGTGGGGGTGGGGGGGAGACAGAAACAGCCATCCCAGGATATTTCCAACACAACTGTCTCTGTCTCTCCCCCTCTTTTTGCCTGCTTCCCCCAGTCTTAAATGTCTTCATAAAAAGCCTTTTGTGACCTTGAGGTCCAGGCAAATGGAAATTGTCTACCATAGAGCCAGCTGGAGCGCCAGAGACAGTCTGTTACTGGCTGTCAAAACCACGGGGGCTAGGAGCTCTCATCTGTGGGTGTAGTCAGGGGACCCAAGAGAGGCCGGGCATTACGAAAGGAATGATTAGACCATTTGTCTGTTAAATTAAGAGCCAGGTTTTGTTTCAAAGCTCTGGGACCAGACGTTATTAACTATCGACCTGGTTAACGTTTATTCTTTGTATCCCATGGTTCCCATCGTGGTTAAAGGATCTAATTAGACACACACATGCACGCACTCCAACACACACACACAAGCATGCACTCTTCCACTCCCACTCCCATAAATGTTCAGACACACACTGCATACAAGGCACACTGTGCATGTACATACACTCTTATGTCCATGCAGCGTTACCTACCAATCCTTCATCCTTCACCTAACATTGAGCAAAGCTGTGAGCCCCTTCCCAATGTTCCTGTCACTACCTGACATGTGCTCTGGGGTGCCGACTCCTGGTACTATGGCTAGTGGAGTGAGACAGCAAGGAAGGCTGCTCAGTCTGCCATGTGTTGGGGTTAAACAGACAGTGGTATTCTGAAGATATGTGGATCATATGGCCATGGGAACAGCTAAAACCCTACCACAGGTAGAAGAGAAGACAATTTTTCTTAGCATAAACTGAAGATCATGGAGACCCCTGCAGTCTTTTACTCTTCCGGCATTGCTGTCCCACTGTTTTTGTTTACAGGATTAATCTCCGCTAGGCGCGGTGTGTGTACACATCGGCTGATCCGGGAGGCGTGGAGGGGGGAGTGGGTGGGGGGCAAAAAAATGGCGGCTCAAACGTCCATCAGCCGGTGGTTGGATGTGGTCAGCACAAAACATGCCACCCTGTTCAGCACCCCTGGGAGCGCGTACGATGACTTTAATCTGGTAAAGGGAGGAGAGGTCCATCACGTTTCGGGATCAGGATTCAGACGTTTAGGATCTCGTGGTGCTGCTGCCACTGCGGCTGTCGCTGTTTTCTGCCCGGCCAGCTGCTCTCTTTGCTCTTCCAGACCAAAAAACGAAATGCACACATGGGACTGGGGGAGGTGGGGAGGGGAGGTAGGAGTGAACAGGGGTGCCATGGGAGAGTGTGTTGAACTAAAGGAAAGGCCATAGAGAAAAATAGGATGTGCGTGTGTGTGTGTGTGTGTGTGTGTGTGTGTGTGTGTGTGTGTGTGCGGGGAAGGGGGGGTTGCGGGTGTGAGAGTAATAGAAAGAGCCTGCCCTGAAAACATAATGAGAATTGTCATGCCCATGGGGGGGGGTGAGGTGCGTGCGCAGGGCACTCATCCAGGAGAATGAGGGATGCGTAAAAAACACACCACTCTTAATGGGTGAGTGTGTGTGTGTGTGTGTGTGTGTGTGTTTGTGTCATGGGGCATGGTGCCATGGGTTTCAGTGCGCTCACTCACACACAGAGCCAGAATTGTTACTACTCCGTACAGAGACGAGGGCTGACCCACAATGCCCCCCCCCCCCCCCCCCCGTCTCCCACATTGCACCTGCAGCTATCGCTCCAGGCCCCTAGGACTTCTGGGAACGCCAGCGGCTCAGGCCACTACTGGCAGAGATGAAGCAGCCCTCCCACCCCACCCCATCTCGGGATACGCTCACCTTTCTTTTTAGCAGCTAAAATGTTTGATGTTTTGTTTTTCGTTTGGTAAAGCTAAGCTCCTTGTCAGTTACCACCCCCCCCCCCCTCCCCCCACACACACAGGCTCTCTCTTAGGGGTGGAATAGGGCTTGTACATCGCAACTTCACATCACAATGACGGCGTCCATTTTGGAAGCATGGGAGCAGTGTAATGTTTGTTATTGTGTTGGTAGTAATGACTTTTGGTCATTGTTTAGTAATTCGTCGTGAAATGATTTGTCATTATGGGGAGACATTGTTGTGTTTGAAACTGCCTAAAGCATTAGTCATTTACGGCCTAGGTTACGGCATATTGACGTTGATTTAGGATTTTACAGTACTACTCTCGAACTCTCGAGTCCTTTCAATAATTGGGTACCAAATGATGCATTCTGATGTACAAGCCCTATAGTATGTACTTGCTTACTACTTAAACTGAGTGAATACATACAGTTTGCGATGCTAAATACATAATTAACTTATTCTGAAAATATTGGAGTCAGAATTTCTAGTTTGTATTATGACAATACTATTAAATCTGACCTTGATGTCTTCATACGTCACATTTGATTTTGGGGGGCAAACAATGAAACATGTTTAACATATCTTGACACCAACACAATATCGTCATTCTTATATCAATACACGAACAACACTGTGTGTACCAAAATAATCAGCAGGTGGATTCTGTGGGACATGACAACATGATCAGAGGGCGGAAATAAAAACTGTCATACAAGCATCACACCGGGACCTCCAGCATGTCCTCTCAAATCCCCGGGTGGCCTTGTCAGACTCTGACAAGCAAAAAATAGGCCAGGCATGGGTAATGTGGTGGTCTCTCTATGTACAGCCTTCCTTTCTGCTTCCTGCTCCCCACTGGACTGAAACGCTTTAGAGGCTAATTAGCAATGATGAATCACTTTAGTACTGATGGGCCATACGGGAAAAGACTGACTTCATACCCGTATTACCTCACACACTCTGTTTGCAACCAGCTCCTGGGGAAAAACAGGTGTACAAAGGCCACACGTGGGTGCAGAAAGAGACTTGAATTGAACAGGTAAGGTATATATTTAGTGCGCTTTCCTTGATCGAATTCTCAAAGGGTGCATAACACTGCATAACACATTGTTCACAGCCAGTTCACAACATATCTTGCTGAATATAATATAGGCTTACTGATTTGTCCTTGTAGGGTGGCAGTGGCTCAGGAGGTAGAGCGGGTTGTCTGTCCAGAAGGTTGCTGGTTCGATCCCCGGCTCCTCCTAGCTGAGTGTTGAGGTCTCCCTGAGCAAGACACCTAACCCTAAATGCTCCAGACGAGCTGGCTGAAAAGCGCTAGATAAATCCAGTCCATTTACCATTTGTTTGTTCTGTGGCTTGAGGTGTATGTCAATAAGATTATCTTGCCGTTTGTGGTGAAATTGAGATGGTCTCCTTTCTCATCTCCTAACCCACAGTTAGCATTATATATCTAAATAGCATTTTAGCAACAACAACATAAAAGACAAATAACTCTTAAGAAAGAATAATAGAGTTTAACCGCATAAAAGTACAATAAGAGAATGTAGAATCCAAAGAAAACCGGTTTGCTTCATGAAGAATCATCCTTTGGACTGGATATTAAGGTGTTTAACAAACCATGTGTTATATTGTCTTTATCTGCCTGTCCGTCGCCTGTACCACACTTATTGTTAGCCTGTGATAATGACTTCTATACTTATACCAAGTGTGCACTTCCCAAACATTCTCGGTGTCTTCTTTGCTTAGACGTTTGGCGAGACCATGGAAACGAGAGTATGCGATTGATAATGACACGGTTAGGAACATTCTGAATGCGCCGCCAATTTCATAAATGTATCTGTGGGTTGACTTGTCACGCGCTTTGCTTCCACACACCACAGACCCAGATGAACGTTAGCAAGCAAACACGAGGCAAACGGCTCATTTCACTATAGCGACCAAATCGTTATTCTCCCCGCAAAAGGCCTCGAAATAGATTTTCATCACTGCCCGCTCTTCTTTTGACGTCTCAAGAAAGAATTAGCAATTTGTGTCTGCTTCCTTTTTTCCATCTATCAAGCGCTTTACAATGAAACAATGAGAGCACTCACACAATACATGTGGATCAAAGAAAGTCCTCAAAGGAAAGACTTCTTTTTAACGCAGTTCTGGAACAGTGCACTGATGTAAGTAACAATGGAAGTGAAGACAGGCAGTATAAAGGCCTTGGGTCTCTCCAGGGTAATCACTACCGCCACTGTGTTTGGACTCAATACAATTTTAGAAGCATCGCATTGGTCTTCATAGACAAGGGCATCTTTACTTCCTGCCAAGCGGAGAGCGGGAGACCGAGTGGGAGACAGACATGACTGATTTAACTAGTAGTGATGTAATGTTCAGAACACACACTGAAACACGGAGAGGGACGCTCACACACACACACACACACTCACACACACGTACACACACACGTACACACACACGTACACAAACACACACACACACACACGCACACATACATACACACACACACACACACACACACACACGCACACTATTTATGTATTTTGAACTGATACTAGCATTCTTCATCCTTATCAATCCTCACAATTTATCTAGCATACGGCTCACCATTCATCAGTTAAGACTGTGGCAGTATGGGGCTGTTAATAGTTTCACTTAAAAGAGAAGATTGCTTTTTCTCTGAATGGCGCGTAGCTGTTCAAAGAAACCCTGAACCCTGTGTGACTGACAGATTATATTGAGAGACACATATGAATCATACACATCACTTTGTGTGGTATAAGAGTCATTAGTGTGTCTGACCGAATAACATTTTGTTCTCCATTTTCGTTGCCACATTGTTTGTCAGACTCATTACGCCATAAAAACACACGGTTCAGCACAACTCTCACTCAAAGGCAGTGTTTTGCTCAATTTTGCTGGTGCCATTTATAATAGTGTTGGTGCAACCACATTAACAGGTTTTTCTGCTGCCATTGCTTGTTAGAAAACTATAATATCCTCAAACATGATAACATAGCATGTTTCATATTTTTTATTTATTTGTTAAAGATGCTATAATATTTTGAAATGTAAAAGTAAAATGGGGTACCTCTGAATATAAAATTTTTATTTGTGTGTATTCAGCAAACCCATACCCTATAATTAAAATAAAATAAAATAAATAAACATAATGTCTACATTATGTAGGCTTAATATTAATGCCACTCCACTTGAAAACTGGGCTTCTGGCCAATACATTTCTCCCACACCTCACTCTCTCCTTCAGGAAAGTCGAATCCACCCAATCTCATTAGTGAGCGAGTCTGCACATACTTCAGTTGGCACTCATCGATACACAAGATTTAAACCCTGGCTAGACCAGTCAGATTGGAGCTTTATATCTGTACATTGTAAGCATCAACATTGACACATCCGTGAGAAACTGCTCCCTGTGTGTAGGTTAGGGAGAGAACCCTATAATTTACATCCATTTGACATGCACCTTGGATTCCCACTCTAACACTCCTCTGCCCATTTCCAACTGCCTTCCGTGTTTTACTGTTTCACCACCTCATCCATCTTTCATGAGGAAAATCAAAATGGAGGAGTATCTGGAGGAGAAGATGAACTCAATATATTGAGGATGGGAAGTTTAAACTGCTTCAAGCCATGAGGATGATGAAGGCCCATGGTGGAATTGGTAAAAAATATTGAACCATTCAATTGTCACTTGTGTGGGAAAGAACAGATTTGTATGAATAGTGGATAGCTATAGACCCACAGTGCCTGCTAACTGCCAGATAAAAAAACATAACAAAGCCAATTTCAGGACTAAATATTTGAAGTGTGTAAGCCTATGTGCCGTATGAACACAGTTATTGAGAAACAGACAACGTTAACATAGCAAACGTTATCGCTATCGACCATCAACAGAAAGAACATCACAGCGTCCATTGGGAACAAATTCCAGTCCATGTCGGTAGATACAGGTGTGTGCATGTGAGAGTACATGTGCTGCTTGGGGCACACTACCATGGCAACAAAGTGGAGTTCATGGTTGGAACTTTGGATTTATGTCAAACTGCACTGTCTGCGTTTACAGACCACAAACCCTGACAGATGCTTTCCTGACCCCGGGGGCACTTCCACATCCGTCAGATTTACAGCAGCCACCATAATGGCTGACATCTTCGACGGTCACCTGGCATTAACCTTTTGACCTCAATAGTCTGTACCTCAACTCCATAACACCTTGCTGTCAGGGTATCCTTACAAATAAAGGGGGGGGAGGGGGGGGAACATTTAGGGACAATCCATTCTAGACATTCTGTGAATTGTATTTTCAAATAGCTCATGGTCTGTATGATTATACATATGATATAGAGTCTATATATAGGGAGTTCTGCGGATGTGAGGAAGGGAACTTACAACTTTGAAGTCCTCAGCTCGGCATTCTACGCCTCTGAAGTGGCAGGAGAGCAGCATTTCGCTGATGTCGTGTCCTGTGCGGTCGTAGAACTCCCGCATGTTGAAGGGCCGTGGCTTGAAGTTGTGGAAGTCCGCTTTGAGTTTCAGGGATTCCAGAACATTCTCCTCCACCAGGTGTATATCCCTGATCTCATACCTGCAATTAATGTAAGGAGCAATTGCAAGGGTTGCAGACAAAGAGAGAGAAAGGGGGTGGGGTTAAAAATGACAAGAAATGGGGATTACACTTTCAATATGTCACTTCACTGAGGCACAGACTTCAGTTTGATTGCAGTGCATTGACTTATTGATTTAGCTGTTGCTGCTGATACTGAAAAGTCATCAGACAAGATAACGTACTTGTGTCTCGATAGCTTTGTGTGTGTTTCTTGCGGCAGAGTGGAGTGAGTGCCCTAGTATATACTGTGTGTGTGGAGGTGATAGAGCGAGGGTTGTTCCATGTGGTTAAATAGTGCATGGGCAAAGCTTAAAGGAAAACTTTGAGTCTGTTTTGTGATCATTTTGGGTATAAGGGACTAATGCGGACAACGATTGTTGAGATTGGTCCAGTGTTTAGCGAGTACGCTTCAGCCGTAACCCGCAAAAACGGGCTGCAATGTAATCCTTTGGGGCGACAGAGCCCCCAACAATGTATGTCTTCCAAAAGTGCTTGTTTTTGACACTGTCAGGCTCAGATTATATTCTATTGTTCTGGAAAGGATCCCAACAGAGAATTAAAGTTGTTTCTTTACCTTTCCTTGTCCAACCAAGTCTCGCTCAATGAGAGTTAAATTGAGTTGTTGCGAAGGAGAACGGTGTTTTACTGAGTGAGTGACAGCTGGAGAGCGGAGAGTTCGTTGTGTTGGATTACGGAAGGCCTAGTTTAGTGTTATCTAAAATATTCGGGTGAAGGAGAGTTGAGATTGTAATGGCAATAGGGAATCATCCTGACGACGGTGCAACAACGAGATTCCAGAGAGAGACTTCTCCTTGAGCAAGGCTTGGTTGGACCCAATAACAAACAGACCGTGATCAAGCTAAAGGTAAAGAAACAAGTTTTATTTCCATAATAATATCATATAATCTGGGCATGTCAGTGGCAAAAACAAGCACTTTTAGAGGATGTACATTGACACATCGCTATTGCCCCAAAGGATTACATTACAGCCCATTTTTACACAGATAATGGCGGCAGCATTCTCTCTCAATACTGGACCAATCTCAAAGGTTGTTGTCCGCATTAGTCCCTTAGACCCAAAATGATCTGAAAATAGGGTCAAGGTTACACTGATTCCTGTCTCCCTGTCTAGCTATGGAAGCATTGGATCATATACACACTAAACACACCAAATGTATATCAATATCATTTATATAATATAATATAAAGAAATCATATAAATATAATATCATTTATTTAGAATTTTAAATAACTACAATTTACAAATGAATAAACTATTCATTTAGTAATTTGTGTGGTTTATTCTGATGTCTGTATAATAGGTTTGTCTTTTCATCCATCCGTGTATGCATGCTGTACGTGCAAGACCATAAGCGTGAATGGGCACTGTTCTTCAGATCAGACCCAACAGAGGTGGGTGACCCCACAAGGGTCACTCAGCTTACAGAGTACTGGAATATCGGAGGCGTGTTGGAATGTTTATCTCGATTGACTTCATCTGACCATGTGGCCCAGTACAGCAGAGCGTAGAACAATTTGAACTACACACAGACACACACACACACACACACACACTCCAGCCTCTCCCTTCACTCCCGCTGTGCTATTATTAACATGGCAACCATTTAAATAGGCTCTCCAAAAACAGCTGAATATGATTTTTTTAGAGAACACTTACTTTCCTAAGAGGCTTGTGGGTATTTCCGTATGAATGCCAGGAATATGACTATGAATGTTGGTCCAATGAATATGGATAATGTGGTATCACATTTATTTCAGTGATACGTGTCCATAGGTTATCCATAGCATCCATAATCTATATGCAATGCTTTTATAGATAATAAAAAATGCTTGAATTAGAAAAATTACGTTCTTTCTTGAGATGTAAGGTTTTTTATTCATCACACACACACACAGACACACGCGCGCACGCACACACACTCACACACACATACACACACACGCACACACTCACACAGATGCACAAGCACACACACACACACACACACATTCACATACACACACACTCACACGCAAGCACACACACACACACACACACACACACACACACACACACACACACACACACACACACACACACACACACACACACACACACACACAACCTAACCAAAACCCTCCTGTAAGGGTGCATGCTGGTCAGGGAGTACTAGAGCTGAACACCTTGGTATGTGTAAAGATTTATAGCACACCACAACATATTTCACAGACCCACCTATCTCTAAACAGTTCCCAACTGAATTTAATATGGCAATCGTTAAAGTGTTTATGGGATAGGAATGGTGTTCAATTCTAAACAGCTGTGTGTGTGTTTCAATGAAAGTCTGAACAGGTATCAAATCATGGTGGTAAATAACCATGTCGTTAGATGCATACATACTAAACCGGTGTCTACATTCACAATTGGTACTAAGCATGACCTCCCTCACACACATTTTGTTTACTTTTAAACCATGAGTTAGAGGCCGTTTGACTTCTATCCCAAATAAGAAGTGATGCAGGAGAAACCTGTCATATACTTAAGCCAAGCATTTCAGTTCCCATGTTATGCACCTCTCTCTGTCAACCAGAGATTAATCATACATGACCAGATGCTGGTTTCCTTCTACCATTGGCCGTGGTTGTCAACATGACACAACACCACAGTGCCCATAACATCCATGTGTTTGTTGCTCATTTAATATGAATGTGAAGGGATGTATATACGACTATGAACGCATAAATTAATCCTAATGCTGTTTATTTTTAACCATGATTGATTTACCTCCATGCAAGCTCTTGTGGCTTGACTGTTTAATTTATAATATCAAAGCAGATTGTCATTATGAAGCAGATGCTAGTTGTTGAAGAAATTCAAAGGGATCACATTCTCTTTAGAGTCTGCATCCTGTGTGGATACATGCTGCTGGGAAGCCCCACCATCCTACACTTTGAGCCTGGCTGCACCAATATGACTTATGATAGTTGACTTCATCTTTAGTATCCATGCTTTAGAAGAAATTAATGATGCTTGAACAACACTGAATCAATCGGATGTGTAATGGATTTGTAGTGTTAGCCTTTATGTGGACTTGAAGAGAAATAACCTTTTAGGAACGACTGAGGAGAGCACAGTTGTTGATGGAGTTATTTGATTGGTTGATATTGATATTTAATGAAATCCGAGGTAAGCACAGGCCTACCTCTGATTGAGGAGCGAGAGCAGCTCCCCTGCGTGGTACAGGTCATTCCGTGTCACGCGACTGAAGCGGAATGAGTTCAAGTTGCAAAATGTGACGGCGGGAAAAACCATCATTGGGGTCGTGACCTCGTCCAATTTAGTGACGTGCGGATACTCCAAGTAGAAGTGTATTCGATCCACGCACACGTACAGCAAACACGCCAGTGAGCTGAGGAAGAACGCCAGCCATAAGCAGCGTTTTACACAAACGCGCTCGTAGGTGAATATGTGAGAGATTCCGTGCAAGGTAGAGCTGTGGGCGAAAACCTCCAAAGAAGGAGGTTGACTAATGTCCATTTCTTCGGCATCTACTTTGAGGTCCATTTTCTCCTCTCTAAATTCTCAAATCAATGAAAAGAAATCCAGAACAAAAACGAATGTCTTCAACTACATAGCTAATCTGCCTATAGTCTCGCCATACTTGTGCACTGAATGTGGGAAGTTATCTGAATTTTAAACCGGGCTTCATACACCTGTGGCATAGCCCACCACATACAACCAGCAATCGGCTACTGATCCACTGGGCATCGAACGTGTGGAAGCCCGCCGAGGATGAGCTGTAACTCAGCAATCATAGCGACTCACTCAAAAATCGACCGTGGAGTTTGTCCACCTCCAAGCCTCGACTCTATCGTATCAAAACAATGAAGAACAATGCATTGTCTTTCTGAATAATCGAAATAAACGCTCCTTCGTCCATCTCCGTGCCGTAGGCTGTCACCGTCCTTTGCAGATCTCTTAATTGGATGGAATTCCTTAATTGGCAGTCAGAAAAGAGGCAGCAAAGTAGTTTCGATCGTCTATTTGATTGCAGCTGTTGCTGTGATTGTTAGTCCACCGGAACGTCCCCTCGCTGAGCGTGGATAAACGAGTAGAAAATGCTGTAACTATTAGATCAGAAATGTACATGCAGTTAAAACTCGATACCGTCGTCCGTAGGTATACGCGGATCTTTGGGTAATGATCAAGCACAGATCTGGTATTTCTTTAAACGTCGCTGCTGTGGTTGTCTTTCCATCGTGAGCGCGTCTGATCGCAGGAGCGAGCGGGAGTGCCAGTGTGTGTGTGTGTGTGTGTGTGTGTGTGTGTGTGTGTGTGTGTGTGTGTGTGTGTGTGTGTGTGTGTGTGTGTGTGTGTGTGTGTGTGTGTGTGTGTGTGTGTGTGTGTGTGTGTGTGTGTGTGTGTGTGTGTGGACGAGTGGTCTGGCTGGCATTCGCTTTTAAGCTCTGGGATGTTATAGGCTATAGTAGTGATACATTTTCCGTACACATGGAATAGCCCATGTAGGCTGTAGAGGGGCTTGGAATTAATGAGATAACCGTGGCTAAAAGAGGGGATGTATACGAGTATAACCTGATACAAACTCGAGTTTGCAGAAAATGTTCTTATTATATATGATTCTTATTATTCTTATTAAGTCATTTTTTTCTGTACAAACAGATTACCCACAAAATGCCTCTGGAAATACAATTTTGGCATGAGGGTTGATTTGGAACAGCAGAAAAATGAAAAATAGATTCAATTAGAATAAATTAATAGAACAATTAAATAAAAAATACAAATAAGCTAAGGAAAATGTACAAATAATTAAAACACGTCCGTTCTGGTCCTTCCTGCCTCTTGAAAAGACGTGTAATCCTGTTAAACAATAGCAGAGGAAGACAACAAACGCTCTCCGTGGTTCTGATTTGGCAAGTTTGGGCACATGCGAATCCTCTCCAGGACGGCAGGGGGCACTGGAACGCAGCACACGACGCGGGCGCTCCAAGAAAACACAAGCGAGTAATAAAATGGCGATGCACGAAATGATAGCACGTTTCTGTCGACTGACGGGACGAAATATTTGCTCTTTGTCAGTCAAATGCACGCGGAATACAACACTACCAGCTAGTAGGCGGTATATATCTAGATCAACTGGAAATAGTGAGTGATTCATCTTTGACATGCATGGGTCCTTTGAGAACCTTGATCGCCCGCCTTCCCGTCCCGTCCCATGTATACTTCAGCGTAAACACGGTCCTATTTACGAAGCAACTTCGTTTTCTCTGTAATTATCTCATATTAATGAGGTCAAATTTCGCCTTCATCCTAAATATCAGTAGATCAAAAACAAACAACAACCAAACAACCGTTGTATTGAGGCTTAATAAACAATGTTGCCTTAATAACATCCAACAAGTCAGCAAGGGGTTGGGGGAGGGACGCTCAGTTCAGACAGACCAGAGTCCTGTGTCAGATTACTGTGAGGGTAGACGACAGTTCATGTCAACCACTTTTGCTTCCTTGCCCTAATGGAATATTTAGGCTACTGTGTTTATTATACGCATTTAATTATGCCAACATATATATATTTTACATGGATATACCATAAGAATATGTAAATGATTTAAACCCTTACAACTATGTTAGCTATACTCATGAACAACAAACACGTCAACAAAGCACGAACATTGCGTTTTTGTTGTCATTAACTGCAGGCATACAGTTCAGACTCGACGAGCGGACTGCACACAGCAGTCTGGACCTCTTCAAGAAGGACACGGGTGTCATCTACCGCATGCTGGGCCTGGACCCCAGCCATGTCCAAGATAACCCTGAGCGCTTCCGCGACTGGGCCGTGGTGTTCGGCAGCGAGGAAATCACAGGTGGCCGTCACTACTGGGAAGTAACGGTCAAAAGGTCACAGGAGTTCCGCTTGGGCGTGGCCGAGGCGAAGATGGCTCGGGAGGACTGCATCGGCACCAACGCCGCGTCCTGGGTGTTTGGTTACACCCAGCGGAAATGGTCCGCCATGACCAGCAACAAGATGGTTCCCCTGCAGCTCGTTGGGAAGCCTGAGCGCGTCGGTGTGCTGCTGGACTACGAGGCTGGCCTGCTGGCGTTGGTGGACACTGAGAGACCGAAGATCATCCACAGCATCAGGGGCCGCTTCAGGGGCCCCCTGTGTCCAGCCTTTGGACTTTGGGACGGGGAGTTGCTCACACACTCTGGCCTCGAGGAGCCAGAGAGCTTGGTGGGATGTTAATATGAGATAGGTTCATAAGACTTCAAAGCAAATTCAATATTGGAGCTCATGAAAATAAAGAGGGGACATGGTTTGGTCATATTTCAAACAAACAAGTAGGGTTAGGGCTACTAATCTGTACACCTTGCTCACTTTATAATAGCAATATACGTCCAGTGTTCACAATGTGTTGCACCATTATGAAATGTATTCAGTTGATAATTCATACAATCTCAGGCCATCCAGTGTAAAAGCTATTTTTGTGTATGCATTTATGTATGTAGCTTATGTAGCACAAGTCAAAACAATGTGAGAAATACAATATTTTTATGGAGTGTTCTTTTTTGGGTGGAGGGATGGCTAACTGACAAGTATTATGTATACAATTGTTACTATATATTACAATGTCAAATAAAGATATAATTGGGACTTCTCTGTAAATCAGATTTATTACCACGTTTCATGTTGCGATTTCAAAGTATGTCTTATTGGATTCCAATAATTTAGATTTACAAATCACGGCGGCCAACACAAGCTATCAGCTTTGTTAAGCTCTACCGCCTAGGTGACAATCATGAATCTATGCTGAATAGAAAGTGTCAATGCTTGCGGAATAAATAAACAAGTGAACGAAGCAGCCTATCATATTTACATCAGTGAAATTTGCCATCAAAAGTTTGCAACCAAAACAAAAAACGGTTCAAACACATTGACTTAGTATGCAAAGCCATGCTAATAAATGTAATTCATTCCTTTCCTAAAACCATTTAAACCAATATACAAAAGTAATTCACAATGTACAATCTCTGAATTGGGAGGCCCCACACTTTGGCCAATCATCGTCTGAGCTACCCCTGATGACTGCATAGGGTATTTTAAGATGGACAGAATAGAAGCACTTTCCATGTTCTATCATACTCCCAGCTTCTTATTTGGCTCAGACCACAACCTTCACTGTGTCCAAAGTGGTCTTCTGCTCTTCAGTTTCAGGCTGGGACTCGGTATCAGAGTACCCTCTCTGGTACTCTTGCAGGACAGCAACCACACCACTGTGGCCAAACTGCAAGGCGTCATCTAGAGGGGTGTTCCCCCACCTAACGAGGTACACAAGATACATTTTAAGAGTTCAAAATGTCTATTATGGCTATAATTCCAATAATGATTACATAAAATAAAACAATTGTACCTGTCTTTTACTTGCGGGTTCACCTTACAAACTTCGGTTAGAAACACGACTGCATTCTCATGACCTACAATGTATGAACACAATATAAAAAAACAAAGCCTCTTAACAAAAATACCTCATATTTCTGAGTCATTATATTTCTTATTTATATTTATGTAATGACGAAGATCTACCTTCGGCAGCAGCGACGTGGAGGGCAGTACGAGAGTCATAGTCCCTATCCTGCATGTTTACAACAGAGAGAGCAAACCTAGAGACGGAGGGGCGGAGAAGAACAGACAGACACATGGAGGTTCAATCAAGTGACGGATGGCAAACAAAAGCAGAACTGTTAAGCCGACTGTCCTTTAAATGACCACGCTCCAAGGATAAAACCTTGGAGATTGATTATTTTCCACCAGAACTCCTGATGATGTTTAAGGTTGTACATCACTGACCTTCTGAGAGCCGAGACGTCTCCAGTGTAGGCCGCAAACATCAAATTGACCACAGACTTGTGCTGATAGGAATAGACAGGCAAACATGATGCTGAGTGGGGTACATGTCACATCAGCACTGTACCATAAATATAGTCCTGAAATATATGTGTGTCTGGGTCATATGAGAGTAGAGAAATTGTACTGTAGGTCTTACTGGGTCATCATCTGATTGTCTTCTAGGATCATGCTTCTTCGTGAAGTGTCTCAAGTTGTCGTAATTGTGAAAGTTGAAGTACGACACCAGGTCCTATGTAATAAAAAAAAAAGCATTAAAGACCATTGAACTTATAATATAAAAGAAGGTGGAATTTACGATATATTATTATGGACCTTAATCTTTTTCTTTAATTATTAACATCAAAATGTGTATCTGACCTGACAGAAGTGAATACCGCGAACACTGTTGCCGAGGCGATCTAGGGGTGGAGACCAGCACATTATTCCCATAACATTAGGAACCACCAGCAGCACCGCACCCGAGACACCAGATTTAGCGGGCAGGCCCACCTGTTGGAGAAAATAAGCAAATTAAAATCTAAAAATCTTCATGAAGATATTGTTTGGAATCACATAGATGTTAAACAAAATTGTCAAAGATTCTCATGGAATTCTCACGTGGAAGGCAAACTGTCCGGAGAAGTCGTACATGCCACAAGAGTGCATGAGGCTCAGGGTGTTCCGGACAGCTTCGGCGCTCAGGACACGCTCTTCTGTGATTGGGCAGATGCCCCCGTTGGCCAGGGTGGCGGCCATGACACTTGCTGACTCACAGTTCACCTCAATGGAGCAGAGCTGGAAGGATGAATAGAAGGAAGGCCAGCAGCACTCAGTAAACCAGAGAAAGATACAGAGGAGTTTATAGTTCAAAATGTCCAAAAAGACCGTGTCCTCTCACCTGGAAGTAGAAGTCTAGGGCGGCTGTCATGTCTGCGTTTTCCGGAAAGCACTGCAAACGGCCAACGGTGCAGAGGTTCAGGGCAAAGTTTGTGAACATATGTTAAATATTTTGTTAAATGATTAACAACAGCCAGCAACATCTACATAAACAAACAGCACTCACTTTTTTCTCTTTCAGATAGTAACCAATTGCATAATTCCGGTCTCCAGTCTCCTTTTCTGACTGAAATCTGTACAGTTAATAGTTATATTAACTCTATACTCTATCTCTAATAGAGATTGTGGTTCGATTTTAAAATCAGAGGAATTTTGGTTGTTCATTTACAGAAACCGACACTCACGTTGCATTGCTGAAACCCACAAACTCTCCACCAGCTGTTCTTTTCAAATAATCCATAACCTGCAATGATGACACAAAAAGAGTGCATTGCCTTTTAGGTTACAAACAGCAATAAAAAAGCCAAACAAAAGTAGAAAACGAATGAGACTATTCAAGTATGTTAAAAGGCATAGAAATCTCTCAAAATCAAAACCTATTTACTTACATGGTCAAACCTCTCGGCCTTGTTTGAAACAGGCTGGGAAAAGACAAAAATAAAACATTTTCAGTTTACCCTCGAGGTTAATCATTCCCTCTTCCTGTAGATGGCAGTGTTTGTGTTCTCTGACGTCAAGCCTTGGTCTCTATTCTGAGCGGGGCATCTGGGTATGACGGCTCAATATCGTCTATCAGTCAGTGAAGCACATGTCAACTGTGTTACATGCCCTTAAAACTTGAGGTTATTGCTCTGCTTGAATTTCAGTGCTAAGATGTTTGCCAAATTTGAAGGTTTCCCAACAGGGAAGGGGGCGCTGAATTTAATGAGCACACTCGTAAAGGTTCCCAATATCAAATATACCCTGACCTTTAAGGATGCTCTTTGACTAAAGTTAGACGAAGAGGTTCAGTCGCGTCACTTCACACACAGAAATCCCAATCAATGTTTTTTCTTTTTTACATTTCTTTGTGCATGTGTGTGCACCTTGTCGTGTCCTGGGTTTCAATTGGCCAGACCCACACACACGCCCAGCACGGTCAGTCGCAATGCTAAAAACCATGCAATGCTGAACCTGACCCACATACGATAAGAGCCCTATTTGCCCAGCCAGCTGGAAGGGACAGGCAGCAAGAGATAGGGGAGCTCCGCCTTTAAGACTTGCCTACCAAAACGACAAATACCATCCGCCAATAGGTTGTAGGTTTTAAGAGTAGGCTAAAAGCAACGTGACTGCAGGTCAATATTGACAAAGTAGAAACCATGCAATGTGATCAACATAGTATCCTTTTCTACTTTGATGGCCGCATCTCTGTTGATATTTGATATCTTCCCATTTAAAGAATTCCGGTATATTCGTTTGTGCAGTCAATATTCAGCATGAGGTATCTGTGGGATTGATGTCAGATGCCCATTGTTTCATACCATGCTTGTCAAAAATGCAAGTATGAAGAAGACTTGGTCTGACTTTCATTCACATGAACCCGCCATTAATTCATCATGATTCTCATTATTGTGTCACCAGAACAATACATGTATTTTATTGTACCTTTATTAGAGAGCTGACCACAATGGCTCCAGCATTCACCATGGGGTTGTGTGGCTTATCTGCACAGGGGAGGGAGAAGACGTTATCACAGAGTGGAAGGCACAGGGGCCATAAACTACAGTGATCAGAGCAACAGCTAGACAGGGGCCCCGATTGGGTTTAATTGGTAAACTGCTGACATAATGTACAAATTACGTTTTAGTGGCAAACTGAAACAGCTAAGCAACTAATAGATGCACTAGTTTATCAATCTCACAGTCCGATGGCATAGAACACTCGAAAATGTTACTTTTATGTCTGGTTCCTGTGCCATCAACACTCAGTTGTATTCCCATGGTTATTAAGTAACATCAATGACAACAATAACAACGTCATTCATTGAAGGATATCTCAGCGAAGCGCACTACGACCATGTATGGCTAGTTCAAGTTACAATGTGTAACATTTCCACTAGCTCGTAGCTTAAAATAACCTGGACATATCTTTAGGCAACGCTGTTCGATAGTGATTTCAATAATATTATCAATAAAATCACATCCTGTAACTGATATATTCTACAAATAAAAAATGCTGGCCAGCCCACATCTCTTTTTGTTTACAAGAATCTTACTTTCAACACTCCCAAACCCCCCCACTCAGGACACCCAGCCATCCGAGCTATGCTAGTTCACGTCACACAGTTGTACAGCCAGTAAGAATGGACGGAACACTGTTTTTTAGTTTTTTGAATCCTACTAACTGGGAGGTGCTCAATCTGACACGGTGCAAATTGAATAACCTCATTCATACCAAGCAAGGACAAATCGAGCTAACTCAAAAGCGCGTCTTGTCCATCCTTCGTCCTCACCTTCATCGTTGAGCGACAGCTTGTTGAACTTGAAGCCGCTCGGCTCCTTGTCCACGTAGCGGTGCACGTGCTGCGTGCCCAGCTCGTGGACGGCGAAGGCGTACTCCAGAGGCTTGACGCATGACTGCAGACAGAACGGAACCTTGGTGTCACCCACAGAATGTCTACACCACGCCAGGAGGACATATAGAGCAACCACAATGGCATGGGATGAGTGTTAGCGGCACGGTTAGGGAGAGTGGTCGAGGTTGTCGTCGTTTCGTTTTTTTTGTTTTCCCTCCCTCCCTCGATGTGCAAAGAAAAATGAACGGAAAAAAAAGAGAGAATGAAACATGAGATGATGATTGTTGTTGATGTTGCCGATAAATGTTTGCGTTTACCTTTGCCCGTCGACTGTGCACAGAGACACGCCCCAGAGGTCGGGGCTGAACTTAGCCAGCTGGGGAATGTAGTCGGCTACCTATACAAGAAATGGAAAGGCAATGATATTATGAAGGCGCTGGATGAATAGGTGCATATGTGACTAAGTGTGTGTGTTTGTGTGTGTGTGTGTGTGTATGTGTATATGTATGTGGCCTCACTTTTCCTGCATTCTGCTTTTGTGCACTGTCGAACAGTTTATTGATCTGCTGGGAAAATTCCAGAAAGTCTGGAATGATGAATTTCTTTTTAAAGGCCTGGGTCAGTAGTATGATGCTGTTGCCAACACACCTGAAATACAACACAAGCCACATAGAATGACATTTCATACAGGACATCATCAACAATTACATGTGGTAAGGCACTGCCATTCATCCTTATTGACAAGAAGTAAATACCAAATTCTGATGTTTTTCAGTTTTACATTTATTCTTTCAACTTTTTTTGAATTTGAAATGTTCTATTAATAATTAATTAACAACAGTAAGACAGATTATATTATTTGTAAAAGACAGTTGCAGAAATAAAATAAAAGATAGACGTCACTATTTCCATAGGCCTATTTATAGGCCCCTACTTATTCTTTAAGAATGCTGTCCGATGTCGGCAATGCCAGGCAGACGTGTGAGTATATGTAGACTCATGAGCTTCCAGTTCGTTCACACTACACTAACCTACTACCATTACGATCCAACAGGATGAATGCCTGAGGCATTAAAGTAAATGATACTGCTATCACAGCAGCTGGGAACAGTGAGACCTTTCTAATTAGCTGAGCCTGCTTATATAATTGGCACTGTCGGAAGTTGAAAGGAAAACGTGCATTATTTATTTTTTACATACTATACTTGTGAGTGTGACCCCGTGTGAGTGTGAGTACCCTGATCTCCTTACAGGGTGAGTGTGAGTCAGAGCAGCTGTTGGCTTTAAAAGTCCCGACTGTATCAGTCACTTGGATTCATATAACTTGCTGCACCTGATCAGCCAGAATCCTAGACAACACTGACCCTCAGAGAACCCCCAGGCCAGATCTAAACCCTGACACTGGTGCATTAGCTCACTTATAGATCAGTGGTTCTCAACTGGTCTAGCCTCAGGACCCACACGTGTCATTAGTCATCAATGAAACAACAACAAAAATATTGCAGCAATCAACAATGCCTTCATATACTGTTAAAAATATCGAGTGAACAAAAAGCTGCCACAATTGGGGCTAGACTCAATTAAATAGTTAGCCAGTGAAACAGGAAAAACATTGAAACATTCATAGGGTTCTTTCTAAAGATTAAAGTTTGGCCTATTTTCTGGACCCACTAGTTGAGAATCATTGCTTCATATGATTGATGTAATGGGTGTTTGATTGATGTAATTAAATAAACTATAATCCTTTTTAGTTATAATTTGTTTGTTGAACCAACACGGAGTGATGTAAACACTCAAGTCAGTCCGGGTTTAGAATCACACCACACAAATGACAACACAACTGACTTCTTGAAGAGCTTCTGGTCCATGGTGACGGGCCCGTTGGCGTCCCGTTTGAACTGCTGGATCTGACTGATGCAGTCGCGCAGCCTCGGGTCGGTGGTGAGCAAGCCCGTCTTCCTCAATGCCTAGAGCGATGCAGAAGAAAACGTAAATCCTTTAAGCAAGAAATCAAAGCACGTTGATTAATTTATTATGTGCACAACCATGCCACATCAAGTATGGCAGCAGTAAAAAACAAATGTGGAAAAGATCTGGCGATTGTGCAAAGGAAACCTAAGACCATCGACTAAGGGATGACAAGGGGAAGGTAAACATAACTGAAAAATAAAGATAATATCATGAAATAATAATGAAAAGAGGGCAGATAAATGGGTGGAGAAGGGAGTCACGCTGACTGCCGAATCACAATTTGGAACACAGCAGACGTGAAAAGAAACTGTAGCTCAACTAGTGAGCTCAACTCTTGACACTCCCATGTTGACAGGAAGTGCATGACAACACATGTGCCTATTTCGGGGCACATTATTTGCGGGAGTCCGACCCCCCCTCCCAGGATACATTCCAGGTTATTTCCATGCAGTGCATTTCACTGGCTCAGTGACGGATTCCCACGAGGGCTCAAACGTGCCTGTGTCGCAGGTTGGTCATGCTCTGTGGCAGTATGTCAGCGGGACGCATTGCTCTGCATCTCAATACTTGTCCCAGTGGCTTGGTAATGATTAAATACTAGATTATAGAGTAAAGTATTCATGGGGTCTAATGGACAACCACATGATCACGTCGAAATGAGTACACATTTGAAGTAAATTTGCATTTGTACAAGGTCTCCAATTTAGTAAGAACTAAATGCACAGATGACATGTTTATTCTTTGGATAAACATGTCATGCAGAAGAAGGTTTCAGTCTACACAGGGCACAACCAAACTGTATGAAAACAGTATATTTCTTTTGATATGTATTATTGTGTCTCATAATGTATACGACATATGCAAGACCAATTTACTAACTGTACCCGTACCTGTTCAAGCCATGCTAAAACATACTGTAGCAAAGTCACAAAGTCACACCACCTACGTATGTGGTGTGTGACTTTTCTGGGCTCCTCCAAACACAAAATCCATTGTCACACAATGCAGACAATGCAACAAGACAATGGTGCTCCACGCTGCCATGTAGGAGATCTCTGCCTGAATGCATGCGGTGACAGCTGGTTTAACCTGTTGCACATTAATGCCTTAATGTGCAACAGGTATGCAGCCTCACCCAGCCCCAGAGTCCAATCAGATTCGGCCAGGCGAGGCTGCTTGAACCAGCCAACATCCACACAAACCAAATTACAAATGACATATATATTTATTATTATACCGTATATTCTGATAGTATTCAGTTTCAGCTTGCGATAGGTTTTAGTGTGCTCCGTTTTCCCCCTGGTCTCCTGAACAAACACAGGTCTGCGGTGTCATCACTAGCCACCAATGTTTACCCAGGTTAGTTCTACCAGAGCTGCTCTTTCATACACACATGGCTGCGTTACCAAAGAAGCCATGGTCATGCATTACACAAGCTTCCTTTTCGTGGGTTTGAAAACGATTTGGCTCCTTTTAAAGTAATATGCGGCGATAAAACAAAACAAACAACAAATCACTTAAGGAAGAGCCACTTAAAATATTTAAAGTTACGGCTTGTGTATTAATAGGGTTGGATGAACACAACAACATGCCTCTCTGGGGTTTAAAATAGGGTTAGCTGCAGTCTTCCCAATGGTAAATAATGGACTCCTGGCAACACAGTGGATGCGTGACTTAAGAGCCAGGTGCAAATAGTGCGGATGAACTACTTTGCACCTCTTAAATGCTTGGGTGTGTGCAAGTCCCGAGCACAGCTACAACGCTGTGCGACAACATACCTACCAGCTTACCACACATTAGTGGTAAACAGCACTAGGTCCAGCAGAGCCTCATCCAAGCTCTGATCCCATTCAATGGTGTTGAGTTTGTTTTATATTAAGTTTGTTTAATATGTTTTAAACATATTCACCCATGGCTTTTATAATTTTAACCTTTACATTTACCTGATAGCAGCTTTGTCTTTATGACCCTCTTTCATTACAACCATGATCAACCCTTCATTGTGTAAAACCCTGCTGATTTACTCATTTACTAGCTATTTTCCGTGATCACCCCCTTTTGACTTTGATCACCCCTTTTAGGTATCTTATCTGATGAATTTCCTGTATATCACACCTCCAACTTGTGATGTTCTCCCATACGAATCAAGTACAACCAATGTTGCGTGGAAGACACTGCCTGTGTGTGTGTTTGCGTGGATGCCAACAGTCTTCCTGTGATCATGCTTCATTCATTAAATAAAATACTTTCAAGATGCTGTCAAGAGTGTCAAGGAGAAGCTATTTCTCTTCAGCTTAGGACATCAACTATATGACAGGGTTTGCATTCCCATTTCTAGAACTACCTTCATGTGCAGATGCAAATGTTACTGTGGCTTCAGTTTGGGCCAATAGGATTTCTATAGTTTTTGCTTGCTTATTTAGCAACATTTTTTTTTCCATGCATTGCCATCGGCTTCTTAGGACAATGTGTTTGGACATCACAGACAATCACGCAGGCATGCACAGAGGCATGCACAGACGCATGCTCACTTGCACGCACACACACACACACACACACACACACACACACACACACACACACACACACACACACACACACACTAGAAATTTAGAAAATGTGTGATGAACTTACAGAAATGAACTGGGATAGGGGGATCTTGTCTTTGCCATCTGTGATGGTGTAGAAAAGCAGATCCTCCAGGCCATGTATCAACCGGTTTCTGTATAAACAGCACACACCATGTTCAGCAGGGCATCATAATGTCAACAGCTCCTGTATTGATACAGAAAGCTATTGGGCAACATGTTAGTAGGGTAATAACATGTACTGGTATGCATGCACGCGTCCTGTTCCTAACATGTACTCTGCACTTGTACAACAAATACACAATCTACTTAAAAACCATCATTTAGCTTTCACCAATAATGATCAAACCATAAGTACTTTTCCTATAGCTCATATACTAGTTTAAAACTTAGAATACATAACTAAACGAACTTTTTGGTATTATTAGTCACGTCAAATCGTTCTAATTGAGCAATAACATACTTGCCGCGTTGTTCATCATGATGAGTCGTCTGATGGTGAATGGATCGCTGGATCTGCGATGCTGAGCTCCACCAGAACAGTTGTGAACCGGGATGTGTCCTGTACAACGCCGTGCTTTCAGCTCCAACCCGGGTAGAGTTTGCACCATTTTTCAGTAACAGAAGAATCCCTGTATTAGTTGTCCGTAGACCTTTAATGCAGTGCATTGTTGTGCGAAGTGGTCACTTCGATAGTACCCACAGAGCGAACGTGTAGGTCACAGCGAGAACTAGTAGTGGTGGAGGTGGTAGTAAAAGTGATTTGAAACGCCTTTGGTCATGAACTAAAGTGGCTGCGGCTTCCTGACGTGAGGCACAGTTGCTTGGGGGCGTGGTTTTGAAGGACACATTAGTGAGCTGCTGGACATACAGGTGCATCTCAATAAATTAGAATATTGTGAAAAGGTTGATTCATTTCAATAATTCAATTAAAAAAGTGAAACTCATATATTATATTGATTCGTTACACCCAAAGTGAAATATTTCAAGCTTTTATTTGTTTTAATTTGGATTATTATGGCTTCCAGCTCATGAAAACCCAAAATTCAGTATCTCAGAAAA
This sequence comes from Lota lota, assembly GCA_026745465.1. NCBI lineage: Eukaryota > Metazoa > Chordata > Actinopteri > Gadiformes > Lotidae > Lota > Lota lota. The sequence continues at coordinate 2,224,085 of JACYXH010000319.1, read as the reverse complement.
TGAGAACATTGTGGAAAGGTTCAATAATGTAGACTCAAGGTGTCACACTCTAACCAGCAAATTAACTCAAAACAGCCTTTAAATGCTCTCTGTCTGGTTCAGTAGGCTTCACAATTATGGGGAAGACTGCTGACTTGACAGTTGACATTGACACCCTCCACAAGGAGGGTAAGCCTCAAAATGTCATTGCTGAATAAGCTGGCTGTTCACGGAGTGCTGTATCCAAGCATAGTCATAGAAAGTTGAGTGGAAGGGAAAAGTGTGGCAGGAAAAGGTGTACAAGCAACAGGGATAACTGCAGTCTTGAGAGGATTGTCAAGCAAAGGCCATTCAACAATTTGGGGGAGCTTCACAAGGAGTGTACTGAGGCAGGAGTCAGTGCATCAAGAGCCACCACGCACAGACGTATCCAGGACATGGGCTACAACTGTCTCATTCCTCGTTTCAAGCCACTCCTGAACCAGAGACAACGTCAGAAGCGTCTTACCTGGGCTAAGGAGAAAAATAACTGGTCTGTTGCTCAGTGGTCCAAAGTCCTCTTTTCAGATGAAGGTACATTTTGCATTTCATTTGGAAATCAAGGTCCCAGAGTCTGGAGGAAGAATGGAGAGGCACAGAATCCAAGTTGCTCGAAGTCCAGTGTGAAGTTTCCACGGTCAGTGATGATTTGTGGAGCCATGTCATCTTCTGGTGTTGGTCCACTGTGTTTTATCAAGTCCAAAGTCAATGCAACCGTCTACCAGGACATTCTAGAGCACTTCATGCTTCCTTCTGCTGACAAGCTTTATGGAGATGCTGATTTCATTTTCCAGCAGGACTTGGCACCTGCCCACACTGGCAAAAGTACCAATACCTGGTTTAATGACCATGGGATTACTGTGCTTGATTGGCCAGCAAACTCGCCTGACCTGAACCCCATAGAAAATGTAGGGGGTATTGTCAAGAGGAAGATGAGAGACACGAGACCCAACAATGCAGACGAGCTGAAGGCCGCTATCAAAGCAACCTGGGCTTCCATAACACCTCAGCAGTGCCACAGGCTGATCGACTCCATGCCACGGTGCAGTAATTCATGCAAAAGGAGCCCCAACCAAGTACTGAGTGCATATAAAAGAACATACTTTTCCGAAGGCCGACATTTTCGTATTACAATTCATTTTTTTACTGGTCTTATGTAATACTCCAGAATATTAAACGTAAAAGATCCAGAATTTTGGGTTTTCCTGAGCTGTAAGCCATAATCATCAAGATTAAAACAAATAAAGGCTTGGAAGGCTATTTCACTTTGGGTTTAATGAATCTATATAATCAGAGTTTCACTTTTTACATTGAATTGTTTAAATTAATTAACTTTTCCACAATATTCTAATTTATTGAGATGCACCTGTATGCATGTAGCCCTACCCCAAAACAAAGCTTGAATTGTGAGATTCCTGGAACCTCAGCAGTAGCATCATAAGACCATCCTGTCTTATATTCACGTTTGCGTTTCGCAATACATCGTTATAAAAACACCAGACAATCAGAGTCAAGCTCTTGCTTTCTTTGCTCTGGCCGAGTTAAAATTGAAAGCTAAAAAAAATAATACAAATAAACTAAAGCATATTCTAATCGGACGAAAGACTTCCGTGCAGATTTATGTTAATATTTGAACAACGTTATTGCGGGTATTTGGGATTAAGATTGTTTTGATTGCTCCGTAGGTCGCAACACTTTCCTTGGGTGGTGCAATTCTTTTTTGTAACTCGCTCGTTGATTGGTCCTTCAATTCCTGGGAAGGCTTTCAACGGGTTCGAGGCGCGCCGTACTGATCTGCAGAGAGAAACTGAATGTGTGAACTCGCGAGATCAGGAGGGTCTCTATCAGTTCAAATGGAGAGCTGAACTGAACCAACTATTATTGAATGTGCGTGCATTCATTGTAGGTTAATTATATAAAAAAATGCAGGTATATGACAACAATGTTATTTTAGACAATTTCAATAAAATCATAAAACAATGGAAAAATGTAACCGGCACTTTTAACATTCCCGATAGGAAATCTGGTTAGGTTAAATGTAAGGGTTAAATTAGGTAGCCTACGCTATGCATCTACTACCATGGTCCAAAAACAACAGCAGTTACATTGCGACACCTAAAGGTGACCATGAGCTATTACACAAGCAATACAACTCTCTTTACTGTCTGTAGGTGGCACACTGACCCCAGAACTCACGGCAACGGTCCCCTATGATGTTTTTGTCTATGATGTTTGTCTAGCTTAGGCCTACTTACTTAGGCTACTTCATTAGGAAGGGCCATTGCTTCTGTTATACTTCAGTGCTTTAGTGTATTAGAAACTGTATATTACTACAAAGAGGTTTTAAGTTAATTACTTTATGATTTGTGTTTCTGTCTTTCTGGATATCAGCCTGTTGCTACTGCCAACTGTCTATAAATTGTGTGGACGTCACTATTGTTCTTTCATAATGGTTCCACTTGCCTTTTTTCTCATCAAAGGCATACGGAGGAAGCAATCAGGCCGATTGATTTTTCTGTTTGTTCGAGGGAAAGGAACAAGACAGTTGAGATACAAACAGTTGAGGTAGTTAAATAGTTTAGAAACAGTTGAGGTTGAAACAGTTGAGGTAGAAACAGTTGGGATAGAAACAGCTCAGATGGTCCACCTTGCTCATATCTCAGAACATACATATGTACAGTAGACCTCCATCTGTAGGCCTGCAGATGAGGCATCACTAGGCACATACATGTAGAATGTGTAGAATGTGTAGAATTAACTTTTCACACACAGTTCAAAAGGTAGGCATCCTTTAAAAGGCTCAGTTTGCAAATAAATGAGCACTCACACTTTTTTCGGTGGCCCGCCTTCACCTTGCTATAGGCACGGACCCCCCCCCCCCCCCCCCCCCCCCATCCCCACACACCCGCCTCGCCCCTTCTCCGACGGGTGTGCACACTAACCCCATGGCCCCTCGGCATTACCTCTGCTGCTTGTAGCCTCTCTGTTTTCTTCAGAGAAAAAGTTTTTCATTCCTCGGTCAATGAATGCTAGCTTTGTCCCCCCTGGCGTCCATCTTGTGTGAAAAGCCCCCCCCCCCCCCCCCCCCCCCCCCCCCCTCGCTCCCTCAACCCCCGTCCCTACACAAACTTAACCCCCCGCACCACCGCCGTCCCACACAGGAAGAGAAACACCCAGGGCCTGAGGCTTTGCTTCAGACTCAGGAGACTGAGGCTCAGGGATAATGTTGGAGGAGTAGCCAATTCAGATTGAGCAAGATGAGGTGATTTGTAGCTGTTCAATTGTGTTTTGGGGTTATTAGAATGAATGTCATTCTGTGATCTACAGTGTAAAGACATTGATTGTATCCCAAGATGCATGAAAGTAGGCTATAGATTTCTGATGAACATGTTGTGGTTAATTCTGTTCATTCTACTCCTCATTATCAAGCTTTCCCTTTGGATAAGATAAGATGTATTTTATTAATCTCATATGGGGAATTGTGGATGAAAATTGTAAATCCTCTAACCAGTCTTGGTATTTTTTTACTGCATAAACCAAACAGAAAATTTAAAATGCATACATTGTTATTACAAGCTGCAAGTTTATGAATAAATGTTTAGCTTAACCCAACTCTACCCATCTTTCTTTCTTTTATTTCAAAAATATCTGAAATGCTATACTGTGAACTGCTTGAACTTTGTGAAGCTATCATTTTTGTTTTGATGGTCTACTTTGGAAACTAAATTGAATCATTCATTCAAAGAATCAGCATTGCTATATGATATGGTGAGATAGTCTCATTCATGATAGTACATGAGCGATACTAGGCTACTATTTGAGATCATTATAGATTGACAGTTTGGCCACACTTCCACTAGTGGGAGTGCTTTCACCTTTACAAACAAGCACTGGGAACGAAATCTTGGTTGTAGACCTGTACATTTACTCCTACAAATGGCTTCATTTATCCCTTTGGATCAGAATACCAGGTATTTTCCTACAAATGTTTGTTCATAAGTTTTTTTTTTTTTTTACAATATTACCGTTGTTGCAGGCCATGTGGCCTAATGTATCATTCTAATTCTGTAATTAGAAAAATCCTGAAATGCTATTAACAGATCAGTTACAGACTCTAATAGGTTTCTGGGTGGAGACAGCTGGCCTGATGAGACAGCGTGGGCCACTCTTCTGCTCTTCTTCGTCTCCAGGTGGACACAGACACAACATAGAAGGCCCCATCCAGTCCGGTCTGCACAGGGGAAATATCACTGTGTGGAAACCTAGACACCCTCTAGACCCCTGGAGCCTCTGTAGACCCTTACAGTCACCGAAGATCAGCCACCCCTCCCTCCTTCCGTCCAACCCGCCCCTGGCCCTGCTCCCCCACCACCACCACTTCCTACCTTCATCCTCCCACCTTCCACACCCTTCCTCAGTAACCCCCCCCCCCACCTTCGTCCACACCGTGTGGCAATCCCCACTGCCCTGCCATCTCGCTGCATTCCACGGGCCCTTCATACAGAGGTCTATTGTGTGGGCCGTGGAGAGAGAGAGAGAGAGAGAGAGAGAGAGAGAGAGAGAGAGAGAGAGAGAGAGAGAGAGAGAGAGAGAGAGAGAGAGAGAGAGAGAGAGAGAGAGAGAGAGAGAGAGAGAGAGAGACGGATGCATACAGTCAGAGCACCGGGAAGTGTAGGACCGGACAGGTCACCACTGCTGCTGCAGCTATTGCAGATGTATCGCTAGGGACGTTTAGCATGGATTACCATGGAAAACCCCAAAGTTTTGTCATTTAAGTTAAATGGGCCTAGGTTTGAATGAGTCGGAGTTAGGTTCCTGGTCCTCTCCAGAGTCAGAGGAAGAGTCTCTGCAGCTGGATTTAGGTCATTTAGCATTTGGCATCTTCAAAGTCTTTCATTTAAAATACAAGTCAGAACTTTAAGCTGAAGCTTTGAAATTCAAGACAGGTCTTTTCCGGTGTGTTGCTACTAGTTCCGCCTTCCATTTATTTTTGTCATCTGTGCAATCTACACCATCCATCCTGCTAGCATCCCTGTTCAGCAGTCATTCAAGAATACATTCAATTTGGAGAGAAATTTTCTTTGCTTTATATTCATCCATCATCATAGCTGTATAATAGCTTTTTCCTTCTCCTATTGAACTATCCTACAGTGAAATCTATCTTACTAAACGAGTATCACCATGAAGTATGAGCTCCAAGTGAAAATGTCTCGGCTTCGGCTTTCCCCTCCATCTTTAATCACGTTGCCAGGCAACAGCGAATAGACCCAGCACGGTAAACCGGAGTGTGGTGCGAAATGACACTTTGTGCTCCTTTGTTGTCCGAAGTGTGCAGGTTATTGATTCAGCTGTGTACTAGCGGCACACATTCCTTGAATGCTTTCGGTCCATGTACGCAGGATCTACGGTTAGCTGGGTGATACTATCACTATCACATTTCCTTTTTTACTAATCAGCTTTCTTTGACGCGTAGGCCTACTGTGTGCTACCTGAGCGGCAACTGTTGCTTAGTCAATGTCAGAAATATTTAAAGGCATGGCTGAACACAATTCGGCTTAGTTAGCGAGAGGAAATCCATCAGAGAAGTCATTTGTAGCCCAGTCCCCATTAGGGGGGCAGGTACCCATTTGTGATGAATGAAACCGAAAGCTGAGGGTGAATGTCTGCAAGAGAGGGTACGGCTGTTTCTTTCCTGTTCGTGGAATGAGGGGGAGCTCCTAGAATGTCGTGACCCTGGAAATACTGTGCCTTCTAATGTGACAAAGAACCCCTTTCAAGCACCTGGTCCTATAGGACGAGACCAGACACAAGCTTCTCCCTTTGCAGACTATAGTCTAGGTGTAGTAGCAGTATACTACCGTGCCAGTACTGGCACAGTAGTAGTTACTGCTAGCACAGTCTAACACAGATAACGCTTGCTGTAATATGTTGTCCTATGCAAGGGACAAAAATGGTTTGAAAAGTAAAAGGAAAGTGAGACAAAAAAATCTGTTTTAATCACGTTGGATTTCTAGTAGAAAATTGCTTTTATTAGCAAATTCTATTCTCTATTTCAAAATGTCATATTTATGTAAAGGAAAACTCGCTTCCACATTCTTCCATTTGAAATGCTTGGTACAGCCACCACATGGATGGCAAAGGAATTGTGCTCTTCACTGTTCTCACAGCCTCTTGCCAACTGGTTCTTGTCCAAACAGAATGACCTCTCAAAAGGCCTCCGCCGGTTGGACTGTCATGTGAACATGACATAACTGTACCAGTGATTGGGCTAACTATATACTACTTCACTGATTTCATCAATTCCCAAGCCCCGTGTCACTATAGTTAAGTGGTTCAAATATTCATATTGATTGATGTGAGATTTTAACAACTCCTTATAGTCCTGGGATAAGTGGAATAGTAATAGTTTGCCCCATGTGTAAGTGGTGGCCAACCTGAGCTGTAATAAGTAAGAAGGCCTAAGTTAGTAAGTAAATAGGGCCTACTTTATTATTCCCCATAGGGGAAATACAAAAATAAATGAAAATAAATAAAGTAAGATGTCGATTAAATTAAAACAAGGATACATGAGATATATTCATTGATATAATGTACTGTATGTAATTTACTTTTATATTAATCAGCTGCCCTTACAATTAGCAATAGCTAAGATGTATACATGTTAATTGTATCTCCTACATAGGCCTCATAATAACATTTTGCGGCCCACCATATTTTGTCAAAATTACTACCTCCCTGTGTCCTGTTGGAATTAGCTGAGGACTCAATTTGTCTCATCAAAGAACAGTTTTTCAACTTGCTGTGTATTTGGAATTGCCTATTTGGCTTGTCAAAACACTTAGGTTACGTGGCCAATGTTGAAATGCATTTTAAACTTCGACAGCAATGCTTTTCTTTGCGTTAAATGACATAAACAGATATCTTTTTTTTTGCTGGGCTCGGGTCACTATAGCAAAGTTCCTCCGACGGTAGGAGGGGAGGGAGATAAGCTTCGGGTTTCAGCTTGACTGGGGGTCGAGGGGACGGACTGGTCTTTTGCAATATACGAAGATTCATAGAGGCCACGGCGGACATAAAACCGCGGTGCTCGGCCTGACGCGGTGGGTGCCAATTGCAGACAGGGGCCCCACGTTGGATTCCACTTTGATTTTGGAAGGTTGACTGCACGAGTCCATAGAGTCTCTGGGAACAACTCACTCACTCACTCACAAACACCACTGACCGACCGAGAGCCGCGTCTGCACCGTATCATTATTTCTCACCCAAGGTCCTGCATGTCTAATATTTAGACATGTTCAGCTTTGTGGATTCAAGGACTGTTCTGCTACTTGTAGCATCCCAAGTTGTATTGCTTTCCGTTGTCAGATGTCAAGAAGAGGACGACCGTAAGTAACAATCTTTGCTTTTAGTTTTTACTGTAGAAAGAAAGGCAATTTCATAGGTGATTTCTTTTCAATCAAGCCTGAAAAAAATGCAATTAAGTTCAATGTCACTCATGTCAAAAGGGGGTCGGTATGAATGTGCTTGGGTTTCTACCCTACAATTAGGCTGATAGGGGCCTATATAACTCGGAAGCATAACTAGGAAAATACCACTAAATTGCCGATTTGCCATATGACAGTGCTCAAATCCGTGTGGATGACCTATTCTTTATGCAAAAAGCAGAAATTAAAAAGTATAGTTTATTGTTGCCCCTGTTATATTTCATCAACTGTATTATTTTTTTGCGAGACAGAGATTCCATTATGGATCATAGGTGAGGCTGGCAAGGTACATGTGTGTGGGATGGAGGACCAGGTGAACAAGCATCCGTTTGTTCCTTCCTGGGTCCTAATGCTTGCCATGTTACTTAACCGTTACCTCCTCTTGACAGCCCCTATAATCACTGTTTATTAGAATATAATAAAAAGGAACAGGGGCTGCATGGTGATTCTATTGTGATCAGTTAACCAATTACAAAAGAACGATTTAAAATAACATTTATGAGTTGAAGTGAATGAAATTCTTTATTGTCCAACAGGGTTGACAAACATTCCCTTTCAATGATTTGGCAAATGAAAAGGGCTCAGATATTTCTTGACCCTTGACTTGTTGGCTCACAGGGTTTTAGGAAGGTAGTGGCATTTCAAAAGGCAACAATATACAGCAAATACTAATACAGTTCTGTTTCTAAGTGTATATGCAATACTTAATGTTGCCTAGTGTTTAGTCATTCCAATTTGAATGCATTTCTAGCAATAGGTTTGGCTCCACTGCAAGCTGGCTGCAAACCATATTTCAGCGCATATAGAACTCTCACAGCTTTCACATAGATGCATAATAAACAAGTAGCAGCATTTAATAGGCACATCCTGTATACTAACAAGCCACCCATTCTTGATTTCCAAATGTGTTTAAACTGGCACTTGACACAGCTATGAGATCCAGATGGAGAATTTTTAGAAGCAGCCCCTGTTTACTTAAGGCAGCAGCTTGTCAATCGGGCACAGTCTGCCCTTGTGAGAGAAGTGTATTCATATAGTCTCTCTCTCTATCTCTCTCTCACTCTCTCTCTCGCGCTCTCTCTCTCACTCCCTCTCTCTCGTTCACCGGCGGGCCTAGCTGGCCTGCATGTTGAATGGGTCATGTGAAATGCCATGACTGGTGTCTGAGAGTTCACTGCTAAATGTGGCTTTTGTTGATGTACCAGTTTATGATGCTATTGCACGGAATAGAACCCAGGTTTCATTTTTTTTATTAAAATGTACATGTTAATTGAGCTGTGGCATAACACATGAAGGACCTGCCTTTACAGGAGTGAATGATTGCCAAGCACTTAAATGCTGATCATCATTTATTGTGTCTCAATAAACCCATGAATATTTTATAAATTGGGTTTCATACTGCCAGGTAACAGCCCGCTCTTGTGAATTAGTTTCTTTGAAATGGTTTGCCAGAAAATTTTACTCTTCATAAGATAAAATTGATGACGGTATTCGTTAAATGTACAAGGGTTAAACATTAATAAAGGGAAACTGGTAAAGCACATCCAAAGCTAAATATGTTGTGTACCAACTTCAAATGTTAATAGTAATCTGGGTTGCATTTTGTGCTGCTTTGTGTGTGTGCAAGAGAAGAGAAGCATTCCTTGATGGAAGATAGACTAGACACATCCCTTTCCCTCCACTACCTCTGACCTACTAAATAACCACGCTCCCTACCTTTCCACTGGGGTTGGAAAGGTTCACACACACACACACACACACACACACACATACACACACACATACACACACACACACACACACACAAATCCCCACTTCCTTCCCCCCTCTCCATTCCTTCCCCCAAAACCCCACCTCCCCATCCTAACCTCATCAACACATGTGACTTCAACACATTTTGTGTTGAAAAAAATGAAGAAATTGCTACTACAACCAAAAATCCACATCCTCTTCATCAATGCTTTTTCTTTTTGTCTTCCTCATATAACCGCCTCTCATGCACTAATGCCTCTCCTACCACCATAACGACAAAAATGCCACAACTCACGCTGCTCCTAACACTGTACCCTGCTGTCCACCTGCTACACACACACCCTCCCTCCCACGCCACCTCCACCAACACCATCCAAACGGTGATGGCCCCCACGACAACAGAGGAGGTTGGCGGCTGCGTCCAAGATGGCCGCCGTTACAATGATAAGGACGTGTGGAAGTCTGAGCGATGTCGCATCTGTGTGTGCGACACCGGCTCCGTCCTGTGCGACGAGATCATCTGCGAGGAGACGAGAGAGTGCGCCAACCCGTTCATCCCTCCCGGGGAGTGCTGCCCCGTCTGCCCTGCCGACGCTTCCTCCTCCTCCACTTCCCCCATTGGTTGTTCATTTATTTATTCACCGTCACCATAAATAAATGACCCCTTTTTTTCACCGAAATGCTTCTAACGGAGCAAGCAGAACTTGGAGTAAGGAACTAGCACCCGTGGTCCGGGATATTTTACATGGATGCACAAGTCGTAAATTATGGTTTACTTTAAAAGATTAGTTATGTGGTACGACTATATTATGATACACATCAATATAAAGTAATGGCTGGATCACGGTGCGATGTTCCTTATTCTAAAGTGACCCATTTTTGTACTTGATTTTCATAAAGAATGAAAATCAAGATAAAAAATATGAAATCATTGGGACTAATGTGTCTTTGGATGCTCTTTTGACATGGATTCAGATGGGCCTTCAAGTGCTTAGCATAAATACACAGAGTTTAACACCAGTAGCCTATATTACGCCATTGAAGCCGTCACTATTAAGGGGCGATTCGGCATCACACAGAGGTAAACTGGAGTGAGTCCACACTGTCACAGTATCATCAACTTCAGATTCCTCAAATCTTGCAGAACCCAGTAATGGATGGTTCACATTTAACATATAGTATAGCATAGCATAGCATAGAATGATTAGTCAATATTTATATCTTCTAGTAAATGTTCAAACAAATAGTTTGAATAAATGATAATCAGTTTTCTCAAAGTTTCTCAGATTTTCCGCCTGTTTGCTTGCTTGCTTATCAAAAATCGACTTATTGTTGCTATAGCGATTTTATCCCAATGCTAATTTGTCATTAACCTAATTAACCTGTTTTCGCTTGCTTTGGCTTCCAACACATTAAAAGGAAGCATTGTACAATTCAATCACATCTAAGGGTTCTCTACCATTTGGTTTCATCAGCAAATCTGAGAGAAAACTTCAGAAAGGAACAAAATCCAACTAGCCCAAGTCCGCCAGAGTTTTAATTTGGGTCACCAATGTTTTAATGTTTAATGCCCTTGTTTTCTCTGCTCCCCCTCATTCATCATCCATCTGAAACATCAGTGTCGTTTGGTGCGCAGGTGAGGAGATGGCCTGTGGCCTTATAAACTGTGCAGATATATATGAACCTAAATCATGGTTAGTCAAATCTATACTTTGTTTCTGAGGATAATGTTTTGGATGAATAAATCATGTTTCTTTGTTCAATCTAAAAGGGGCAGAAAGGTGAACCAGGAGATATTGCCGGTGTAAGTATGGTTTCCAGGATTTGACTTACATTTAAACTGACTTACATTTTGTTTTCTGTTTTAATTATCATCATTTTTACGCATGCCTGTAGTTTACTGTCAACATTCTCAAACTCTTAAAGAGCCTTAAATGTTCAAGTCTGGGCAGTGTTATCATGAATCACACTCTTGCAGCAACCACCCCTTAATAATCATTATTAGGGGGTGGATCTAGAAAGTTCTGTAACTGATGTTGGTGTTTCAGTGTGCCAAAAGGAAGAAACCCTACATTCCTTGTACATAATGAACCCAAACCAATCCCCTTACGTTCTCACAACATTTGCTCCTGTCTCACACAGCAACACGAACAAAGTATGTCAAGTTGAAGCTAAGAAGGGGTGATGTTTTTAGGCACAGCTGTCAAATTAAAAGTTTTAATTAATCATGATTTGTTTTGGGGGCTGGGAGCTTAATGGCCAATTCAGACACTGGAATGTTCTCGAGTCTCAGCGGAGTCCTGTTGGTGGTGCACCCAGGCACGCATCAATGTGTTACAACGAATGATGTCTGATGACATAAAGCGTGGCCAATCCTTAACAGTCTTTTCTTCACTTTTGTAGGTCGTAGGACCAAGAGGACCGCATGGCCCCATGGTAAACTATTCATACACTATGACAGCTAATAAACATATATACAATGTGTAAGGTACACATATAACATTCACACTTCATGTTTGCTTCTGACATAAAGACTGAGTTTATACTTTATGATACTTGACTTTACCTGACATGTTAATTTATCGCTGGGGCCTTCTTCCTTCAGGGACCCCCAGGAGAGCAGGGAGCACGTGGACCAGCTGGAGCTAAAGGCGATAAGGTAAAAAAAAAAACATAACAACAGATAACACCAACACAACTAATGCTATTCAGTAAGGAAAATGGCCTCACACTGATCATGCATGTTCTACACAGTGACTCCCCATGACTCCCCATTAGTCATTGAGGGATGCAATATTGAAAAAATCATACAGTTACAGTTCTGGCCTGAGCCATATGAGACCATCTTCTTAATCGATAAAAATGTATTGACTACTAAGAATTGAGGTTTAAAATAGGTGATCGGCAATTCATATAATTAAAAACTACTTGGGCCAAGTTTATATAGTCCCATATTGCTCAGAGCCTTCTGAAGTTCACAACAGAGTCATTTGTTGTTGTATTGTGTTTTTGCTGAAATGCTTTTTCATTCTTAAAAAGGAACACCTCATTCATTGTGGAATACCCCCCACCCCCCACCCCCCACTCTCTCCCTGCAGGGAAACATTGGACCCAGAGGCAGAGACGGAGAGCCCGGTACTCCCGGGAACCCTGGACCCGCCGGACCACCCGGACCCTCTGGGCTGGGAGGAGTGAGTGTGGAGATCAACAGTGTCTTCGCTCCTTATTTGCTTGTTTGCTAGCTCTCCAGTAATGGAATCTGACTTATAACAAATGCGTGTTTGTGTTGTTATTTTTTCCAGAACTTTGCTGCTCAAATGGCTGGTGGATTTGATGAGAAGGCCGGCAGTGTTGCGATGGGAGTGATGCAGGGCCCTATGGTGTGTATTGTGTGTGTGGGTGTGTTTGTGTGTAGAGGACATCTCTGTCATGCAGAGACATCAGACACACCCAGATACAAAGCCATGCATCCATCACAGAACAGATTGCTACATTTCAGCACCATTTTGGACAATTGTTTCATAGAATCACAAGAATGAACACTAGAAACTCGAGAGATAACTTAAGAAAACAAATTAATTACGCATTTCTTTTATCTTGCTCTGTTTTTTTGTTTTGTTTTCTTAGGGCCCAATGGGTCCCCGTGGCGCCCCTGGCCCCTCTGGATCTCCTGTGAGTATGATTGAATACTTAACTATATCTCAACCCTGCTTAACCAAAACCTGAACACACATTTTGTACTTCATACCCAAAAAGTATAGTTGGTAGACTGGTAAAGGTGTATGTCAGTATGCAGTGATGCTGTTCCATAGCTTACCAAAAATACAGAGGCTTTTAAATTGGTCGCTTTAAGTGTTAATAAGTGTGAATTTCTTCAGGGCCCACAAGGTTTCCAAGGTAACCCCGGAGAGACTGGAGAGCCTGGATCAGCAGTAAGTATTTCCAGCTCCCATAAACACATATACATGATGTGGGTTTGCTCCTTACGGTCTCTCTGTAAATACATATTTCAGTTGCCAAATCCTTCTAAGTTAAGCAGAACATACATTTGCTTTACTGATTGCTTGGTTTACCCTTTCTTATTGCATGTAAACAGTGAGACTGTACAAACATTTACAACAATGGCTCTCTTTGCTTGAAACAGGGACCTACCGGCCCCGGTGGGCCCCCTGGACCCTCAGGAAAACCAGGAAGTGATGTAAGTATCAGCAGGAAACTTCCCATATGATTGGGGTATAACCAGACTTTAGCACAATAAACATATGCTTGTGGTAACATAAGCATATTTGAAACTCAACCCAGACAACATAATCAGACTAGGGTCAAAAGTAAAACCCCCCAGTGGACAGCATTATAACAATGTTTTAATAATTCTAGTGCATAGAAAATGTTGGCTTTGCTAAAACCCAAGTTGCTAGCTGCAGCACTGTGTACCACATGCCACTACAGCCACTAGGGGGCAATAGCGTCCCTGTGTTTTCTCCATGGTTGGAAGACATCCATAAGTAAATATTACTAATGAATTGTATTTATTTCAGGGTGAAGCTGGTAAACCTGGAAAGGCTGGAGAGCGTGGACCTGCTGGACCTCAGGTAGGCTGATATACGTCTAATATATCAACCACACATTAACATACTTTAACATAATCCAATGTTGCTCCATCATTTTATCCACAAACTCATCTATGTTACTTTAAGAACTGGCTTGATGTGTGGTTCATTTCCTCCCCCTGACATTGTATTGTAGGGAGCTCGTGGATTCCCTGGAACTCCTGGACTTCCTGGGATTAAAGGACACAGAGTAAGTGACCCCCTCCCCTTCTTTCCCTCTCTTTCTGTGATACCATCACATGCCAACCTCTATACACTGACTGCTGTTCAGTTGGACCTGATTTGATAATGGCTTAATATGTGGTGTTTTCTTTCTTTGTCTCTGTCTCTGTCTCTGTCTCTGTCTCTGTCTCTGTCTCTGTCTCTGTCTCTGTCTCTGTCTCTCTCTCTCTCTCTCTCTCTCTCTCTCTCTCTCTCTCTCTCTCTCTCTCTCTCTCTCCCTCTCTCTCTACAGGGTCACCCTGGTTTGGATGGAGCCAAGGGAGAGAGCGGTGCTGCCGGAGCTAAAGTATGATTATTATTTGTGTTATTATTCTACTGGTCAAAGGTCAAACACTGCCTTTAACATAGGGTCAGTTCTAATAGTGTCAAACACCACGACCATAAATCATCTGGTCTTTCAGAGACCAGGCGAGAGTTAGCTGGGACTCAGATCATGCAGATCATATTTATACACTGTCCTATTTGTCCGACACCTATGAAGACGACTATTTCTAACTGCTTTGATGTGTCCTTTTTTAAGGGCGAGGGTGGATCTTCTGGAGAGAATGGTGCCCCTGGACCAATGGTGAGTTGTTCTGTCCCCTTAAAGCAATCCTGTTTCATTTTCCAGTTGCACAAAACAGCAGTAGCCTCTCCAATGCAATGCTTTTCACTCCATGAATCACCCTAAATGTACAATGTGTGTAAAAGATATCGATGAAAAAGAATCATTTTGTGAATTCATAGTCTCCCATCTGAGACTCCGTCCCTAATGTGTCTTCTTCCCTCGGCCTTTGTCTCTGATGGCAGGGACCCCGCGGTCTGCCTGGCGAGAGAGGGCGTCCCGGAGCCGCTGGATCTGCTGTGAGTGACGGGTTGTTACTGATGATATAAAGAACAGGACAGACAGGAGCAAACTATGAGATGTCCCTTCACTATAATATAGCTGTAGCCAGAGCTGAGAGTCAGCTCTCTATACACTGTGTTCTAGCTGAGCGACTGCTGGGACTTGTTGTGACTTGTGTGACCTGTATTGTTTTTCTCCCTAGGGTGCCCGTGGTAATGATGGTCTGCCTGGTCCCGCTGGTCCCCCTGTACGTATCACCACCTCTCCCAGTGACTTAGGGCTGGGCAATATCCACAATTAGATAAATATCGTGATATGCTTATGAATTCAAAATACCATTCTAAACGGTGTAACTCAGGGTCATCACATTGAAGTACATGGAAATATAAAGTATGGTATCAGTCTAAAGCTAGTTTTATTTTCTCACTGACGTTTCAAACCTCACATTTGATCATTTTAAGGGCATATCTTCTCGTCGTAATCTCGATATCTTAAGACAATAAACGCCCAGCCCTAAAGTGACTTGCAATCATGTGGTCCATTAATAAACTCAAACATATTGTCCCACACTTCCGCGTTTGAACCACCATGAACTGGGCGGATGTTGATCTTCTACAGGGACCTGTTGGGCCTGCTGGTGCACCTGGTTTCCCAGGATCCCCAGGATCCAAGGTTTGTTCATTTCTTTTAAAATGTATTTTATCTTAACCATATGATGCTTATTTACGTTTTGTATGGAAACATAATTATTGAGGGGGCGCTGGGTTCTCTTGCAGCTTTGGTAAAATGATATGATGAAGATGAGTGATTTGATAAGGTTATTGAAAGGTACGCATATATATATATATGTACGTAAGATTTATATTTGTTGTCCATTCTTTAAGTACATAGGTATATAGTTATTGCCCATGAATACCATGATATTTAACCTAAAACCTGCAGCATCATTGATCATGAATCAGATTTATAAAATGATAGATGGTTAATATTTTCTTGACTGACCTGACCTGACCTGACATGACCTGTATTAGAAATATATTATTTACTACTACTAATATAAATCTATAAAAATCACAACATTTAGACTTTTCTACTACTTCTTTATCATCAATAGCATTTATTTATGAATTGGATCTCCATGTCATACTGAAAACTGAATTCGGATAACTGAAGATCAAGAACATCAGATAAATGGAAAATAGCATAATACGCTATTATGCTTCAGAACTGTCTTTTCCCATCTACCAGTATCTGTGACATGTTGCTTGAATGAATGTCCAACTACATTTGTAGCAGATAGGGGATGACATTACACCCACGACCCACTCTGCCACTTCCTGTCTGTCAAAAGCCTTGAGTTAGAGAACCACCCGCTCAAAGCCAACCTGTGCTTGTGTTCCACCATAGGGAGAGGCTGGCCCCACTGGAGCCCGTGGAGCCGAGGGCGCTCAGGGGCCCCGCGGCGAGGGTGGTACCCCTGGATCTCCCGGACCCGCTGGAGCCTCTGTACGTCAACCTGACTCAGCCACAGAATGCTAAATAAAAATAAAAACATAAATAGGACCACTTACCTAGGACACATCCAGGGGATGTTCAAGGGTAGCAACATAAACGATATAGAAAAAGCACTGATCATTCAAACAACAGAGAGAAGGTGAACAAAATGTATCCATTGTGTGGTCCAAACAAAACAAATATTCACTTTAGCAGCTTCTGAAAATCCCAGCTTCTTCTGCATTTATTCCCTTCTGACACATCTCTCTGCCCATTCTAACTCTGCTGGGATGGCATGGAATGGTAGGCCTACGGAACACGGATAATTCAGAAACTCCCTTCGTGTAAAATCACAGCAGGGGGCGCTGTTGGGGATTATTATTAACCAACATGATAGCACTTAGCACCCAATCACCAATAGCCCTCCTAACACCACCCAGGCTTTGATTTCATGTAACCTTGTATGTAATTAATATATATCATATATACTGGATCTCACATATGTCTGTATGGTGCGACATCTCTGCTAGGTTGCTGACATGGGTCCCCACTCTTGTTCTTCTCTATAGGGCAACCCTGGTACTGATGGTATTCCCGGAAGCAAAGGATCTGCTGTAAGTTGAAGCTTCAAACTACCACCAGGGTCTTGGGTTCCTTACCGGCCTCCTAGTTCTTACATGGTCTTCTCAACTAAACTGTCTGTGTGTCTGTCCGTCCGTCCTCACAGGGTGGTGCTGGTATTGCCGGAGCCCCAGGTTTCCCCGGCCCCCGTGGCCCACCCGGACCTCAGGGAGCGACAGGACCCCTCGGGCCCAAGGGCCAGTCTGTGAGTCCACCCGAGAATCACCTCACTGGTCTGCAAACGCCCACAAGCACCTAAGTTCATGTTCATGTGTCGCATGTGGTTGATAGATGTGATAGATGTTCAGGTGGTGGAGGTTTCTATTTGGACATGGATATGGCTGATCTGAGGTGACAGGTGACGGCTGATTCTCATGGTTTACATTTTCTGGTATTTTTAGGGAGACCCCGGTATCCCCGGATTCAAGGGAGAAGCTGGACCCAAAGGAGAGCTCGTAAGTGGCCACATAAGACCGAGATTTACTAAATACAAAATGTATGTTATCTTTCCCTTTTCTCAAGGGACATTGTAGTCTAATGAGATGTGGATACTCTTAATACCCTAGGGCCCCGTGGGACCCCAAGGAGGCCCTGGACCTTCAGGAGAGGAGGGCAAACGAGGAGCTAGAGGAGAGCCCGGGTCTGCTGGGCCACTCGGACCCCCCGGAGAGCGAGTGAGTGTTTTAGAAAGTTTTCAATATCTATTTAGTGAAATAAGGTTGTCCGCTGATGGTGTTGTTGCAATTGTTGTACTCATGTTGTAACTGTGATTGTTTTCAGGGAGCTCCTGGTAACCGTGGTTTCCCAGGTCAAGATGGTCTTGCTGGTGCTAAGGTACAGGCTGCGCAAAATCATTTGCACAAAATCACAACAAATATAAAAGAACCAAGCTTGTATTAAACCATCACCAACACAATGATGTGATGCAAGCGTCCCGACACAATACAAGAGCACCGACAACACAACTAGACACATACAGTACACAACTCCCCATCATCACCGCTAATAGCACTCATTCAGCCGGGCCCCATTCATCGATTCTATTCATCATCATTATAGCGTTAGCCACAATGGGATCACACGCATCGTTTCATGAAGCCAAAAGCACGCCTGATGAGTGACCTTATCTTGGTGTGCGCTCTGCAGGGGGCTCCCGGAGATCGCGGTGGGGCTGGCGCTGCCGGGCCCAAGGGAGGCACCGGTGATCCGGGCCGCACAGGAGAATCTGGTCTTCCCGGCGCCAGGGTGAGTGCTCCGTAGTAGAAGTAGTATTAGTAGTGGTAATAGCTCTTCAGTCCTCCAGGATGAGCTGAACGAGTGGCTAATAATACCCCTGTAATTACCCTCTGTAGCTTATGACAAGCCCTTTGGGACTTGGTGTAGTTAATGGTGTAATTATAATGGCGGTTGCAGGTGCATTCGTATGGCTTGATGTTTGAGGGATTCTCTGTGTGTTTTCTTGTGCTGTAGGGTCTTACTGGCCGTCCTGGTGATGCTGGTCCCCAAGGCAAAGTTGGCGCCTCTGTGAGTTCATTACAATTATAGACATTGTTATTGTTATCATATACACATTATACATATTATACAAAATAAAGGTTTTCATCTTCTATCCATCCTTTGATTAACTCACCGAAAGTATAGATGAGGAAAAATGTATGCGGAAGAAAAATAATACTTATAGTTATTTGGCAAATGACACATTTAAATAGTATAGATAACAATACAGATTACATATAAAGATTATAATCGACCTGTGGATAAAATCCAATTATAGTAAATACCTCTCTGGTAATCGTACATCATTGAAGGCTTCAACAAACACACTTATTTCCATACAACCATCCTAATGAGTATAACAAAAAGCTTTATTATTATTTTCTTTAATGAGTGTCCTTGTATTGTTTCTTACATTTGTGAAGCAGTACAAATGGCCCTGTGTTTGAATGGTGCTTTATAAATACACTCAACAGCTAACAGCTCATGTCCTCCCAGCTGATGTGTGACCACCCCTCTGTGTCTCTGACAGGGTGCTGCTGGTGAGGACGGTCGCCCTGGCCCACCCGGACCCCAGGGTGCTCGTGGACAGCCTGGAGTCATGGGATTCCCGGGACCCAAGGGAGCTAATGTAAGCCTACAAAGAAATAACAAAATAAGATCAACTCAATTCAAAAACCAATAAACCTTTATCGCATCGACACGTTAAGGCCTCTCACACAGTCACCCCTCTGAAAATACTTATCCTACTGTCATACTGCAGTTGATATAATACAATAATCTCAATATAGAATAAATATGATATAAAATAAAATATTATCTTGATTTGTGAAGTATAACGCAAAGCGTGATTTCATTCAATAACTGTTGAATTCAATAAGACAACATAACATAACAGTGGGAGACGACACATAACTCAATACAGACATGACACAACCAATGTCACCATATAAAGTGCAGTATGGGAATTATCCGGCTTGAAGGACAGCATTAAAATGCTCCTGTTGGACACTATAGCCCATGTTCTCAGGTTAACGGTGTGTTGCTCCTACAGGGTGAGCCTGGAAAGGCCGGAGAGAAGGGACTTGTTGGTCTCCAAGGACTGAGGGTAAGTCCCAGTGTATCCATATTGTTTTCTTCTGCCTTAACAGTTGTAAATTCACAACTATTAATGAATGGGGAATCACTCAGTAAGACCGTTCTTCTGCTCTTCCTGAACAGGGTCTGTCTGGAAAAGATGGAGAGACTGGAGCATCTGGACCTCCCGGCCCTGCTGTAAGATGTTTACATGAAATGAAGCATCTGTTAAGATGAAATTAATTAGACCATGTTCTCATCTCCTGTATTAAGGACCATGCATTCATGCATTGAGTTTGTCACTCAATATCTGTGATTTAAAAAGGATTGCTAATCACATCAATTAGTCAAATAATGAACTAATGAATAAATAAAAAGAGATGATTGCTCAGTGCAGTGCTAATCCAGAATAAATAATTTCTGAATTGACAGAGAATTTCTGTATTCATCCAAAATGTAATTTGAGTTTGAGCTAGCGATCATTAGATGTGAATTGTTAATAACTGATATAATGTTGATACTATAGTGCACAGCATAACATGTTGTCATCTCTTCAGAGTGTAACTCCCTGTGAATATGTCCACCCTAGGGACCCGCCGGAGAGAGAGGAGAGCAAGGACAGACTGGACCCTCCGGTTTCCAGGTGAGAAGACTTCATGATTACAGCTCTTACCTGTACATGGTGCCCGAAAGAGCCCCAATATCTTACTGAAACATCTAGCTGCACTCCAGACCATGTGACGTTCAAACTGCTAGGCTAAAACTGCTAAGCTACACAGACCAATGCAAGACCCACAGTTTGGCCTTATCACTCAGATCAGTTGGCTTCTGAAGATGTAATGTGTTGTGCCACTAATACTGGCCTGGTGTGTGTTTAGTGGACATTGCAGTGTGGCTGACCCTCTGTTGTTGTTAATATTGTTGTTGTTTGGCAGGGTCTTCCTGGACCTTCAGGCTCCCCAGGAGAGTCAGGCAAACCTGGCGAGCAGGTGAGTGTCTCTACCAGCAGGTTCAGATGTGTGGTCCAGACACGTGGGTCCACACAGCTGTATGTGATGTCCTGATACTGAGAAAAACAACATGAGACATACAGCAGTGTGTATACAGTATTGAGACTAAAGAAAGATCAACTGACCAATGGCTTTTAAATAACTGTCCTTTTGTTTGTAAGGGGGGTTACTGTATATACATGGTTTATATGTAGGGACAGTATGCATGGCTTTACTGTCCACTAGGCACTTTTCATTTACAAAAATATTAAAATGGTTACTAATAATACACCTTCTTCAGACTCAATTACATTATCCTATAGTTTTCTATAAATATGTTTTTATTCATACTATATTTTAATGGTTTTGATCAACTGTGTGTACTCTGCTGTTGATTGTCCTCTCTGTCCCTCCGTAGGGTGTTTCAGGAGAGGGCGGAGCTCCTGGGGCTGTTGGACCCAGAGTGAGTTTCCCTTTTTCTTTATAATGTTTGATCCATCTATTTGTACTGCGATGAGCTGAACTGTGCATTGATTTGCATCCTTTGTTCAAGTCACATAGCACTTGAGAATGACCACAGAGCATCATCACATGTAATGATGTTGGATTATATAATGTAGCTAAAGATAATGTATCCATTGCTGAGTGCTTTGTCTTTTTTCCTCCAACAGGGCGAGCGTGGTTTCCCTGGTGAGAGGGGTGGTGCTGGAGCCCAAGGTCTTCAGGGACCCCGCGGAGTTCCTGGGACCCCCGGAACCGATGGATCCAAGGTCAGGGGTCAATTCACATACATGCTCCCCATTTATATCAATCTCCTTGTTTTGTTTATACGTAGGTTCCAGAATTGGTCTCATACACATGGAAGTGAATGTTTTTTTCTCCAAGCATCCTGAGATAGAACCATCCATACTAATCCAGTGCTTCTCCTACCTCTCTCCGCCAGGGAGCTATCGGGCCAGCTGGTTCTCTAGGAGGCCAGGGACCCCCCGGCCTGCAGGGAATGCCCGGAGAGAGAGGAGCTGGTGGCATCCCCGGAGCTAAGGGAGACCGAGTAAGATTCACATCATTCTCATAAACATAGACTTTAGAGTTACTACAGCAGCAAATAACTCTGATTTAGCAGAACTCTAGCGGCAATCTATGTACGAAATGACATAATATAGACACATCATTTCCTGTCTCGGATTAATGAAGTACATATGATCTCATCTTAACGAATAAATGTTTTAACTCTAGTTTGAGGTCAGTTGAGGTAAATGCAGTGACTTGTATATCCCTGCTGTACCTCTTTGGCCGGAGAAAGGACCTGATATGAACTTTAAGCCATCAGACCTGATTCAATATGTTTAAACTGGAAGTGGTGTCCATGTTTACCTGTTGTCTCTCTCTGCTCTACAGGGTGACAATGGAGAGAAGGGACTTGAGGGATCTCCTGGCAAGGATGGTTCAAGAGTGAGTTATATATACATTCACCTACACCATTTTAGTTTCAGTTTCAGTTCAGTTATGTCTAACAAGATGAGTTGAATCATCTTCAACTCATGATCATCTGATCATGCTTTACCTCATTGTTCTCTACACCTGTGTTCTCCTCTCATCCTCTATGTTTTGTCTTCTTCCTCTAGGGTTTGAGTGGTCCAATTGGTCCTCCTGGCCCAGCTGGTCCCAACGGCGCCAAGGTGGGGATAATGTTGAACTTTGAGGGTTAAAAACTTGGGTTGGTGTCAACATGGGGGGGGGGGGGGTTCCTCTTCTGAATGGATTTGTGAGTTTGACTCAGAGTTCTTTTGATTCCTAGGGTGAAAACGGACCCTTTGGACCATCCGGTGCTGCTGGTGCACGTGGTGCTCCTGTAAGTATATCACCATCCTGGTCTTGGTCTGTCTTGGTCTGTCCATCACCATCTTGGTCTGCCTCTAGTAGCTCTGGATCCTTCAGTGTAGGATCACTTTAAAGTCCTCCTCATGAGGTTCCTCAACCTGGACATCAGATTCTATTCCACATTCTGAAATTGGGTGAAGTGTTGGAAAACTTAACTTAAGATAACACATATTTACTCAGGGTCCATGTACTGTCCAAGGTTTAGATGAGGTTTAGACCCACATCTAATCTCCCTGCCTTTCAACTCAAATATATTTGTATGCATGTATGGACAGAACAAAAACCAGACAGGAAAATGGTTTGAAGAAGAGAAGGAATGCATCGTTTTTGTAGGGTATAGGACCACAGGTTGGAACCAACCCTGGGTTGCTAAGGCTAATCGTCTACATGGTTAGAGCACTAGCAGGTTGAGCCACCTGGCCGCCCAGACAAGACATTTGCCCGTTCTTCAGTTTAAACAATTGAGTCAATTGTGGATTTCAGGGCATTCTAGATGGTGACTCTTACTTCAAAGAAGCAAGAAGCCCAATATTTAGACTTAAAACCTCAGCCATCATATCTCAAGAGAAACATGCGGTATAGCTAATCATGAAATTGGGTCATAGCAGTATTAAGCCTGTAGTATTTACTCTCTAAAGTTTGAAAGGGTTTGAAATGGAACAGAATTAACCTAGTTTCTCTTATCCCGCCTGCAGGGTGATCGCGGTGAGATCGGACCTCCCGGGCCTGCTGGTTTCGCTGGGCCTCCTGTAAGTCAAATCCCCTCTGCTCTGGCCTCCTATTTTCCTCCGGTACACTGGTGCAGTAGTACAGGACACTAACCTTGTGTGGTCCTCGCTCTCTCTCTCTCTTTCGCTGCGTCTCTAGGGTTCAGATGGTCAGCCTGGTGTCAAGGGAGAGATGGGTGAGAGTGGACAGAAGGGAGAGGCCGGTGCCTCTGGCCCCCAGGGACCCTCTGGAGCTCCCGGACCTAATGTGAGTATTAAAACCAAAAACTGCAGAGGGAATTTGTGCTGTGAAATGACTATATGCAAGAACATATATCAACAGTCTGGTCCATGTAGTTTGAACTGTGGTTAATGTGTTGTATATGTTGTTTTCTCCTACAGGGACCTACTGGTGTTTCTGGACCTAAAGGAGCGCGTGGTGCTCAGGGACCTCCCGTAAGTAACCTCTGATCAGATTTCCGGTCACGTAGAGTCATACTCGGGATTGAATGAGGATGTAGATCGCGAAAGAGCTGAAGATGACAATGCACGCTCAACAGTGACGATTTGTACTGAAGCATCAGAAAACAAGCGAGGCAATGTTTGTATTGTCAGTGACGTCAATCTTTAAATAACTCAAATCACAATGTATTTGTAGTTCCTAGACAAACCCTGAAATGGGCACACACTCATTTCAGTATTTGTCTAGACATCCTGTCCTCAAAAACACTACAATAATGTATGTATATGCTGCTATTCTAGTATATACAGAATATAAAAAGGCCCTCCCTTAACGCCCACACACATTGACAATTACATTGGCTTTGAGTGCACAAACATCGTATATTTAATTAGTTTTAGTTTAAGAAAACACATTCAGTGCGAGGGGTTAATTGTGTCTCTACTTTCTACTCTATATTTGTCCATTTTGGTCTCTCAACAATTTCTGACTCTGGAATAGATATTTCTAGAATAGATTTACATTTGAGGGAAGAACATAAATCACTACTTTGACTGGGAACTTTATGTGCACAACTCCATTCAAGTTTATTTCTACATGCTATCATACAGCTGCAAATACATAGTTACTTACATTTATTTGAATCCATCCTCATCCATCTTCCCCACCCGTTTCCCTCGTCCTTCTCCAGGGTGCTACTGGTTTCCCCGGGGCCGCAGGACGAGTTGGATCTCCTGGCCCCAACGTGAGTGTCTTCTTCTGACACAAAATCATCATCAGTGGAGCTCCTTTCTTCGATGAAATCAACATAATAAATATTCCTGTGTTGTGTTGTTTGCTCACTCTTCCTGCCTTGGCTCCTCTCTCTCTCTCTCTCTCTCTCTCTCTCTCTCTCTCTCTCTCTCTCTCTCTCTTTCACTCACTCTCGCCCTCTCTCTCTCTCTCTCATCTGCTGTAGGGTAACCCTGGAGCTGCCGGTCCCGCTGGTCCTGCTGGTAAAGACGGTCCCAAGGGTGTTCGTGGAGACGCTGGCCCCTCAGGAAGGCATGGAGAAACTGGGCTCAGAGGACCCGCTGGCACCCCAGGAGAGAAGGGAGAGCCTGGCGGGGAAGGACAGCCTGTAAGTGTGGCTGCTTCTGATCGAGGACATATCAGTGTGTTTTGGACGTAGATATCTAGACCACAGAGCAATGACTTTGCAGCACACACAATTGTTTTTGGTGGTTTCTTGAAGTCTGAATAAATAAATGAATTGTATAAAGGGACATTTCATAATGGACAGGGATGTTGGGGTGATGAAGCAGAGGTCCATTGACTGATTGAATGTTGCAGCAGTGTTTATTGGATTATATCACACAACACCAGCTAGTGCTCAATATACCACGTTCCTCCATGTTTCCTAGGGTTCAGCTGGGATTCCAGGGCCGTCGGGTCAGGTTGGAAATCGTGGTATTGTTGGTCTGCCGGGTCAACGTGGAGAGCGAGGATTCCCTGGACTCCCTGGGCCTTCTGTAAGTGTTTTCAACATCTGAGCAGAGCCTGTCCAGAGCCAGGAGTTCAGCATGGCAGCCTAACCCTCTCACATGCTGAGACAAGTCTTCAAGGCTTAATTTGGGATCACTTGAGATCAATTTATGAAAGAATGGAACTTCTCCAACTCAAAACTAACATTTTACAACAACCGAAAATATGAAAATCTACCTTAAAGAGTTAAAAAAAAAAAATATATATATATATATTTAAGTCTTGGTTATCGTTACCATGTGTGATTATCAGTTCATAAAACATAAAGGGACTTGGATGTTCTCTGTAATATACTTTAATCTCCATTCATAAACTGTCCCTCTGGGAACCAAACCGATTTTCCTCTGTACTGCATTCTACCCACTGCTCAACTAGTGTGTTAATGTATGGTCTCTTCCTATGTGTGGTTAATGTGTTGTTGCTGTGTGCGTTTCAGGGAGAGCCTGGTAAGCAGGGATCTACTGGGAGCTCTGGAGACCGAGGATCTCCCGGACCCGTGGGCCCCCCTGGGCTGACTGGGCCCTCTGGAGAGCCTGGCAGAGAGGTCCGCACTAAGTGATGCTCCATTTAACACACAATAATCAGACAAAACAAATGGCATGCCATGCTATGTCCAAGGTTATTTGAACAAAAATGTATTTTTTCAAATGAAATGTGTGTTTCAGGGCAACGCTGGATCAGACGGACCCCCTGGCAGAGATGGATCTGTGGGAGTCAAGGTGAGCGCCACCTTAACCAATAAGAGCACACCGCTAACCACTGTTCAGGAAACACTCCAACATCACCCTGTAGACAGACAATAGTCATTAAGAAAGATTTAACATTGTATTTGAAATGTTTGCTTGTTATACTACTATGTTTGTCAATGATGGAGCCCATTTCACTCCTAACCATCCCTGGTATGAGCAATCTGCGTTCCTCCTCAAGATTTCTTCCTTGATAATGAAGGGAGTTTTTTCTTGCCCTTTGGGGGGCTAGGGTTGTGGGGGGGTGGGGTCATAAGTAGATGGCCTGTAAAACCCTTTGAGGCTGGAACTGTGATTAAGGGCTATGCAAATAAAATGGACTTGACTAGAAAGGAATGAAAAGACGGTGTTGTAATGTACTAATCCGTCCCAGCCTGCGTGAGCTACCTCCTGACCTGTGTCATGTTGACCTCTGTAGGGAGAGCGTGGTAACACCGGCCCCATCGGGGCCCCTGGAGCTCCAGGCTCCACCGGTTCACCCGGTCCCGTCGGACCGCTCGGCAAACAGGGCGACAGAGGAGAGTCGGTGAGTACCTGGAAGCATGGGAGACATTGTTATTATCAGCAGGATGATGGGTGCATCTTCAGTGTGTTGTACCTTTTTGATTGTAATCAACATGGCGATGTCACTGATCCAGGACGTCTTGTTGTGTTTCAGGGTGCTCAAGGACCCGCGGGACCGTCCGGATCCGCCGGAGCCCGAGGCATGGCTGTGAGTGTCTTCAGTTCAAAACTCAGTTCAAAAGAGACTGCATTTGGATGGATTAGACGGTTCACACATCTCTGTTTCAGAGATCAGAAATCAGAAAAACAGCCCCTGTCATGAAAGCGCTGTACCTTCCACAATGCTATTTTTGGATTCAAACAGGGATCCACTGAAAACCAAAATGAATGTCCTTAAAACAAATGTGACTTCCAGGGACCCCCAGGACCACGTGGAGACAAGGGAGAGGCGGGAGAGACCGGAGAGAGGGGACAGAAGGGTCACCGTGGTTTCACTGGTCTGCAGGGTCTTCCTGGACCTCCTGTAAGTGACCACCAGAACTCCGATCCTTCCTATTGCCTCATCGTTACATCGTCCTATAAACTGTAAAACATGAACTAATTATAAAGCGCCTGCCAACAGGGTCCCTCTGGCGATGCTGGATCTTCCGGACCTGCCGGGCCTAGCGGTGCTAAGGTGAGTTTGGAAGGCTAACGTTGTTTTCAGATGAAGCCGAGTGACGGCTTCTATCGCCACATTACATCCAGCCATGAGAATATATCATTAACGTTTACATTTTATCGGCCAACGCAACATTTCTGTGGGATGTTAATGAATGGCACGTTAGCTTAGTCTCGGTGGAATAAAAAGGAACGATGTAGGAGGGGAGAAGCAATGTACTTTCATTACCAAAGGCTGTGATAAGATAAACAGCGGCGGGCTATAGTAATTACTTTATGTGGCGATAGAGGGAGATCGACAGTGGAAAAGGACTGTTCCATGTGGTTTCGATTAGCGTAGCCTTTAAATTCAATCAACCACGCACAGCAAGTGTCACCTTTGCCCTTAGTAACGTTAACAAAAACTGTTTTATTTTGATGATAATGGCAGATTGTAGAAAACAAGAGTTTCTGTGCATATCCACCTGTGTGACCCTCGAAATGACCATTGCTATCTATCTTGTACAATTTCAACAACCGTTTCAGGAAGACAGATAGTATATAGATAGATATTGTTTTGACGCTCACCCCCAACTCTCTCTCTTTGTAGGGACCCCATGGACCTGTTGGACCTGCTGGCAAAGATGGAGCCAACGGTATCCCTGGCCCCATCGGACCCTCTGGACCACGAGGACGCTCCGGAGAGACCGGCCCTGCTGTGAGTTGCACTTATATACCACCTTATATTCCAGTGAATCCTCTGAATCTCATGAATCATTAACATTAGGTAATGCAGTAATAAGCATTAACAAACAGTTAATTAACAGTTCACTAATGTGTCTAGTAATCATTTTCTAATGGTGTTAATATTTAATAATGGTGTTCATGCTAACTACGGTATTCATTTATAAAGAAATGTAGGTTAGGGTTAACCTTAACCCTAACTCACTTACCCTTACCCTAAGTGCTATGCAATAATTCTTATTACTTCATTAACTAATGTTAATTAATGGTTAATTAATGTACCCTTATTGTAAAGTCTTACCAACAATGTCTGAACTGCATTCAGTCCTGTCCCCTGATCTCCTTTTCTTTCCCACCTCTTCCCTCCCCTTCAGGGTCCCCCTGGAAACTCCGGACCCCCCGGGCCCCCAGGTCCTCCCGGCCCAGGCATCGACATGTCCGCCTTCGCCGGTCTCTCCCAGACGGAGAAGTCCACGGACCCCATGCGCTACATGAGGGCCGACGAGGCCTCCAGCTCCCTGAGGACACACGACGTGGAGGTGGACGCCACGCTCAAGTCCATCAACAGCCAGATCGAGAACATGCTGAGCCCCGACGGCAGTCAGAAGAACCCTGCACGCTCCTGCAGGGACCTCAAGCTGTGCCACCCCACCTGGAAGAGCGGTGAGAGACAAGGGAGAGGAGGAACCAGGGGGGTGGGGGGAGGGTCCTATATGATCGGGGTATATATGATCTATGCCCGATGAGAATATTTTGTGTTGAATATACTTTAATGAAGGGTGCTCCTAACACCACCTTATACAGTACCTATAAGTAGACTCCTCAAGTAGCAGAGTAGTAAGAGTATGTTCTGAATGATTTCACTAGTCAATAACTTATCAATCAATCAATCAATCAATCAATCAATCAATCGGTTTTTAGTTCTGGTCTTAGTATTTACAACATCATGATTGTCCATTTTCTGCCCATTTATCTTCATCAGGGAGATCATTATCACTCTATCTGGAATGAGACCAATAGGGCTTGCATGTCAGAATGAATCATGGGATTTTTTGTTGGCGATACTCCGCCATATTGAGAGGACTCAACAGAGATGTAGTACTGTAAAATCCTAATTCAATATAAATATACCGTTACCTAGGCTAATGAACGTGTCACGTGAGAAACCCTGTGGTTCTTTCAAACACAATAAAGTCTTCCAATAGTGACAAATAATTTCACGATTAATTACTGAACATTGACCATAAAACCTTTACTACTAACATAGTAACTAACAATCCAATGCTCCTATGCTTCCAAAATGGACTCATTGCGATGTGATGTTGCCACATTCCACGGTATACGTCAGTTGATGGACTACAGCAGGAAACACTAGAGAAACCCAACTCTGCCACATCATCGTGAAAACCCTTCTCCTACTCTACCTCCTCCAGGCGACTACTGGGTCGACCCCAACCTCGGCTGCACCGCTGACGCCATGAAGGTCTTCTGCAACATGGAGACCGGCGAGACCTGCGTCTACCCCAGCATCTTCAAGGTGCCCAGGAAGAACTGGTGGACCAGCAAGAGCAAGGACCGCAAGCACGTCTGGTTCGGAGAGACCATGAACGGAGGATTCCACGTGAGTCTACTCAAACGATGTCGCCGTCGTCTTTCCGATCAGAATGATCAAGGCTCTCGTGTTAGTCAGTGAAGACCGAACCCCTTAACACCCTGCTGTCCACTCTTCCCTCTCCAGTTCAACTACGCACAGGAAGGCCCGGCCGCCGCCGCCGCCAACATCCAGCTGACCTTCCTGAGGCTGCTGTCCACCGAGGCGTCCCAGAACATCACGTACCACTGCAAGAACAGCGTGGCCTACATGGACCAGGCCACGGGCAACTTGAAGAAGGCCCTGCTGCTCCAGGGATCCAACGACGTGGAGATCCGCGCCGAGGGCAACAGCCGCTTCACATACAGCGTGCTGGAGGATGGCTGCAAGGTGAGCTGCAGCTTTGAAGAACAAGCAAGACCTCC
The DNA here is from genome assembly GCA_026745465.1 of Lota lota. Taxonomy (NCBI): domain Eukaryota; kingdom Metazoa; phylum Chordata; class Actinopteri; order Gadiformes; family Lotidae; genus Lota; species Lota lota. Next base: position 2,194,277 of record JACYXH010000319.1, on the reverse strand, counting down.
CCAAAACTGTCTGTTGTTAAAGGAAAAGGCTTTGACTGAAATAGAAGCTTGAATAGCTTAAAAAGACTATAATTCTTTACCAATATTTACTATTTAGTCATTTTTTAACAGATGCTTTTATCAAAAGTGTCCTACAATAAAACACAATTAGATACATGTCGTTAATGAACAGGCAGGGGTTTAAGATAGTGCTCATGGCTGCCTACAGACAGACTGCGTACATTGGGGTCCAAATACAGAACCCTTTTGTCTGGGGGTCGTTCTCACAATCACAATAGTAATGATGGATCAATCTATTGCTCATTCATAGTTCAGACTTTAGCTTAATGGTGACCACACGTCACCTCTGCTTGTGCGACTTTACGCTTCCTGTGACACATCTCCCTGCTGTTCTCTACCCACAGACACATACAGGCCAGTGGGGCAAGACAGTGTTCGAGTACAAAACACAGAAGACCTCCCGTCTGCCCATCGTGGACATGGCGCCCATGGACATCGGAGGAGCCAATCAGGAGTTTGGGGTGGACGTAGGAGCCGTCTGCTTCTTGTAGAGAGAGGAATAGCAAGAACCCCCTCCCGCATAAAAATGAAAAAGAAAAACCCATGAATTAAATAACTCGACCATAAAACATTAAACGCAAAACACACAACGCACACAGACCCTTCCACAATAAAGAAGACAGGAAATTATAAAGAAAATTTATACTTTGATTTCTCTCTCTCAAACAAAACTAAAAGCAAAGTGCTCTCCCCTGTTGTTATGTCTCACCGGGAGTTAGCACTGATGGGCACCCGCAATATCTGTACACCACACTAGCATTCCCCGTCAGGCATGCTTCCTGAAATCAAGTCATGTTTCCCCCCGGGCCCCACACCATCCACCACGGGAACCAGAGCCATGGAGAACGACCCAAGGACCCGAGCAAACAAAACAAGTGATGGAGGACAGAAACATGACTCGATGTCACTTATGTACGGTCTTAATGGGTAGCGTTGAGGTGGGACTGTGCAGGGTTGTTTTTTTTCATGACGCAAGCAAGACACGCCCCCTCCCACTACAGAACAGCAACGACCTCTGACCCAGTCCTGCTTCACCTCCCTGACCCCAAAAACACAACCAAATGTAAACCAAAGCAATATTCTGAACAATAAACAAAAACACATCCAAAAAACCGATCACTCCAGACTTCACTCCATCCTGAACAGAAGTGAACGGCTGTTACTGTGTATTATAAATCCTTGGTTCTGTTGTTGTAAAAGTCTGTGTTTATAGGCAACCAGATGGTTTTTATATATATATATATATATTTCCACATTGCGTGTGTACATGTGTCTTTACGCACACCAACACTTTGGAAAGTGAGGTTTCATTTAGGATGTGTTTCATTATCCTGCACCCTTGACTGGCCCTGAAAAGAAGGCGTTTTCACCCAGGCTTCATCCATCCAAACAACAAATTTGAGGAAAATCGGCTTTACTTTTACTGTAGCCATCCTGATTGCTTAAAGCTACCTCACGCAAAAAAAAAGAAGAAAAAACAGAAACTAAGTGAAAATGTCTTCCTTAAATCCGCATGGACCCAAAATATCGAGTGGATCTGGGGCCGAGCGGCCATCTTTGCTTTGGAGTCGCTCTCTTTCAGAAGGTGCTACGAGTTCTAGAAGTCAAGTCTTCAACATTGTTTTTCAGTGCACCCCCCCCACCCCAATCCCCCTGCCCCCCCCCCCCCCCCCCCCCCCCCCCCCCCCCCCCCCCCCCCCCCCCCGATTCCCACTAACCTCACGCTACACATACACACCCCACCCTGGGAGACAGATACAGGAGAAGGGGATTGTGGGTAGGGTTCCCTGGAGTCCATATCTCCTAGTTGGAAGATGTGACTCCAAGGGGGAAGAAAACTTTGAAACACCAGGGTGGGTTGTCTCTGTGTGTGTGAGGCTGTGTATATTTTTTATTATTAATTTTATTATGACCATGATCATTATTTTTTGTTTTTTTTTGTTTTGTTACACCTTTAATTGATGTAAATTGAAAAATAAATGGAAAATCCAAAATAACTGACTTATTTTTTACTGAGCTTTTGAATAAAACCAGAAATGGTGATAGGGATGCATTTCTTCAAAACCATTCATGCGTGTTTTAACTGAAATTCTTGAGGTCAGGTACTCCTCAATGTGGAGGGCACAGTGAGTGTGTGTGTTTCTGTTTGTGTCTGTTCCTGTAGTTTCATGACAGACTAAATGAAGACACAAATCAATGACAAAATCGTCATGACTGAAATTATGTAGTTTGTACGTTAGCCATTCAACAAGCCACTTAGAAATCCAATAACATCCCCGAAAACACTCCAATAGCTCTATACGACATTTACACTTACTTCACTACTTTAGTCATTTAGAAGATGCTTTTCCCCTAAGCAACTTACAGCAGACACCCAGTACCAATCAACTGGGTGAACTGTACATTTGTTAAATCATAAGGAAAAACACGTAGATACGTTTTAATCTCAAATTCCAAAATTTATTTTATTACAAATCGCCAGACTCAATAATTAATAGTCAAATAACTGCAATACACATCAATGAGCCTTAAGAAATTCAAATTAATTGAGCACTGTATATAAATGTATTGGCGTTGGGCTGGAAGGAGGCTGTGTGTATGCGTGAGCATGTGTGCTCAGGAACAGAGCTCTGTGTAGAGGGTGTTATTGCCGTAGTCCACAAGCCGTTCCTCAGGCTGTGGCATCGCGGGACTTCCATTAAGACCGAGGTGTGGAACGCCGGCACTTAGGAAATAGAAAGGCACGTGGGTGATCCTGCCGTTGGACCAACACTGGGGGGTGAGAGAGAGATGGAGAGAGGGAGTCTCAGTCACTGACAACCATCAGTGTACAACTACAACCATCCCTTAATTGCCTCAATGAATTAACGAGTGAATAACAACACCACTTCCTGGGGACCCTTACCACCGTGAGCATGGCTCCGTGGGGGAAGTTTGGGTGGAACTGCATCAGTCTGGGCTCGGCCCCCGCCTCTCCCTGGATGAAACCACTGCGGGAAGCGCAGGAGACACGCATCAATCAGGGACAGCATTAACCACTCTGCCTAGGCAGACACTAGTTGGTAGCTCCATCTAGGAGCTACAACACGCAATGCATGCACACAATCATCGTACTAGCACACTCCTGTGGAACATATGAACACATGCTTCAAATCAGGTTTAAAACACGGGAGTCCCAACACAAAAATAATCACCATGGCAGTAGCTCAAAAATGGGATCATTTCTGGTCTTGAACACTGCTACCATAGCAGGCCGGGCTGCTGCTTCAGAATCCCCTGAGAAACGTGTGAAATGACATCCGTTAGAGTGGTAACTATCTATTTTTCCAACATCATAGGGAACAGCCGCATGTCAGAGTGAATGAACGAGGAGTAAAAGAGGAGTTAAAGAGTGACCTTTGAGAAGTACTGCGAGCCTCTCTCCTCTCGGGTCCCAGGCCAGCAGCTGGACCTCACCGCCAACACTGGTGGACAGATAAACACGCCACATATATGGAAATCACCACATGTTGAGATGCTGAGATATGGAGTCACTAGCAGGGATAGCCGTGTCCATGATCTTAGTCACGGTCCCATAATAGATCAGAAGAAGGATGAAGTGGCATTCGAGCCTCTCTTACATGATGTCACCAGCGGGCGTTGTGAAGGTTGTTTCTGATAGGTCGGCCACGATGGCTGCTGCCTTTGATCCCTTCATAGTTCCTGAGGTTGAATGACAATAGGTCAGTAGAATTACACAGTAGAGTGCAATATTGATTTGGAATTCTGTGTATTTTATGTTTGATATACATTTGATACAATATGTAATAAATGATGATTAAACCCTTGTAAACTAATACATTATTGAATTAAATCTTGTGGAGACATTTAGGTTGTTGCTGAAACCAAAATGTAAATGAATAGCATAACAAATAGCATAGAATTATATACATTAAAACCAAAATAGTATGAAATGACATAGGGAAGAAATAAAAGTGAATTTGCCAGATTGTGTATACCTAAAGTACATTGGCCCACATAATAACCCTATGCAAAGGTCTGTGCGTTGACCTGGTGTGTCGCTGAAGGTCAGGGAATAGATGACGGCCTCTCCTTGGATGGTGAAGAGCAGCCGGCTCCCATCGGGACTCCAGCAGCCAGACTAACGGGGATGGCGAGCGAACACACGGTTAGAACACACTCTTTACCACCAGGAAGAGATTGCGCTGAGCAGATAAGACTTAACAGGTGAGGTAGAAGCACCTCACAGCGGCCCTTGAGACACGGCCAGCGTTCACAAGTCCACATCCTGGTCTCCCAGACCCTGAAAGACAATAACAAACACACTTTGCATTCATGATTTAATATACATACATTGACTGGTATAAGATATAGTAATGTAGTAACATCAATGTGTAACAAGAAGTTAATTAACCAATCAAAAGCCAGAATATGTATTGATAACTAATTTGATATTTGCTAATTTGCCAAACACCAAAACATTGGCTGCTTATGGCTTAAAAGAGTAACCAAATCATTTGTTTAGAAATCTCAGTTTCACATTATAAAATGAAGACTTAAGTTTTCTTGGCTTAGAAAGGCAAATGTAAGACATCACATTGGTTTGGGTAACTTTTGACGGCCATTTAATGAATCAAAAGGAGACCTATATCAGTGTCCCATGTGCAAAGGTCCAAAGAGCACTTCATTTCAGTACTACTAAAGACGTACTTGGTTCGGGCTATTGCACTTTCTTTGTGCAATTATTTATTTACTTAAATAAATATCATATATCTACCTATATCTTGTTTTTATTTAATGTGTATATATTTGATTACGCTACATATATACAAGTTATATTATATTAAGTTATGCTGTAGAATACCTGTGTTTCACCACAAACATTTAAATGTATAGTTGTCCTGACATACTGTGCATATGACAAATACAACTTGAACTACTTGTAACTTGCATGTTACAAGATAAATAAACCTGTTGCATCTCAATTATTATAACCCTTAAGACTTTACGACAGCCAATTCGGAATACAGCCCGTGTGCCAATGAAAAAATATTTCAGTAATTCAGGCAAATATCTCCTCACCATCAGGATCAGCAAACAGACAGATTAGGGCAGCCTCATGACTATCCAACCTCTGTTTACACAACACTAACAGACAGATTAGGGCAGCCTCATGACTATCCAACCTCTGTTTACACAACACTAACAGACAGATTAGGGCAGCCTCATGACTATCCAACCTCTGTTTACACAACACTAACAGGCCGGCGGAGGTAGAGTCTGACCTGAAGAGAGGAGCGGGCGTGGCGGCTAGGACGTGGCTGCCGTCGGGGGACCAGGACAGGAAGGTCACCCCTCCCCCGCCCACACGCTGGAGAGGCACGCAGCTCTCCGCCGCTACGTCCCACACCTCTCACACACACACACACACACACACACACACACACACATGCACGCACATAAAAGGGCAAAAAGCCAACACAGAGATTACAGATTAGACACAAATACTGGCTGCATTCCAAAACCTTTTCCTACGTCCTCTGCTGCAGAGCATAAAAGTCCTACTGTGGTATAGCAGAACCTCTGAGGGGGGACGGTTCAGAGTATGGGTGGGAAACCACCAATTGAAGAGGCGGAGTTGCACCTTGATTCCTGTTCTGTTATGGAAATATTCTACCGAACAGAAACTGATTTGCGCAAGTAGACGAAGCTAGAAGAAGGGGATTGTATTTCTACAGTGGTCAGTCTACACCGTGTTGATTTGAAACGTTTACAGATACTTTTTACTGTTTGCTGATCGAGTTTGTGTTTGCTTTTAAAAGCAAATGACGCGCTTACCAATCCACAATCCAGCAACAAGATATGAGCTCATCTGCCATCAGATTTTAGATTAGCATCTAAAGTCAGAATAAATATCCCTAGTTCTTCCTGTGCAGGATTCACTGATGTATCCTTGACCCAAAGCAGCTTCAATGGCCACCTGAGGCTGCTTCTCCAGTTAACTACGTATATTGGGACAGTGGTTACCATAGCGGTCGAGGAGAACATCTGGAGAGTTAGGAACCGGGGACGAGCAAAATCACTGTAGAATGACTATTGGAACACACCCATTGTGTCACTGATGAAAATGCTAGCTAGGTACCATCATGGATGTGTCCACGGGAGAGGCTGACACCAGGAGGGATCCGCTGGGAGACCAGGCGATGGAGGTGACCGGAGAGTGACCCGGGTGAGACAGAACCTGGGCACAGCCAGAGGACGGCCTGTGGGGGATACCCATAGGAGTTTTTAGTGTTGGCTTATCACTGTATGCCAAAGATCAATTGAATGTTCATAAAATGAAATAATGTAGATATGATGACCTTGCGTGCAGTTGAAATGCATTCAGACGATACAAGACAATACAAACAAGAATATTATATAAAAGGAATAATGTACTTCAGACTGATTAAATACAATAAATAAATAAAAAACATAATGGCAGAACCAAAAACAAAGACTATACCAGACTAAAAGTGTAACACAAAGTTCACTTTGCAGTGATGACCAGCGTAAACAGAGCAATTAAATAATTGCACATTTCCACCTAAATACATTTCAAAGTGTATGGAACCTAAATGACGTTGTTGAACCATTCCCTTTTGAAAGCAGGGCAGCAGAGCTCGGTCGTCCAGCATTGTAGAGCTACATGGCCGCGTCATCCGGACGTCCTGTACGTGTACCTGATGGACAGCGAGCAGGGGTCCACGTGCCAGACCAGCAGGCAGGTCTGACAGGCCACGGCCAGCGCAGACGCACACAGCGGCTTCCACTGCACACACGCCACGCTCCTCTGCAGCCGGTGCTTCAGTGTGGGGGGCGTGGCACTGTGGGAGAGCCATAGAGAGGGAGAAAGAGATAGAAAGAGAGCGGGAGAGAGAGAGAGAGAACACCGTACCATGATACAGGAGATTGGCCCATATAGGGTGGTACTGCTGCACTGATACACAAACTGTGGGGATCAGATTGCAGGGAACGACATGCACAAATTATAAATACTGTTGAAGGGAGACTATGTGTATCGAATTTCCCTCAAGGACGGACGTGTCTACCCAGTTACAAAGACACTAATCTCGCTGCTGTTAGAATATAATGCTATTATCAGGATTACACTGCCTTGATTTATATTGTTAAGTATTGTTCTCTAAAGTTAGCGAGCTGCTGCTAGCCTGGGTTTTGGAAATTAAAGCTTGTTATCCTAGCATACTAAGCAGGCCCATGTGACGACCGTCTGTACAAAGGTTGCGTTACCTCTTGGGATTGTAGATCTTGATAGAATCGTCCAATAGGGCCACAGCAAACTTTTCTGTATGAGGATGCCAGGCAAAGGCTCGCACTGCGCAGTCTGACCTGGTAAAACATGGAGAAGAGGAATCCTATTTAAAAAAGCATTAACTGAACAATGCTGTAATCAACGGGATTTTTTTTAGACATTCATATTTACAAACCTAACTTTAAACACAACATAGGTTATTGCCAAGTCCTATTGAACGGTTTTACATTGAACACATTGAAAGGTTTTACAAAGAACATTTATATGGAATGACTATTATTAATACTGCCAACTTTTGTTCGTACAAAAAAGGTTCAAACGTACCAGTTCAGCACCTGGGAGAACTCCGCAATCATGTTCTCACTGCTCAACTAAGTAGAAACACAAAAACGTCTGAGACCAAATACTCAACAACCATTCAAATGTAAACAACAACAACAACAACAACACAGCCTATTGAACCCTTTACCTTGAGATGGGGGAACAGGGACGAGACCCGCTGGAGTAGAGCCAGGACACAGCCCGAACTCACAGAGAGCCACTTGGGCGCTGGAAAGCCCAGAAAACAAAATAAAAGTCAGACACTCATATATCTGATCTGATAACAAAGTAAAAGTCCCACACTTTAATATTTGATCCAACGCACCTAGCTAAAAGCCGAACGCAAAGTGCTTCTGTGGCTATTAAGAGTCTAGCTTTTTATTTATTTTGTTTATTTTCTTCCATTCTTCATTTAGAAAAACAATCGTTCAATATTTGAGAACATTTTATTTAGTTATTCATTTAAATTGAAGTAAAGTATCCATGAATCATTCTCTTTTTTGTTTATTTGGCATTTCACATTTGTTTCGTTCTTAACAATATTAAATATCAGCAGATAATACCAATATCGGCGACCTCCATGTCAAGCCATGTCGGTCACACCCTTGACTACATGCCATTACAGAAGAGCTGGTGGGTGGGAGGAAGCTGATGTATGGGTGTCTATAAACAGAAGGACAACAGCATCACCTACCCTCTGTGCTTGAGTTGACGATTTCTTCTAGAAGCCCGGTGAGCCCTGCCTCCCGCCTGTCAACCACAAAGTTAAAGGGTGAGTAAACCCCCAAATCACTCTTTTTCAGCCGAAAACGCTTCCGTTTGGGTGTTGCTGAACATTTCTGTGTGGAAAGTTGTAAAACAGGGGAAATTCTCTGTAAAATACAAGAAGTCTGCTACTTCCGGCTTCAATCGTTTTCCAGAGTTGGAGTTTTCTATAGGCTGCACGCCCTGTCTCGACATTGTGACGTGCGTTTTCACAACGTCTGACCACGCCCCTCGCTCCTATGGAACCCAATGTCTTTATACATAAGATGCTCCGATTGCATTTTTGGAAACTTGTAGGCAGAAGTTCCCAAACAGGTAGCGCTAAAAGAGGGGTTTACTTACCCTTAAAGAGTTAAAAGACAATATGTGTGAATGTGTGTGTGTGTGTGTGTGTGAATGTGTGTGTGTGTGTGTGTGTGTGTGTGTGTGTGTGTGTGTGTGTGTGTGTGTGTGTGTGTGTGTGTGTGTGTGTGTGTGTGTTACCATGACGTCGCACTCCTAATCCACAGTGTCTCGGAGTGTTGCAGGAAGGCTGCCTTGCTGCTGTTTTCCGTTCGACTGTGTGGCTTCAGCGACTCCCGGGGAAAGTAAAGACTTAAGGGACCATAGTCCTAAAGAAAAAAACAACCAACACAGATGTCAACTATAAATGGGTTTTTGTTTTGAATATCAGTGAGGGAAATGTCATAATAGGTTTGTCAGTGGCAATAAATAAAAATCCACTAGCTCCAGTGTACAGTACAGCGTCACATTTGTGAGGATGAATTAAAGGTTGGCTTTCTACAGCAAAAGGCCATTTACTGATTATTCAGATGTTGCATCCTAAAACTGACGTGAGTGCAGAACGTGAATTTAATCGTCTATGCTTATTGACCATGTATACAGTGCGTTTACAAACTAGACACATTGACAATCCCTCAATAGCAATGAATAATTGAACAGGTTTCTCTCAGACCTGTTTTTGGGAGCTCTCCGTGGACACCAGTTCGTTGTTGGTCTCGCAGAGAGTGATCTGTCCACGGGGCAGCGGAGGGGGAAAGAACGCCAAGGAACACATGATCTTTGTATTGACAGTTCACCGCTGCCTCTGGTAGTACTAGTAGCGCCTGCAAGAGATCATAGTGATGGTCACACCACAACATGTTATATCCAACACGACGCTGACGTGATGTACCTGTAAACCCTGTAACGATGTGCAGTGACCATACAAACACTGCTGTCCACAATGCATGGTTAACACAAACATAACAGTATCAATGACCCACCAGATGTGAGCGCTAACTTGTTGGCTAACTAGGAATGTTTTCGCTCGGGCTCCAATGGCAATTTGTTATGTTGCTCATCGTGTATTATCTGAAGGAACATAATAAGCATCCTGTTTTTAAGAGCTTACTTAAAGTTTAAGGATTTTAGATGTAGTCAATCCATAGAGAGTAAATCCATTGGTAAATCACTTACTATCCCGCCGAATATAGTGCAACACTACTGGAGCCGGTGAAGTACAAACACTGCGCGGCTCACAAAGCCATTGTTGGAATTGCTGCCCTCTTCCGGATAGATCCTTCATAACATACATTCTTCAACCGCAGACAGAAACATTAGTACAATCTTTTATTTTGGAAATTCCACTATCTCGTTTGTACCCCAGTAATACAAATGCCTCATAGATGGACAATCTATAAGTCATAATGTTTCTGGACATTACAAACAATGTATTTATTTATTTATTTGTTTATTGATTACTATACTATTCCTTTTTTTTGTTTGTTGGATTTTTGTTTCTTTATTTATCTCGCTGCAATTCTGCGACTGTGATATGTTACTGGCAAAATAACAAAAAGGAGCGAGACTCGCGCCCCCTTGTGGGTAGGCTGCAATTCCGTGACGTCAATTCAGCACTTGGAAGGAGACAGCTCCCTCCCCCAACCCCGTGCGCGTCTCACGTTCCATGGGTCCCCGGTTATTGATAACACAATTTGCCCGCTGGGATTCGTTCTGATAACGTGAACGCGTGGTTTGTGAGTCTAGTAGACCAAACAAGAGACTACCTGCACCGACTAAACAACGACTTATTCATTATTTTTGCAAGTAGGTCCTGCAAACCGGAACACACCCCTTCACTTGACAACGCGACATCAACCAGGCAAAAAGGTATGGGAATGTCATCCTATCAATTAATGCTGGTTAAATAAGAAATTAGGTACTGTGTGACGCTCAAGCATGATGCCTTTCCTTCATGCGGTACACACTGACCACAATGCACCAATGAATCGCTGTTGCCAAATGCAAATCAGCGTCGATTATTGTTGTAGAAATTATACATGTGCAGTAGAGAGATAGCCCATATTACGAAATATTTGTGTTGATGCCAACATTCAGTAAATCTACAGGCGCTGCGGCAGTTTTACTTGGTACGGACTGTAGTGGGATTTGGGCTTCAATTCATGCACGTCGGCTATGATGCTACTGAGTGTCATCATCGCATCCTTGGTTATTTAAAGATTGATCTTCCTGCGTTTATGTGCAGTGCTCCTTCCCACGGGCCTGGCGTTATTTTCCATTTCACGCTTCCAGTTCACAGCCGTCGCCGTTATTCTCACGCGGTGGTGGTGCAGTACACGAGCTCGTGTAGACTATGTGAATTAAGTACATGTGCTTTCTGTCTTTCTCTCCTACCTCTCTTCTTTTTTTTGTTGCTCTTCTCTCGCATAGGCGCGCTTGACACACACTCACACACACGCGCTCACGCACACACACCTACACACACACACACACACATACACACACACGCACACACACACACACGCACACACATATGCACACACACACACACACACACACACACACACACACACACGTTGAAAAGGTTATGCAATTTTTCCAAATTCTTTAGATGCCCATTGCTCACGATGAATGGCATGTTAGTTTCGTCAAATCGTCTGTTTGGAGTCCTAGGACAAATACCATCGATGCTTCTTCGTTGATATTGTTAAACAAAAGAGGGTTGTGAAAAGCACCCCCTCGTAGACAATTTCATTCATAAAAACCTCGTCTCGTGTCAGTGCGATGGCCTCATGTCCTCCGATCTTTTGGTTCGTATTGACACGAATCTGTCGGTAGCAATTCAAAATGTCTTTAAAATGTACATCTGGGTTGGCGTATGATGAAATGCCACAAAGTATACAACAACATGTATAAAACATGCAATCATTTATTGTAAGCCCTATTATTGCCCATGGTTGCAGTGTTACTGTGGAGCTGTCCAGTGCTGAGAGTGGACAGGAGAGGTGAAGCGGTAGTACTACGGCCTTGACAGGCTTACAGAAAATAGAAAAGAGTCTTCTCAGATTCTGCTACAAACTGACTTTGGACATGTTCTAACGCATCTCATTTCCATGCATCTCCTCCTCAAGGTTGACTCTTCTTCTTCTTCATCCGTTGACCTCCCATCAACCCTAACCTTCCGAGGTGGGGGACCCCCTGATGAGTGGGACCTGTATCCATGAGACCCGTGCCCCCTCCCCTTCCCTCTCAGGCTTCAGCACCCCCATCTCAGAGTCCCCCTACCGACGGATTGATGCGGACACCCCTGCCTGTACCCCAGAGACGGACCTGACCCCTACGCAGTGTGTCCTTCGCAATGTGCTCTCCATCGACACGGGCGGGCAGATGGGGCCCGGGGGAGGCCCTCACACCTGTGGCTGCAGCCCCACTCCCAGTGAGGGGCCCTCGGGACGCTTCGACAACAGCGTGCTAAAGCTGCATGAACATGAGGCCTGTCGGTGCGGCGGCGGTGGTGGTGGTGGGGGAGGGGCGGAGGCGGGGCTTAGCTCGGAGGCCGGGGCCGTCCGTGGTCAGTCGGAAAACATCCGACTCCAGCCAGGAAGTGGAGGTTTTTTGGAGGGACTGTTTGGTTGCCTGAAGCCAGTCTGGACCATGATTGGAAAGGCCTACTCCACGGAACACAAGCATCACCAGGAAGGTAGGTGGAGCGTGAATAAAATGGGTTCCACTTCGCTGGTCACAGACGATGTGCTGCAAACAGCAGATCGCACACACACGTGCCTATTGACTACTGTCTAGTGTCTCGCGATTCTGATCATGCACTGATGCAGTGCCACAAAACAGAACTTCACGATAAGGATGGCACGTCATTAAAACATTGAACAGTCAAGGTTAATGGTAGACTCTAGAGATTGATCACTGAGAAGGCCCTCAGGCCTGGGGTGAGGTGAGTTCTTGACCAGGCCTTTATTATTTTTGTCATCGTTCTCATCCCTCTACCTGCCACCATGGCCAACATTGTAAATCACTGCCTTAGGGCAATGCACTGCTCACTGACAACACTCCCTTCAGCTACTAGTGTAGCCATATGTGCTTCTGCCTGCACCACACCAGCTGGGGATTCAAGCACATCAGAGGACTTCATGAAGAAGCGGTCTACTGAATGCGTCTCTTTCATTCTGCCAAGCTTATCTCATTAATTACCGTCCATCTTCTCTCATGTGCTTGCGTTGTCTCTCGACGAAGACAAAGACAAACGATGCACGGAGCACACTATGTGAAGTGTGTGTGTGTCTGTGTGTATGAGTTTCTGTGTTTGTGTTTGTGTGTGTGTGTGTGTGTGTGTGTGTGTGAATGTGTTTGTGTGTTTGTGTGTGTGTGTGTGTGTGTGTGTGTGTGTGTGTGTGTGTGTGTGTGTGTGTATGTCGTGCAAATAGTGGCAGGCACCAGGTCTATCAAAATTTTCCATCCAACTAATGCGCAAAGCAGCACATTTATAAAGGGAAATATTTCATTAAACCTACTTGTGTTATGCAAATGACGAAGCCTTTTGATGTGATGAATAAGGATGGAGTGCAGAACATAGTGGAGGAACGGAGAAGTTTGAGATGTTCCTGCTCATGTCCCATGCTCCGAGACGTAGATGATATAGTCAGTAAACATCTAAATGCAACATTACAATAGCAAAGGCTGTTGTTGTTGTTTTTTATTAATGATTTTCCTGTGGCGGGAATTTTGCATGAAATCCCAAAGATGGAAACCCGGCTCTGAAGATATAACGAAGGTAAGCTTTTTATTGTGTAAGGGTTTACACAATGAAAGGTTTTCCTCATGTACCCTCAAACCAACGATGGTAACCAATGATGGTCCTTTCCATGACTTCTAGAATCCTGGGAGGTTCCATTTGAGGAGATCTCGGAGCTCCAGTGGGTGGGCAGTGGGGCCCAAGGAGCCGTCTTCCTCGGGAAGTACCACGGAGACGATGTTGCCGTGAAGAAAGTGCGGGACATCAAAGAGACTGAGATCAAACACCTGCGAAAGCTCAAGCACCCCAACATCATCACCTTCAAGTAAGGGAGCTAAAGAAGCCGGTCTCTGGAATCCCTTTTCCACACGGCTGTGTTTAAAGTGCATCAAAGTAGGACTTTGATACAATGGTGTGATGGCCCTTTAGCTTGACCTAATCTCGGATCAAGCAGTCCTACTATGTTATAGCAGAGCTTCTGGGGGAAGACGGCACAGAGCCTGGGCCGGAAACCAGAAACTGCACGGGGCGCAGGTACGCCTTGTTTCCTGTTCTGTTACAGAGATATGCTACTGAAGAAAAGTGATTTGCACAAGCTGATGAAGCTTCAGTCAGAAGGGGATTTGAATAAGTGTCTTTCTACAGTGGTCAGTCTACACTACCAGTGTTGATTTGAGACCCTTACAGACTTCTTTACAGTTTACTACTTCTGGCCAATTTTTTGTTGGCCAATTACACGCTTACAGATCCCAGCCTCAAGCAAAATGATTGGTCGAAACAAATTTGAAGCGAAAGAGCGTGAAACCCTGTTCGCCCAGATTTGAGTTTGTTTGCCATCAGATTTGCCAACAGATTACTTTAGATTTTCATCTAAAGTGTGATTTGTGAGACTTGACCTAACCTGTCAGCTAACCCTTGTGATTGGTTCCTTGCCTAGGGGGGTGTGTACTCAGGCCCCGTGCTACTGCATCCTGATGGAATACTGCGCCCAGGGCCAGCTCTACGAGGTGCTTCGGGCCGGCCGAAAGATCACTCCGTCTCTCCTGGTGGACTGGGCCATGGGCATCGCCGGTGGCATGAACTACCTCCATCTCCATAAAATCATCCACCGAGACCTCAAGTCCCCCAAGTACGTCAAACCCCACATTCACAGCGAAACCGCAACGTGAGCGACAAGTAAGCAGCGCGTAATCCACACACATCCGAATCACACCGACTCCGTCTTCACTTCCGTCGTCAATTGAAACACGTGCGTAAGTACGTATTACTATTGAAGTCTATGATCAGCACTGACTTTACCTCAATAAAACCGATTTACTCTAGTCTCAACGGGTAAAGGGATCGTTCGTTTTCTTGTTCAACCATTTCCAACCCATTCGGCGACCACGTTTGTTTAGATGGATTTGGCGTTGAACAAACTGGAATCCACATTAGCACCGTCACATCAGCCATTTATTTATGTGGTTGATGCATACCGAGCTTAGCAGAACCTAAATATGTATGCTTTGAATGAAACTATGGGAAATACGCTCCAGTTGACGTGCGCAGCTGAGATAAATAGAGAAGACTTGTAAAAAAGTAGACAAGGAGCCTCACATCACGAGGGCGTTGAGACTCACAGAGCCGACGTGAATTGAAACATCGATTAACATGGAAATCGATATGAACTGTATGACGCAATGCCTACGCTAAGCCTACGTTATGGTTTTGGTGTGAATAAGGGGATAAGGTAATAACGTTATATCATGAGTCCAATCAGACACTAGACGTTGTAAGCTCCCAAAGTGTAGCCACGTCACCTTGGTTTTTACAATGGGACATCACAGTACATGCTTCGGTTGCTCCTGTTTTCTTTTCAGCATGCTGATTACCCATGATGACCTGGTGAAGATCTCTGACTTTGGCACCTCAAGGGAGCTGAGTGAGAAAAGCACCAAGATGTCCTTCGCTGGCACAGTAGCCTGGATGGCTCCTGAAGTCATTCGAAATGAGCCAGTGTCAGAAAAGGTGGACATTTGGTAAGTCTGAAAAAGCTATCTAATGTCTGATACACATATACACATATATATGTATATATATATATATATATATATATATATATATATATATATATATATATATATATAGAGAGAGAGAGAGAGAGAGAGAGAGAGAGAGAGAGAGAGAGAGAGAGAGAGAGAGAGAGATTGAGCAAGAAGCACAGAGAAGGAGAGCGAGAGAGAGAGAGAGTGTAACATGGAAGGTCATTGCTTGATGTTATGTTCTGGAAGCTTTTCCTAAGTGTTTCCTAAAGTGCTCCATCAATACAATAATGACTTTTGATCTTCCAGGTCCTTCGGAGTGGTATTATGGGAGATGCTAACTGGAGAGATTCCATATAGGGACGTGGACTCCTCTGCTATCATCTGGGGCATTGGAAACAACAGCCTCCAGCTGCCCATACCGGACAGCTGCCCAGACGGCTTCAAGATCCTGCTCAGACAGTGTTGGTGTGTGAAACCCTGTGAACATTCATACTGAAGACAAGGTTCAGATAAAGTGTGAGGGGAGAGATTAAACAAGCCGTCATCAGAGGAACAGATTAAGCAGAGGAGCTATTGTATAGAATAGTTAGGGCTAGGACTATTGTATAGAATAGTTAGGGCTAGGACTATTGTATAGAATAGTTAGGGCTAGGACTATTTTATAGAATAGTTAGGGCTAGGACTATTGTATAGAATAGTTAGGGCTAGGACTCAGTTGGATCATCAGTTTGTTTAATTGACCCATGACCTGGTGTACATTGTTGATAGCCAGAGTTGTACACTTACACACACTCATGACTTTGCAGGAACGTTAAGCCGAGGAATAGGCCGTCTTTCCGGCAGATTCTCCTGCATCTGGATATCGCGTCCGCTGATATTCTCTCCACCCCGCAGGAAACCTACTTCAAGTCTCAGGTACGAAGAAATTGGATTCACAATACTTAAACAAATCCAACATGATGTATTATAGAACTAGTCCTACAATCTCCATTGGATTGCATTCAATATGGTCAACCTCACAGGCTGAGTGGCGGGAAGAGGTTAAACAGCATTTTGAGAAGATCAAATCTGAGGGCACTTGTATCCATCGGCTGGACGAGGAGTTGGTCAACCGACGCAGGGAAGAGTTGAGGTATGTATTTGTAAAATGAACCCCTCTCTTAGAAATAATGTGTGGTTACAGCTGGCTTACCACAGGAAACCACATCTTACTACATCCACCGCATGCTGGGGCAACGCTTTACACTAAGGGCACATTAATTAACTAGAACATTAGCGAACTGTTAATAAAGTGTAAGTTAATGCTTATTACTGCATTAACCAATGTTAATTAATGTACCCTTATCGTAAAGTGTTACCCATGCTAGTGCCAGTACCAGTTCTATTTTTGAAAGGGTATCATGTCCCATTTCTCCATGTTGCTCTTGTATTGAACCTTGTGGCTAAAAGAGGGGCCAGAGAGCGATGTTCTCTTATGAAGCATGTAAGACCTCTTCATGCGGAAGCGTTGGCATCCACAGCAGCACCTTCTGTTTGTGTGTGCTCCTCAGGCATGCGCTGGACATTCGTGAGCACTACGAGAGGAAGCTAGAGAGAGCCAACAACCTCTACGTGGAGCTCAACGCCGTCATGCTTCAGCTGGAGCTCAAAGAGAAGGAGCTGCAGAGGTATGAGTGAATCAGCACAACCAATCACACAGTCAGTGTATCTGTGTCTGGCAATACGTTAAATACTTTATGTTGTTGGGATAGTACTTTGTTACAAAAATAGTCCAACAATTAAATTCCATTGCCTTGTACTGTATTCAATTGTACTAAATTGTCTAACCAAATCAAAGCTAACTGCTGCATGAATTCATTTGAGAGAAAATTCCATCCAAATAATTCTGGAGCCAGAAAATGAGTGCATAAATTACATACATTTAAAATCATTGTGCAATGTTCCTCAGGAGAGAGCAGTCTTTGGACAAGAAGTTCCCCGGTCTGTTCAAGCACAGCTCCAGACAAAGCAGCTCCACCAACTCCATGGACAAGCTCATCAAGAAGAGAAATGTTCCACAGAAACTGCCCTCAGGAAAGAGGTGTGAAAGCTCACCTCATGGGCCATTGAACATAAAGAAAAGTGTCATACTTTGATCGGTTTCGACAAGGATGGCTATGATTGTGGTGTTACATGTTCCTATGTTATGTTCACCCTATTTTCTCATCCCACGTCCTCAGGCCGGACATCCTGAAGTCTGAGGTGATCATTCCCAAAATGGACTCCTCTGTGATGCAGGTGACCGTCCCATCCTGCCCCAACCGGAGCTCCACCTCCCCCAGTCGCTCTCGCAGAGTGAAGACCCGCCACCGCAAGCCTGGCAAGGGCAGCAGCGGAGACCTGGCTGGTCTCAAGGCCACCCAGTCTGCTCCCCATGGAGGTGTGACGGCCCAGGACAGCGGCTGCGCTCCGGACCCCTCCAAGCACCTCCTGGACCCCAGTGCAGCACTGCGGGGCGTCAGCCACGACCAGCAGCAGAGGCAGCTCTCCTCCTCCAGCCCCGACCTTATCTGCACCACGTTGGAGGCCAGCGGCCGGGGCAAGGGGGGTCCCGCAGTGGGTGGGCTGGAGAGAGGAGGAAGCGTCAGCGCCTCCGCGGTGTTAGGGGGATCGGAGTCAGGGGCCGGCGGCCTCGAAGACCTCACGGAGACACCCCCGCGCAGCGACACGCCCAGCGAGGACGCCGCGTCCTTCCCTTTCTCCAGCAGCCCGGACTCGCCGTGCGGGAGGGGGGTGGCGGCGAGGAGGGGGTCCCTGGGCGTCCCGCGCCTGCCCCACGACGGGGAGGATAAGGACATCGAGGGAGCTGGAGCCGTCAGGATGCCCCGGGGGGCTTCAGGGGGCATTGGGAGTCAGCACCTCACTCCCTCGGCCATTCTTTACAGGGCAGCTATCACACGCAAACAGGTGCCGCTGCCGAAGGGCCACGTCCAGCCTTATCTCCCTGCAAGGGTTTGTACAGCAGAGAACGTTTTTCTCACTTACTTGTTTTCTGTCTCCGTCTACAGAGGCGTGGAGTGTCATCAGAAGAGGAGGAGGGTGAGGTTGACAGCGAGGTCGAGTTGCCACGGAGACGGTGGGTTTTTCCGTCTCGCAATTGAGACGCATTCCCTGACATCTCTCAGTTAACTTTCTCTGTCTTGTTGCTATTTGTGGTCACTGGATGACACAATCCCTCAGCGAAACGAGACAGCAGCAGTGACGCACGTTGTTTGTCCGCTGTTTCAATGCTATTCTCGTCAAACAGTCGCAAGTTGTTTTGATTTTCATCTCTCTTGCTAACGTCGCTCTCTCTAGACGCCCAACCAGCATCACCAAGTGCCCGTCGGTGTCCACCTTCAGCTCGGAGAACCTGTCGGTGTCGGACGGCGAGGAGGAGGGCCACACCACGGACCACTCCCACAGCGGCACGCCCGACGTGGTCAGCACCAACACGGACGACAGGCTGGACGACCGCAGCGATGACCTTCTGTCCCAGGGGTCGGAGATCCCCGCGGACAACACCGACCCAACGCAGGCTTCCGACGGCCTCTCGGAACGAGACGGAGCCCCGGGCCGGGCCAAAGCTCGGATGGACCCTGGACAGAATTCCAATGAGGTAAAGCACTGCGTCCTTCGGTTGCAATCACTGTGTGCTATTTAGATCCACCACTTCAGCTCCCCCTATGATGTCCTCTCTCTCTCTCTCTCTCTCTCTCTCTCTCTCGCTCTCTCGCTCTCTCGCTCTCTCGCTCTCCACCTCCTCAGATGCGAGCCCTGTGCGATGACTCCGATTGTGACAGTGCGGAGCTGGATCAGTCAGGCAGCGGAGAACCCAGTCGCCCGCCCAGCGCCGGTGCCCGGGCGTCACCGTCTCAACCGTCGGCGGCCCAGCAAGGCAACCCTCCGGCGCGCCACACGGGCCCATCGTAGATCAGCGGACACGAGGCGTTAACCTAATCTACCTTACAGCTGAACAGCTTCCACCACCAGTGCACACCAGTCTGTCAGTCTGTAGCGCGTCACTGTTGTCACGAACGGGGGCTGCATTTAGTACACTAATTCATTAGCGTGTGGCATGTCGTCATACAGCTGATTTAGGTGTTTAGCGAGTTTGTCATTAGGTATAGCGATAAAAGATGGCATCATGTATGTGCCATGAATGGATGTCAGATCGTTTGGCAGCTTGTGACATCAGGTCAATTACTTTTCTTTTTTTTTTGTGTTCATTAAAGGTTTTTCAGAGTTTAGGCAGATAATGACCTAGACACCTTCAGCAGCTGTTCCATGTGTGCAAAAAAAAAAAAAAACAGAAAACAGATGCACTCACAAATTACAAACTCCATGTCTTTTTGGCACCCCAACGCCCACTGTGGGAAAAGCTTGGTATTCCATACATCTGTGTTAAATACTAATAATGTAAATATTAATTACATACCACACATGAAAAATCTAAATTTATTTTATGTGTAAAATAGAATTAAGACTAAATGTTATGCAGCCCTATGAACAAATGCATGACTACATGTTAATAATTTATGATGTGTCTGTTTTATATTTTGTGAGAGAGTTTACACTTTTTTAAAACTTGAATTACTTTATCTTTTTGGTTAATGAATTTTTTTTGGGCACTTACAAAATAATGTCAAACCGAATGAACAGGAAATAATGTACTTTTTTTCCCTGAGTTTGAAATACAATTTGCGTTTGGGGAGGATTCGTATGATTATGAAGATTATATATTATTTAAATTTACTGAAGGGAAGTCCGATTATTCCAATGTAATGTCAATCCAATTGATGCCATTTTTTGGTCAAGATTTTTAAATAACGGTTGATAGCATTCTGTTTTTCAGCAAAGCAGGAGTAACATTGAATGCTTTTAAGGTGCTGCATGTGTTTTCTCAGTACAATGACTTTTGGCTTCTGACTGGACCTGAAAACTCTTTACAAATGCTACCAACCGTCATGGTCTTGACAACCAAAGACACTGGGGCAGATATTGTTAAGACTTAGGATTGTTTAAGAGTCATAGTTGACTAATCATGTAGGCCTTAGAAGCTGAACTATCCCTTTACACTTCCCAATTACAGCAAAGAAGAATTTTGAAAAACACTGCTCCCTAGTGGTACTAGTAAAATGTCAAAATAAAAGCAAATATCCTTTGGATTAAATTAGATGTTTCCTTTTTATACAACATTGCACCGGTGACATATTAACTATATCAAAATATGAATAAATAATGTATTGGTAAAAATGTGTTTGTTTACAATGCATTGTTCTGTTTTGGATCCAGCATTGGGAGTGAAATGCATTATACTGTAAAACAAGATAAAAATCCTATTTGGTATGCCCAAAATATTCTAATTGCATTGCCCTTGCCCACTAGTGAATTGTGGTTATGCAATGCAGATATTTTCAATGTAATAAAAAGAGGCAAATGCACACAATGATAGCATGTCACATTTTTATTTCTGTTTAAGCTCTTCAAACAATTCAATTGCACCCAAATCTACAGTTTGAGAAATCGCACAAAGAAAAGTTTTCTTCATCCTGCAAAGAATAAAAAATAAAACTTTAAAATACGACCCAGCCATAAAGGATAACAAGAAACTAGTGTTAATTTTAAGATTCTTCTTCAGGTGTTTCTTAATTTAATACCTCAGCGTGTGATACTTATATCAAGACCCACATGTCTCATGTCTTTCCCCACCCCCCCTTGCAGCAGTCCCCAGCCCTGCAGTTAAAAAAAATATTTTCTCTATTTAAAACAAACATTTGTTCAATGTTATTATAATCCTCGTTAATTTATTAATTTAAGAGAAAAGAAAAATATTTCCGCCCACCTCAGGTCTGACCCCATTCCAGGAGACCACGGTGAACCTGACCCATTATAATCCGATATACAACAATATTTTGTTAAAAGACCTGATTGAGAAACAAAATGGATGGAAATACAGGAATGACAAAGTTCTCAGCTTAGTTATGCAGTTTAGTATGCTCCATTACGCTGCCACCTTTAAATAAATAAAAAAGTAGGATTATAGCAACAATCTTCACACAAATGGTTTCCATACATCTTCAAGTGTACTTAGAAATTATATCCACATAACATTACCAACCATGACTCATTCAGGAAGTATAGCTTTAGATAACAGTGGCAGCTAGCAAGGAATTATAATAAAGTGGTGTATTAAATAAAAAATAAATAAGTTTTTAAATCAGGGGAGAGAACAGTCATGTTATTTTTATTTTATTTTTACATTTTCTAAGAAAAATCTGACATAAAAAACACATTTATGTCTTTTCAGATTTTTCCAAAAACGTTTCCGCTATATCAACAAGGTCTTACGGAAAAATACAGTAGAATAAGAGGAAAAAACAAAAACAGAAAATATGTTTTTAAAAACTACGCAAAAGAGGGAATTTAAAAACAATAAATAAATAAAATATTACATCAATGATATAATTACAGCTGAGTAGGTGTGGAACCAAAGGAAAGGAGAGTTCAGAGTACTTAGTTTTTGCATTAAATCCAGTAAGGGAGATCTTGGTAAAAAAGTTGAGGGGGGGTAACATAAGGTGCAAATGAAGAACCTCCTTGTCAGTTGGCTGCCAGTCCCGTCGCTTCAGAAGACAGCCTAGGAACAATAGAACAAAAAGATAAAATAATTTGACCAAAGTGTTTTGCCACGTACGCCTACCAACGTTTAACTGCTACAATCATTGAATTCACAGCTTAATTCCATTGTTTTTCACTTAGAATTATTGACAAGTCATAAAAGTATCGTAAATATCTAACAATTACTGCAACATTTGGCATTGAAGGATAAAAAGCCACCTAAAGTTAACGGTATTCACGGTGAGTGCTGGGTGCAGTGCTACTAACCTACGGTTGCTTACCGGGCATTGATCAGGTACTCTGCCAGACTGATGCTGGCGGGGGAACCAGTTATAGTGACCTGGCGGTCAGTGGACCCTTCCACTGGGTTGGCAATCTTGATCTGAGCACCGGACATCTGACGGATCTCATTGATCTTCGATCCCTGGCGGCCTATAATGCAGCCAATCAGCTATAATCGGGAAGAGGAGTAAACAGAGCACACAGTGAGTGTGTGTCAAAGATACATAAGCAGTAAAGCGGTCAACAGGTGATGCGCCATCAGCATCGCCAATGTATTCCTACAAGATGAGCGTTGCCCTTGGCGCAGCAGAGTTGATTCTCCACCTTGAACTGCGCTCAAAGTTCAAACATTTCTCAACTTTGACCTGGTTGCTGCTGACCTTTCAAAGTGCATCCAATCAGATAACAGCTTCGTTTGATGTCGTAACCCAACCTAGCGTTCAGTGCTTTGCTGGAGGCACATCATGTGTTGACCGCTTAAGGATAGCGCTTGCCATGTTGCCACCGCAGCAACAGTCAAGTAAGCACCAGTGAGTGGGTGAGATGGTCCTTCAAACTTACATCATTTGGAATGGTCAGCTCATGAGAGCCAGTTTGTGCAGAAGCATCCATCCCAGCTGCAGAGAAAGAACACACACACGGTGAGGATACGTTTATTTGCAGAGATCATTAAGAATGAACCAGCTAGACTTCAGTCGGTCCACCTACCCTGGAAGCCCTGGTTGCTAGGGGCGATGGGAAAGGGGCTCTGTTGCATGGCTAGCTGGTGTAGTTTGGTGAGCTGAAGATATACAAAATGTTAACTATACATCTCGAAATGCTAAAAACATGAACTGCACACACACAACCTGTACAAGAGTACAATTATTGACATTGAAACAGAATACCCAAAATTTTAAGAATACTGTCGAACATCAAACCACTTTCCAGAGTCAATTGATAATATCCAAAACAAGCAAGACGCAATATATCAAAGACGGAAGAATAATTTGTAAAGTAAAATAAATATATTTTACTGAATGTTTCAGTTCAATATAACATACAATAAATAAGCACATAGCATAGACCAAGCACATGCAATTACAAATAATGCATGCAAGATAATAGGGATGAAAACAGAAATAAAATTGGAAAAATGAGACAGGCAGCTGATTAATAAAAGGAAAACTGAATCGTTTTATATCCAATGGAATGTAAATACGAGTGATGGTGGTCACAGGGATGGAGCTCAAAATGATGTCATTTCTACCCCAACCACGCCCGAACAAGGAAATTAATGGGATCACTTACAGAGGGACCTTCACTTACATCAGGCTGTGGAATGGCATGCTGTCCTTGGACAGCGTAAGCCTGCAAGATAAGAAGTAGTACAATTAGGAACCACTGTTAAGCAGCCTCCATCCACCGCTTTTCAAGGGCAGACACAAAACAAACACAAGCCAAAGACATGCTACAACTTTTTAAAACGACAAAGGCTCTGCATATTTAAAACAAAACAAACTGCTTAACTAAAACTTATTCCAACTCTACACAACGTTATATAGTGCCAACTTCCACCTTGAAAAATAGCCCCATCATAAAGCATGTGTATTCTTGACGTGAACGACAAAGGCGCAACTTAAAAGGGGGGAAAAAAAGACGACATCCAGATATATGAACTGTGTACCTGACCACCTGAGAAGATGACAGGAGACCCTGAGGGTTTGGGCCTGTAAGGGATGGTCACTCCCTTCGGTGGAGACTAGGGAAACACAAACAACCACCATAAGCTGCTTTCACACACACACACACACACACACACACACACACACACACACACACACACACACACACACACACACACACACACACACACACACACACACACACACACACACACACACACACACACACACACACACACCGAGGAATTAAGGAATTTAATAACATGCTTACCTCAAGCATGACAACGCAGATCTGCTTGACACACTCGATGATGGACTGTGGGATCCCTGCAATGGTGATGGCACGCTCCGTTGAGTTGGGCAGCATGTCTCCTGCTACCTGTACCTGAGCTCCTGTTGACTAGGACAGGCATAATAATCACCCATTAACACCGCACTCAAGACACTGCATCAAAATACTTGTACATGTGTGTACGTGTGCGTGTGTACGTGTGCAAGTGCTGCTAATCATAAAGTTGGACCGATACAAATATAGACCTTCAATTCTGTGAAATATATCGTCATTTATTGTCCATACATTCATACATTTAAAGTATGGTTTCTTGACTTGTCGCGTAATTTCCCGCCACTTGCGGTGCCAGTTTCCCATAAGCGTTGAGCAACCAACCTCTCGGATTTCCTTGATCTTGCAACCACCCTTGCCGATCAGCGAGCCACACTGACTAGCGGGAACGACGATGCGCAGGGTGACCGGGGGCTTGCTGGTGGCCGTGCTGTTAGTCATCGAGCTGCTGATGTCCTGGACAGACAAAAGGTATATCTATCTATATATCTATCGATTGAACACCATAATTGCATAATACATTGCATTCATTATAATGTGTACAGAACTGTCCACACCTCCTCCAGCTTCTCGATAATCATGGAGAATGCTTTGAAGATGGCGGTGGTGGGTCCAGCCAGAGTGATGATCCTCTCTGGACAGTTTCCTTCTGAGATGTTGATTCTGGCACCACTCTACAGACCCCCGCAAAAAAAATAAACAATGACATATTGTGATTTACATCTGCAACCTATATTATCATGCATCAAGCATCAAAATAAACAAATGAGTTTTTCGTTTGCATCCTTCAAGCAGTGAGTTAGTCTACAGACAGTACTTGCCTCCTCTCTCATCTTCTTTACAGACTCTCCTTTCTGTAGAATTAAGTAAAATAAAGTCAGTGAGCGTTTTAAAAGAAAGGACATTCAAGTAGTGAGTGCAGAGGTTTCCCAGTGTAAACATAGATGGCCTACCTTGCCAATGATGCTTCCAACCTCCTACAAAAAGCCAAACATTTCATTAGTCTAGAAAAACAGACTTTGGATGAGTCATTCAAATATATTTTAAACAACAAGGCAGTGATGCTCATCCAAACAAGCTCATGCTTACAGGTACAAAACTCACCTTTCCATGCATCAGAAGCCTGATAGTTAAGGTCACATTCAGCCCTCCTTCAACAACACCAGAGTCCATAACTGCGGTAGAATTCAACGTCTAGGCTGGCCAAGAAAAAGAATCTTTGATCGCAGAATCTGTAAAAAGAAACAGAAAACAGACAGATTGAGATCACTTCCATAAAGCTGTCTTGCACATTTCAAATGAACTAAGTGAGCATGCTACATTGAAATCCACGCCTGTATGGTTAGGAATTCTGCGTACACTCATTAATATTTAGTAAACGTCTGCATTTCCATTAGACTGGATCAGATCTGCATCTTCCATGCTAAAGTTAGCTTAGCAGAAAACCCATCACACCGTGGCAAGCATCAAGTACGCTCACAGTAACTGGACGCTATTGATGGAACCCCTCGTATAAAACTCCAGAGTAAACAGCGAGATTAGATTACATATTGTTTAACACTGGAATAAACGAATTATGCACATCTGTGTCGAGAGGAGATCGCTGGGAGTAATCCTGCCTTTCGTGGGTATCCGAAGCTAAACAAATAGCCTAGCTCACCTACTTACACCAATTCAACATCAGCTCCTTTCCAAAGCCATGTATGCACCGCACCCTTCACGTTTTACTTGGGTCAAATTCTGCACAAATGTCGCTCACAAGGGATGAATACCGATGCCCATGATGGTTTTCCACACATTCCCTGCTTGCATGAGGCTTGTATGGTTCAGGAAATAGCCGCATCCATTCAATGTGCGGCCTTAACAATCAAGCAAAGCGTCCCATTATTAACCCACTCTTTCACTGCAAATAAAAAGGCCCATTCATGAATTCTTACCCGATCGGTCCCTCGAAGTGCGTTCAGGGGGAGGGTAGGGTGGCAAGGGTAGAAGGGGAGAGGTTCGGGAGGGAGTTTTAAAAGGATTCGGGGAAAAGGGAAGAGAAACTGCTGCTCGGTCAGACTCCAATCTCCTGCTCTGCACAAAAGACAAATTTGATTCAACTTTCACCTTTCAACCTCAACCTATCCTTTGCTTCCTCTTGATTGGCCCCGCCCACTGGCGCGTCCTCAAATCGCGTGGTTTTCATACTCCCGCATTCATCACGTCATCATTTAAAAATACTAGTGTTTTGCTTTAGTTATTTGCCAACGGCTTTTTCATATATAGTTTTCTAGGACATAAAACAAAGGAACAAAGATATCCCTTTGCAGTTTTGGGTGAATGTAGTCTAAATCTAATTAGTTTCTTTTTTTAGACAGATTTGGTTTACAGTTTTGAAAATTGTTGTTGATTTCAACGAGAATTGTTCTGCATAATATTACAGTGCATGGAAAAGAAGTGTCAATGCAAATCTAATTAAAATAAATATACATGTATTCTCATTATTTCAGTGATTATTGACAATTTTAACCGTTTTATTCTAGTATTAATTTAAATGGCATGGGACCTACTGGTCACAGATGCAGTTTTATATGACTCCAATAGATGGCACAAAATCACCGTCTTTGTTTCTGTTAGAGACCTTGGCTAAAAGCAGTGTTTTTCGTCGTCATAACTATCACAATATCAAATTAGCTTTCAACCTTGTTAAAGGACATATATTCAGAGACAAACGTTCTCACCATTCTATGCACGTCTCTCGGGAATTGTTTTCAAGGACAGATAGTTACCATGTTGTGTTTTAATGGAGCCAGAGAGGTATCAACGTCAGCTCTTTGAGATGCACAATCATAATCATGATTGTGGCAACGATTCCCAGCTGTTTGAATAATTAAATACAGTTCCACTATTCCCAGATGTTTCCCAGATTAGACATCCATCTCTTCAATGCTGGCCAAAGAGATACAATTGTTAATAAGATAGAAATTAAAATGATGTGTTCATGCACAGCAACACATGCAGACATGCACAAGGCCACACACACACACATACACACACATATGCACACACGCACACATGCACATACACACACACATGCAAATGCTAATGCACAAAAGCACACAAAATGCAGCTCATATTTTCTCTTTGGGTCTTTATAGCTATTGTGCAAAAAAGAGGGACAGTTCCATCCCGTACGATGCACGCAAATGATTAGCCTCTCTGTCGGGTTGCCTGAAATGGTGCTCATTACACACATTTTCCCAGCTGTTTATTGCTGTCCTCTCTCCCTAAGCAGAAGCCTCAGCAAAAATAAACTACAAGACCCACGTTGTCAGCCTCCAGAAGTGTCTTCAACACAAAGCAGGTATAATGAAAACAGAGACCGACTATAGGGCCCTGTACGACAGGGGTTGTTAATTTAAAATATAATATGTGTCAACGTAATACGGTTCCTCGAAGTCGCAAACCAAAACTCATGTTTTTGTACATCTTGTGTACAGCACAGCCCATGGCTGTGAATATGTTTGGTTGAAGGTAAAATTGCTTATATACAACCAGAGTCAAGCTATCTTAAAAAGGAGAGAGAATAATATTGACAAGACCTGAAGATAATTTATTTAGCCTTGGTTTTTGTTTGTTGAATTGAGGATGTCTTCATAAATGATGGGTTTCTTTGTTTCCTGTAAATCTAAGTCTTCTGTTACACTGTTTTCTCTCATTATCAATATGAGGATTCTGAAGGCAAATTGCATGTGTTGAACGAAACAATGACACAAGAAATAATGAAAGGCCTCTGACAATTATAAGAGAACACTGACACTATGCATCCTGTTTCTATAGGCGGGGATTAAGGAGTGCAACAACAGTATGTGTATGTAACCATGTATTCATGATGCGGTTGATCGAGCACATTTCTCTCAACAATCTTCATTAATCTGCTAGGAAGCCTCAACACTACAATTAGTCAACGGCCAGAAAAACCTTCTCCAATTTCGATTCTCCTGAAGTTGGTGCGTCTCTTTAGAAAAGGATTGTGAAGAAGCTCTAGATATACAACAAGCATATGCATATTTACATACTTGACACAGTATCTACATTTGAGCTAGTCCCATTACAAATGGTATGTTTAATGATTCTGCTATTTAAATATTCTCTCCACCCTTGAGCTTCTCTTTCTTCATTCAATGAAAGCTCTGTTTTCTCTTGACATGAAATTTAGTCGGTATGTCTTGGAGCTGGCTTCACAAGGCCACCTACGGTGCCACCAGCATGGTACCAGAATCACCAGACTGTTGCTGTTGCGGTTAACAGCCTTGACCCAAGCCGGAAAGAATCTCAGGAGACTTAATAGGTACAATACAGTACATCCTACAGTACACAAAAAGATCTATTCTGTCCTGTGCAATGTGGACAGAAGGGACAATGCAGTCCACACAATAGTGCAGAAGAATATGTGAATCTACAGAGAGAAGATGAATGGGCTTTGTGTCATAACAAAGCAGGGTTAATTCTTGCACAATGGTGGTATAACAAGTGACGTTGAGAGGTTCTCTCTTTGATCTTGAGGGCAATCAGGGAATGGTAGATTAGTGCGAACTCTTCATGCTCTCCACGGCACATGGCCTTCTTCCTCTTTCATCTGCTTCTCCTCCTGTTGACCAATTTCTTACATAATGATCAGCTCGCATTCATCTCTAGTCTTTGCTCTCTGGCACTCAGAGTACTCAGATTACATGATACTCCCCTCTCTCCTCTCCTCTCCTCTCCTCTCCTCTCCTCTCCTCTCCTCTCCTCTCCTCTCCTCTCCTCTCCTCTCCTCTCCTCTCCTCTCCTCTCCTCTCACCGGCTGGTCTCCTCTGCTCTCCACTTCTATCTTCTCCTCCCCTCAGTCCTCTCCTCTCCTCTCCTCCCTTCTCCTCTCATTGGCTCTCCTCTCTTTCCCCTCCTACTCTCCACTCATCGTCTGCGCCTCCTCTGCTCTGTTCTTTTCACCTATCTTCTCCTCTCCTCTGTCCTCTTCTCTCCTCACAATGGCTCTCCTCTCCTCCCTTCTCCCCTCAATGGCTCACCTCTCCCCCCTGAAACTCTGCTCTCCTCTCATCAGCTGTCCTCTTCTGCTCCCCTATCCTCTCCTCTGCCTTAACCCCAGCCCTGCAGCCTTCCATGCCCATTCCCACTTATTTGTCCTGCTGCGCTTTTATCTGTCAAAAACAACCAAAATGCTAGCATGATACTACCCTCTCCCCTCTACTCTTCTCTCCAATTCCCTGTCTTTTCCTTTAGTGCTTTTGGCTGGCAAAATCGTGCATTTCCAGCCCTGGCCCTCCCCCATGCCCATTGATTGCAGATACATCCTCTTGCATCTAACTGCCTCCACCCATTGTGGTGTTTACCAACCTGCTTATCTCTCAAGATGGCATGTGTTGTGTTATGGCTGGATGGAGGTGGCATGGTGGCAATGACAATGCTTCCTGTCCAGTCACACTAGAGTAAGGATACCTACTTTGCCTGCTTAATGTAATTTGTATTTACTGTAGTGAAAAATCCAATTGTTGGCAGGGATTAAAACCTTCGTAATCATTTGCAATTGTTATTCTGCTGTGGGTTACACGTGCAAATAAATCTCAGGGTTAATTCATGCGACAGATTGTCGTGTGAGAAGAAATGCTCCTATTCTCCAGCAGCGACAAGAGACAAAGAGATGTCATCTAACCAGCAAGTTATCTTTATTCAAACATCGAACTGATTAATTAATTTCAGAACCATTGTCGTCCATTTCATGATAACACACGAAAAACTATAAACTGGACTCGACCGCTTGTCTCACTGATCCAACATAAACCCTTTCAGAATGGGCCCCTGGCTCTATGGTGCAGAGATGCCCACGGAAGGCAGAATGCACTCTGCTGGAGTGTGAACACAGGGTTAAAGATAGCAGCTCCACCAGCACACCGCCACGTCAGAGACCTTCTGCAGCAACCGATAAAAGAAGTCCCCGCGGGGTCACAGCGAGAGGTGACATGTGGCTATAAACCGTCCAGTCAGAGGCCATGAGGGGATAAAGCGTAAAAGGGCTGCGACCGCCTGGCCACTCCTCTTATTTTAAGGCGAACTTCTACAAATAGGTTGCTCCCACAGCGACAAATAATTGGCGGGACATGTTGAGGGAAACGCACAAGGAGTCGTCTGCGTTTGAATGCCAATACTCCACAGGATGAAGTCGGGTTATTCAAGCAGACATGAAGGATCCTCTGGACTTCTGTGCGTTGATGCTTGTAGAGAAAGGGCATGGGATCGCAACTGGAGTCACCCCCCGGGGACTAATGCATACTGAACATTACAAAACACAGTCATCGACCGCGGTCTTGGTCAAACATAGTGAAGCGCTTGTGGCTGTGTTGTATAAATGTGACGCAGTGTATGTGGAAATAGCTGCATTTATAATGTCATGAATTAACTGCAATAGCTGTTTAAACGATGTGACAGGAATTTGTCCCTTTTTATTCTTTACCGCATGGTAGTTGTAGCATTTGTTGTTTCTTTGATGAAGACCATAATCAAATTTGACCATATAGCCCATTCATTTGCTTAAAATGTCTGTAATACCTTGACGTCCACTGGTGAAGGAATAGCCATGCACATTTTATCACAATATTGCCACATTGAAATGCTCTATTGGAGCCTCCAC
Organism: Lota lota; assembly: GCA_026745465.1. Taxonomy (NCBI): domain Eukaryota; kingdom Metazoa; phylum Chordata; class Actinopteri; order Gadiformes; family Lotidae; genus Lota; species Lota lota. Next base: position 2,163,168 of record JACYXH010000319.1, on the reverse strand, counting down.
AGAAGGAAGTGTCATCGTTTTTGTGTGCTTATGTGTGCAACTGGCGTATCCTTGATTCCCCTTTATTTCCACGTAGTTGAACTGCACATTATAACACTGCTGTGTATCACTCCATCGTTGTGTGTAGATCAAATAATGCCTGTTGATATGGATTTCAAACAGCCATATTTTACAGTCCAAAAATGAAATATGAAACGGATTTAAAAAATCAATTGTAACAGCACTCTGAGTCACTTGCCTTGTGGGACCATCCTGTTATTGCGAGTTCACATTCGGTTTTCTCTGTGCAGATCACTGCGAAACGCAAACAAAACGAGGCCAAGTCACTCACACAGTGGGGCCAAGTTTGAGCCAATTTAAAATACAATGTCAATATTCTCCTGGTTTTTACACACTCCTGAGTGCTGAGATCCAAACTGTTTGCGTATTCAAGCTGTCGCGGCGCAATTAGAGACAGCTTGCTTAAACAGTTGTCGTGAAAATGCTTTTCTTATTTAAATAAAGCATTTAGAGCAGTTTCATTTCATTATGCCCTTAGCTTCTCTGAATTCTCAAATGCGGCCAATCAGCTTCTGGTCCCTTTGCTACTGTGAAGATAATTATTGTCAATTTATGCGTGTTAGACAACCTTTCAAGTTTATGTGCTACAACTCCACTTGGCAAGTAAGATTATCTTGATTGCATTTTGCTTACTTGAGTGTATAATTCCCAGGTAAGCATCACACAGGCTCTAACTCGCTTTCATTTAAAGAGAAAGACTTTGTGTCCATGCACAGCCAACGAGTCATGGATTAAAAAAAAGGTACGGGGCATTTCCTCCTCCTGCCAAGGACAGATGATGTGTGTATGTGGAGCGGCTGTCTTGTACTGGAAACATCTCAATCAGATGGACAATAGAGCAGATCACGTAACAGACAAGCTGCTAAAAAGGGACGAGGGAGATCTTATCAGTGCGACCGGCTGTCTGTGTTCAGCATGCCACACAGGAAGCCACAGAGGCTTGTCCAAACAATTGTTTTCCTCTGAAATCCGTTCATGCCATGAAAGACACCCAGTCCTTTGGAAGTATGCATACACAATGTGAGTCCTAATGCCGTCAGTGAATGAATGCAGTGGAAATGAATATCTTGGAGCTTCTAGGTTGAAGCGTCATCCTGGACTTTGAAAGGACTGATATTAACGTATTGGCACTCAAATGATAAGTGTGATTTGTGTGTGTGTGTGTGTGTGTGTGTGTGTGTGTGTGTGTGTGTGTGTGTGTGTGTGTGTGTGTGTGTGTGTGTGTGTGTGAGAGAGAGAGACAGAGATAGTGTGTGTGTGTGTGTGTGTGTGTGTGTGTCTGTGTATGTGTATGTGTGAGACAGAGATAGAGAGTGTGTGTGTGTGTGTGTCTGTATGTGTGTGTGTGCTTGTGAAAATGTCCCCTAATAACCTATAACCTAACATAAGGTGAGCGATGTCACCTGCCTTTTTTATTACTTGGCTCTCGATGACTCATCAAAAGCAACACTCTTCTGAAACTGAAGAAAGTGACCGGAAAAAAAAATGACTTCATCATTCCTTCCACAGGTAGGTGGCCAGGGCATGCAGAGAACGTAACTCTGACGTCATGTTTGCCCACTGAAGGCACTTCAGACCTCATGGTAAATGTTTTCGTCGCGGGTCCTCTACCCCACCCCCAACCCTTCGCATCCCACGTCTCGACGGACCAAACGCTGCAGCGTCACCGTCAGTCTAAAAAAAAAAAAAACCTGCGTTTTCCCGGCTGTGACGGCTCCCGCTGTAGAACGGTGGGCTGCAACAACCCCGGCGACGTTACGCTTGAAAGGCATCGGGGAACACGCGAGGATCGGCAAAACAGTGATTCAAGTGCAAATACATCTGCGACTGGGAAGCAAGGTGGATCGTTTTAGCCTTGTTTGAGGTTTGAGGTTTTGGGACCGCGTTGTTTACCCATCTTCTTCTTAAACACGTCCACAGCCCGGTCTCAAGATATGTGACGACCGTAGACCATCATGTGAAGCGCTGGATAACTGTCACTGGCCGACCTGCTGCACAGATCTGCAACCGTTCAGGGTGAAGGGAGAAAAGGTAAGGGTTGTTTAGGGTTCAATATGGGGGTGGTGGTGTGTGTGTGTGTGTGTGTGTGTGTGTGTGTGTGTGTGTGTGTGTGTGTGTGTGTGTGTGTGTGTGTGTGTGTGTGTGTGTGTGTGTGTGTGTGTGTGTGTGTGTGTGTGTGTGTGTGTGTGTGTGTGTGTGTGTGGGGGGGGGGGGGGGGGGGGGGGGGGGGGGGGGGGGGGGGGGGGGGGGGGGGGGGGGGGGGGGGTGTCGCTTATATCTTCTCAAGAATCAAACACGAGCTCGATTCATGAACCAATTGTTTCCTATGAGCTTGTCTCGCTTAATTGTTGCATGCCAAGGACACCAATAAAAACCCATGGAAGTCGTATGTCATTTCTCATGACATGCCATCAGCCGGTCCATGTTGAGCCGGTGACGAGGAGCCTCCGGACTCATTCCACGGTGGACTTACTTCACCTGATTGCCAAAGCCATGTCAAAGAGATGGCAGGATTTTGGGGAGGCATGCACGTTTTGGAACATCGATTATTGATTATTTAGGTAGGCTACCTTGAGTTGTGATTCACGACAAATAAATATCTAAGTCTGTCTCCATTCATTCATAAATATAGGCACATACGTCAAGGAATTGATGAATCAAAGTTATCAAACGAAATCAGTGCTTGCGCAATAGATAGACCTACAGTAATCTTTATGAACATTGGACACGTTTTGTGTGTGTTTTGAATATCGTGCTGTGTAGACTGCAAATATATTACGAATGACTTCATATTGTGTTTTTTTAATGTGTTTTTATAAATTCTTTATACTTTGAAAATGCCTAATAGTTTTAATAATAATCAAAATAGGCATTTGGAGCTTTTCTCTCTAGTCTCTGTATCTTTTCCAAGTCTGCGTCATGCAGGTAAAATGACAGCCTTTCATTTCCTGTTTGTATGTTTGTTTGTTTTTTGTAGCAGCAGTAATACCCCCCCCCCCCCCTCCCCCACATACACACACACACACACACACACACAAAGAAAAATGAAGAAGAAGAAAAAAAATCGATTTAAGATGAAAATGACGGTTGGCCGTCCACCTGACTCTG
>JACYXH010000319.1:2150000-2155000 GCA_026745465.1 Lota lota | reverse complement strand
AACACACACCACACACATACAAATGTACACACAAACACAAGCATCTATGCACACATACACACACACAAACATATTCACACACACAGTTAGACACACCATAGCTTCAGGGATCACCTATGTGCACACACATACCCCCCCCCCCCCCCCCACACACACACACACACACACACACACACACACAGAGACCCACACACATGCATTCACACACACAAACCGACAGACACACCATAGCTGCAGGGAGCACTTATGCGCACACACACATATACACACACACACACACACACACACACACACACCCTAGCTGCAGGGAGTGACAGTGCGACACTGTGTCATTCACAGCGGTCAGGCAATTTGAAGCCTGTTTTCCCTTTCACAGGTATACACAACATGGCCCTTAAGACCAGCAAACACGCTGTCAGAAGCCCTCTCCTCTCACTGTAACCTTGATCTCCAAAATAACTGTTTCACTCTTTTCAATCTTATTTATTTTATCACGTTCCATCCATGACACATTTATTTTGCCTCTTGCTCAGACCCGCTAATATCCCTGACTCCATGAAGATATTTGACAAGAAAATGCATTGTGCAATTCAATGAGAATGCACCTCAGCGGGGCTTATTAATATTCTCTATAAAACCTTTAATTATAATGCAGCGATAAAAAAAGGAACAAAACAAATATACCTATAAAGTATCTATCCCATATACTATTTATCATATCAGTAATAAATATAAAGTGCATATATATATTATATATAGATACGCAGCCAAAGGGTTCAGCTGTACCTTGTTGATTATATTGACTTTACATTGCATTTCTGATTCACAGGTGTAAAAAGCACAAGCAATTTATCTCATCCTCCACTCTCTTGTTCATGTATTATGGTAATGGTACACAATCACATCCACACACTCTCATGCACTCACACACACACAGACACACCCACGCAGACATGTCGACACACACCCAAACACACACTCATGCACTCACACACGCATGCAGGCATGCACACACACACACATGCATGCGCATATACACACACTCACACACACGCAGACACACACACACACACACACGCACTCATGTACTCACACGCATGCAGGCATGCACACACACATGCATGCGCATATACACACACGCACACACACTCACACACACGCAGACACACACATGCATGCACATACTGTATACACTCGCACACACACACACGCAGACACACACACATGCACACACACAGGCATTTGCATACACACACACACACACACACTCACATGCACACGCACAGTGTGTCTACGTGGTCTGGGTCCTCCAAGGCATGACCTGCCCTCAGATGGCGATCCATCTGCTTGTAAGCATCACTTTGTGGAGAAGGTCACCCTGAGCTGTCAGGGAACCCTCCTGCCGTAGCTTCTGCAGACAGACTCTCAGCCGCCATCTTGGCTCCGGTGAGGTCACGGCATGCGTCCTTGGTGTGCTCATAGCACACGCCGCAGCACTCAAAGCAGAGAGAAGGCAGCTAACATGACTACAAAGCAAAATGGCAATTGGGGCAATTGATTGTGGGAATTTTGGAAGGATTTAGACACACTGTCCACTTCCTCTTGCTGATACCGAATGCTCATTGGATGCGCCCACTTCTCACAGTCAGTGGGGGAGCCTTTGCATAGTAAAAAAGCAGCCTTAAAGGGTAAGTAAACCCCTGTTTTTAGCAGGAGGACTTCTGCCTATGAGTTTAAAGAAAATGCTATCAGAGCAGTCGTGGCAGTAGTAAAGATTTTAATAATAACGGTCTCATTGGCTTCCATTTGAGTAAGTGGGAGGGGCGTTGTCAAAACGCACATCACACTTGCTTGAGCAGAATTTGCAGCCAATAGAACACTACCACTCCGGAAAAGCGTTTTTAGCCAGAAGAGTAGCAGACTTCTTGTATTTACGGAGAATTTCCCTCCGTTAACAACATTATACATTTTAGGTCAAAAGTAACAACGAAACGTTCCCAAACACTTCCCAAACTCAAAAAAGTTATTTGGGGGTTTACCTAGCCTTCAAAGCTTATATCAACAATTTATGGCCTTTGAACTAATTTCCTCCCAAAGTCGTCCAAATCACTCGTACGCTGTAAGAACAGAATGACATGCTGTTGTGTTTCAGTCCCTCTGATGAATTCCTTAGCACCATGAGGACAGAGAGAAGGCAGAACCACAACAACAACGCAGCGATGCGGTCAGCTGTGTGCGGCCTGTAACGAGTGACCTCACGGCAGTCCTTCGGCCCGCTGCCCGCCATCTGTCTGTCAGCAGCGAGCTGTTTTCCTCTCTATGAATCCGCTGGCGGTTGTGATGAATTTCATTTGGACGGCCTCAAGGGCCCCTAGAGGTCACTGACTCATCATTTTGCATTTGCGTCCTCTCTTTCTCTGTCTCTCTCTCTCTTTCTCTGTCTCTCTCTCTGTCTCTGTCTCTGTCTCTCTCTCCCTCTCCCTCTCCCTCCCTCTCTCTCTCTCTCTCTCTCTCTCTCTCTCTCTCTCTCTCTCTCTCTCTCTCTCTCTCTCTCTCTCTCTCTCTCTCTCTCTCTCTCTCTCTTGCAGATTCAGATTCAAAGGGCTTTAATGGAACACATACATGTACAATGCCAAAGCACAAAATGTAAAATAGGGTACAACATAAATACAATTTTTGTTGTAAAAAAAGTAAAACATTTAATAATAGTGTAATTTTTGTATATACAGTTAAAGTAAGACTATATTAGAAAACGAGGTAATGGTTAAAATAGGGTGGAGTTAATCAAACTATTTCCTGGGACTAGGCCTTTGAATGACTTGTCTTTACCCATCTCTTTCTCTTTCTCACTTACTCTTTCTCGCTCTCTTCCTTCTCTCTCTCTCTCTGTCTATCTCTGTCTATCTCTATCCTTCTCTCTTTCCCTCTCCCTTCCATTCATGGAAAGAGAGCGCTTAAATCGTTTTTCTGGCCCTCGTATTTGCTTTGATTATATTTCATTACTCTAAACAGAGGAGTGTTTTGCATGAATTATGCACACACATGCCACCACACACACACACACACACACACACACACACACACACACACACACACACACACACACACACACACACACACACACACACACACACACACACACACACACACACACACACACACACACACACACACATACACACACACAAGCACACAGAGCAGTGGATATCTTACTCGCCACACATCTCTTAGCATGTTAATTAGTAAGTTATACATATTCAAGTTTATTTATCAGTGTATTTATTTTTGCCAGGCGGTCTGTAGGACTGAATCCATGTTTATTTGGGAATGCAGTTGAGATCTCATAAGCTTACGAAATAGCTTGGTTTCTGTTGTAACAGGGAGGCTCACAGATTTCCTAGGTGTTGGAGCTGGGAGTGCAATATATCCGACTGCCAACATGTCTGACTGTCAACATGTCCGACTGTCCTCATGTCCGACTGTCATCATGTCTGACTGTCAACATGTCTGACTGTCATCATGTCTGACTGTCCTCATGTCTAACTGTCAACATGTCTGACTGTCAACATGTCTGACTGTCAACATGTCTGACTGTCAACATGTCTGACTGTCATCATGTCTGACTGTCCTCATGTCTGACTGTCCTCATGTCTGACCGTCATCATGTCTGACTGTCCTCATGTCTGACTGTCATCATGTCTGACTGTCAACATGTCTGACTGTCATCATGTCTGACTGTCATCATGTCTGACTGTCAATAGCACTGAAGATTGACAGGGAAACAGAGACCCTGACAAGCGCTTATGTTTTTCACAATGGCGGAGAAGGCAGTAATCGAACTGGTTGCTGTGTGTGTGTGTGTGTGTGTGCACGTTGGTTGATATGCATGTGTGCACGTGTGTATGCATGTGTATACAGTATGTGTGTGTAAGTGTGTTTGTGTGCATGTGTGTTTGTGCGTGTGTACGCACGTGTGAGCGCATGCGTGTGTGAGTGCATGCGCATGTTTGCACACGCATGTTTGCACACGCATGTTTGCACACGCATGTTTTTCCCATGTTTGTCCCATGTATTTCTGTGTGCGTGTGTGTCTGTGTGCATGTGAGTACGCGTGTGCTTGTTTCTGTGACTCGTCTTGTTCCTCCTACTGCCTCAGTCACTGCGCTGTATATAGAGGCTCATTAGTATGGAGGTGGGCAGCTCTCCTTCAGCTGAACCTGCCACACCACTACAGTACTGGAGCCTCAGCCTCAGCCTGCCTGCCTGCCTGCCTGCCTGCCTGCCGCATTGTCCCTGGATGGCCACGGCCGGGCTGCCAGCTCAGTCAGTTTCTCCCAAGAAATGTGGGCGAGCATCAGAAACAGATTGAAAGCAAAGCCAGCGTTTGTGCAGGAAAGGCTTGTTTCTCTGTGGTGTTCAAGAACAGAGATTTGCTTTTGCACGTCTTTGTGTTTGATTCTCATTAGCCTAAGTCATTTTAGTTTTTCTTAGCTGACAGTGATCTCTGAAGTATCAAAGGTTTTCATGCGCCGGTGTCCTGATGTGCTTTGTGGTGGTGCGGTGTTCTATAATAAAACCATCATTGTCCTTACGCTTCATTTGGACTTACACAGACGTTCTCTATTTCTCGTGGCGTTGACAACCAGTACAGTCAACTTATGCTGCACTGTATGTAGCCTGGACAGCACACACTATGCCTGTCAGAGGGAGATTTCTGTGTCTTACTCGAAGAGTCAATTATCATGCAGCTGCAGTAGCGACTGGAGTTGGCCAGTTGGTTGCTTGTGCTGTAATCATGGATTTCATTTGGACCCTAACACCGCCAATCTTCAATCCCCCGTCTTAAAGGATTCCACTCTCTTCCTGCCCAGTTCCTCTCCTCATTATTAGTTCTTTCATCACAGGTGTGTAACGGCGGCATCCATGCATGCGCTGGTCGCTGTATAACAAATTAATCCCACAAGCTCCCCACCACGAGCTGCTGAGCAGCATCTTTGTTC
>JACYXH010000319.1:2125000-2145000 GCA_026745465.1 Lota lota | reverse complement strand
CTCACCACCCTTTATGAGGAGCTAGCGCTCCTCTCCTTTATGAGGAGCGAGCACTGCTCCCCTCAGGCCCAAGGTAGAGATCAGCAAGTGCAACAGATATACATTCTCCAGAAACACTTACTCGGCCAAACGGCTGAGTAAGTAAACAAACAAACCGAAGAAGAAGCGGGATGTAATAGACTCCGTTGTCTCGTTGTTCTTCATCGGCAGACACTTTATTTTTGCGCGTCACATCATAAACAAGATTAGAAGCAACCGGTCGATAACACACTGTTACTTAGGAGTGTGTGAGAGAGAGAGAGAGAGAGAGAGAGAGAGAGAGAGTGTACCTGGGATCACAGTCAGTTCAATCACCAATCAAGCAATGGATTGATCAATGAATTCCTCTCCGCCCGGCCACGTGGCTCTTTGAGAGGCTAACGGCCCCCAGAAGCTCAACCCAGGGAGCTGAGCTGAGACGCTCCGGCGCATTACAGGCCACCCCCCAGTCTGATCCTGAGATCACTGAGAGGGAACGTCTCTCAGCCTGGAGACACTCATCGACGTGCAGTGTGTCTGACATCAGGCTGGTGCTGTGGCCTGTGTGTCTGTCTGTACGTCTGTCTGCTGGGAGGGAGTTATGGGCCCATCCTGGACGAGGGAGCCAGAGTGTGCCAGAGTGTGCTGCTGTATCTTTGGATCTCGCTCAGATCACACGCATGTCGGATGCTTGGGTGATTTGTTAACTGCTGCCGTGTCCCGGAGAGTGGCTGCTGCTGGATGCCGACACACAAACACACACACACACACACACACACACACACACACACACACACACACACACACACACACATTTGTTGAATCATAATGAACACATTGTATGCATTTCCATTTGCATGCTCACATCATTTGAACGTTGATATTGGGATTTGCATACCCATTGATGTTTTCAATCGAAGAGGCTTGCATCTAAATGGAATAAACCAGTCAGTCTGTCTCTCCGTTTCTGCATTGACTCACTGGAATGTTGCATCATGTCTGCATGCAGACATACTGACTCATGTGGCCCTGCTGGCCCGCGCCTGCCCACCAGTGCATGATGGCCGACACCACTGGCGCTGTCTTACATTATCCATGCAGTGTGTGTGTGTGTGTGGGGGGGGGGGGGGGGGGGGAGGACCGATGTTATTGCTCAGTCTCCTTTGTCACCAGAGTTTTGGAGGCGCCTTTGAGTCTCACCCGCCCACCACCCCCGTCCGTTTGGTACGCTCCCAGGACCAAATGATTCAGATCTGCTGTCACATGACATGGGATAATGAGGAGGGGCTGCAGCGTGACAACAACAAGGTCCCCTGATACACTTTGCGGCAAAGTGTCGCCTGAGCGTGCAAGGGCAACGCACTTCAAAGGCATTTGCGCATTAGCATTTGTTTGTATGTGTATGTGTGTGTGTGTGTGTGTGCCTGTGTGTGTGTCTATGTGTGATTGTATGTGCGTGTGTGTGTAAATCTGTGCATGCTCGTGGGTGTGTATTTGCATGTGTGCATTCATGAACGTAGAAAGTTTGTTTACCAGCATCTGTTTACATTTACATGCATATGGTTGTGTTAAGTGTTTTGCTCCTGTGCCGCCATGCCCACCGATTGTGTGTGTTTGTGGGGTGTGTGTGTGTGTGTGTGGGGGGGGGGGGGGGGGGGGGAATATGGGTCTGAGGAAATATACACTATGGCATTTAAGCATAATGCACTTTAATGCAGTACCAAATATGGTTGTAAAGGAAGTGTTGCTTTGATGCTATGATGTCCGTACCCAACAGCCATAGATATATTGGCTGCGAACGCATTGATGCTTGTTTGACTGCTACACTGCGGCTGTTTCTGAAAGGGAACTAGGCTGAGGCACCACGGCTTCTGCTTTCCATGTGCTGCATAGCAACTGTTGAAAAGGACAGCTTTTAACTTAAAGGGATATCATTTTTTTGATTTCAACGCCTACCCATGAAGTGAACCACAAGTCAAACTATGCCACGATGCTATATTTACGCTCACTCATACCTTTGAATACACTTGATGGCCATGACCATTCTATGATCACTATTATGATCACTAAGAGGAGTGCAACATAATAACAAATCCTACCTAGACATTGCTGGACTCACGAGAAAATTATATTCACATCAAGGTTAAGTTAGTAATATAGATAAACATAAACAGTTCTGCTGCATGGCTTACATACGTGTATATTTCATAAATATCTATGACTTGACATTTTTGTGATGTCTGCCAAATTGGCAAATTTCCTGCCAGGTGACATAATAGTGAAAAGGGAATCACAATCTATTTGTGATTCCTATTTCACTATAATCACCCCATCATGTTTGGAAACATACATATGGAGTTTGCCCACAGCACAATCACTACCATTTATGAACATGGATGAATATCACAGCCCTGAACAGCAGCTACATGCTGAAGTGAGAATGTGTGGTGGAGGTGGTGGCATTTTGGTGGCATCGGCCAATTTGGACATACAATTTAGAGAACGTTAAGGTTGTTTCAGGAAATGTGCCAAAGCGAATGAGAAAAACTGTAAATAATAGATAGATGGATGGATGGATGGATGGATGGATGGATGGATGGACGGACGGACACAGGAACGGATGGATGGATAAAAGGATAAAAGGATGGAGGGATGGATGGACAAAAGCATGAACAATGGATGTATGGAGAGATAGATGGACAGATAGATAGACTGCTGCCAGCTGACCAAACTCATCATTGTGCTTTTCTCTCTACTTGTTGCCACTTCACTGCACGCTGAGATGGAGGCTTGGCCTGTCTCCTAATAAATGTTCAATACTGTTTATGGGTGTGTGTGTGTGTGTGTGTGTGTGTGTGTGTGTGTGTGTGTGTGTGTGTGTGTGTGTGTGTGTGCGCTCGTGCACTCTAACACCACCGTCTTTTCTCATGCTGGAAGACCAGGCTAAGGATCAGTCTGGGCACTCAGGTGTGCTCGGGCAGAACGAACCAAAGCCAGGGCCCATTCTGTATCGGGACAATAACTCCTACTTTCATGCTCTCCCCATTTACAAAGATCACAAGGAATGTACCCGCCTAGCCCCCCAGGGCTGAACAAGGCTTCTTTATCCCCACTCCTGTACAAGCAGGCACGCTTAAATATGCACAAAACACAAGCAGCACCACACTAGCACATGCTCACACATATTGACACACGCATGCATGCTGCAGTGCATACTGGGCACATACATTCACACGGACTCACATATGTCTTGTGTGCAAATGGTGCGCACACACACACACGCACACACACACACACACACACACACACACACACACACACACACACACACACACACACACACACACACATACCCACACACTCACACCTCCACTCACAGATGCAGTCACGTGTGCAAATGTACAAATGTATACCCAAATAGGTGTAGCATATGAGTCCTTATTATCATGAATATGGATAACAGGGAGGGAGGGGGGTGGGGGGGTCTGTGTATCTGTGGGATAATGTGGCTGAGAAGGCGGTTGTCCCTCATGGCAGCAAGGGCCCTGTCGCTGTTCACCTCATCTCATATTGAGCATCACGCTGGCAGCAATCCATAATTCATCATCTAAGTGAGGACTTGACTCTCCGGAAGTGGATGAGATTTTAAAGTGAAGGAAAAAAATGGACGTGGAGGGGGTGGGGGTGGGGGGGGGAGTACAATGGTGGAACGCTCTGTGTGTATGTGTGTGTGGGGGGGGGCGGGGGGGCATCATTCTATCACTCTAACCCTCCGGTATCCCTCGGAGAAGTTCATGAATCCAAGAGATGCTCTTGCAGGAGGATTTATCTTGGAAGCCTTTAAGAAGGGCGCCTGGGAGTGTCTACCAGAGCTCCTGATATTCGCTAAGTATGCTAATGAACATGGCGGAGATCTTAGCAGCTTTGGGTTTAGGCCCTTGTTGTTCATTACCTGTTGAAAGCTGAACGGTAGTGTCGATGTCTCAAAATGTATGATGTTTTTAGTTTTTATTATGGTCTTTCCTTTTTGCTTTTTCAAGTTCAGGTTCTTTTTGAGTGCTTATTTGTGTATTTCGACTACTCTTTCATTATTCAATAGCACCGTTTTTTGGTTTTGCTCTGTGTGAGTGAGCGAGTGTGTTGTCGAGTGCACGGAGGCTTTTAATCATTCACATGACTTAAAACCAGGTAACTTCAGATAATGTATTTTTGCAGTTTGTGTAATTGTTGAGCAGGCTTTACTGTAAACAGGCTCTCTCTCTGTCCCCTGCACGCAAAGAGAATACGGTTCATGAATTATAACTAAACACTTCAGGAAGCCAAGCGGAACAGACATAACAGACACAACCCGGGATCTACGTTCTTGTCCTGTGACAGCAGCTGCACACAATCCCATTCACTATTGAAGCAATACACAAAACCTCTTTTAATTTATATTCAGGGCAGTTCCTGTTCACTGCCTCATTGCGCTCACAGTCAGCATATTTCCCCCCTATTTTGTGCTATTTTCGCGGGAGAGACAAGCGTGATGGAATGACATGGAATGAATAGAAGACATGCGGCATAAGCATAGTCGCACCGCTGATGCATTTCCAGAGCTGCCTAACTGAGTTACTGTGATTTCTCTCCATAAATATTTTGGTGTGTGTGTGTGTGTGTGTTTGCGTGCATGCTTGTGTGCGTGCGTGTGTGGGTCAGCAAGAACTTCAACCACCAAATGAATAAAACTACTATGAATAAAACTGAACGCTAAGAAGTTAGAGCGTGTACCCTCACTCTAGCGATTCTACCGACTACCTGTAGAAATCAAGGAATCAATAAATGCGTAAAGAAAAAAGGTATACTAAAATGGTACGCCAACATAAACAGCAAACAACACAGCGGCAACATGTAATAGGTAATGTCAAGTGTTATAGGGTAAGTAAACCAGGCAGGAGACCTTGCGCCTATGAGTTAAACAAAATGTGCGAGGGATGTTTCCAAATGCACGTCCCATTCACTCGAGGTAGGCTGCGCGGCAAATGGAAATCGACCAGCGTTTTGAGCCTGACGTAGCAAAACACATTGTGCGACCTAAACAGAACCATATTCAACTGATTCAACTCGGGGGTTTACTTACCCTTTAAGGCTTTTTTGTTTGTTTGCACGTAAGCCGATTGTTCAGGTGCTGTTTGAAGTTATAAAAGTTTCCCCTGGTGAGAAACACACACTCGTGAACCCCCAACACGTGAGGATTTGAGTTGTCAACAGTGAAAGGTCAAAGGTCAACAGCGTGAACAGTGTGGTGCTAGTGCTGAGTCTGAGAGGATCTGACGTGTCATACTTCATTTCAGTTTATTAATTTTTTCCCTTGTACCTCTTTATTGACAATTTACATTCTAATCATTCCCTCTTTCTCTCTCTCTCTCTGCCTCCCACCTTCTCTCTCACAAATTACTGTAGTGTGTGGGACTGCAGCCGTGTTCATTTCTACAGACGAAGAACAGCTCTGACCTCGAACCTGCATGTGTGTGTTGGTTAGGGAGTGTGTGTGTGTGTGTGTGTGTGTGTGTGTGTGTGTGTGTGTGTGTGTGTGTGTGTGTGAGAGTGTGTGTGATCTTTATTTACACCCGTCTGTCCTTGTGCCAGCTGTTTGGTCATTCAGCCCTCGCCGTGAGAATGCTTACCAAGGTTTTATTTGTAACAGCCAGAATAGAGTGACAAGCACCCTCCTCCGCTTCCCATCTTCATGTTTGTGTGTGTGGGGTTGTGTGCATGGGTGTGGGCGTGCGTGTGGGCGAGTGTGTGTGTGTGTGTTTTTAAGCACATGTGGTACAGCACATGCAGGGATTTGATGGAAGCACTCGTGTACGGGAGGGCAAGCTGTCGAGATGAGTTTTAGAGGGAGAGAGAGAGGGAGAGAAAGAAGGGGAGAGAGATAGATAGAGAGACAAGGGGGGAGAGAGAGAGAGCTGTTGAGGTGAGTTTTAGAGGCAAAGAGAGAGAGAGAGGTGAAGGACAGAAAGAGAGAGAGAGGGACAGAGAGAGGAAGAGACCAAAGCAGGATAGGGACAGTGAGAGGGAGAGCTGTTGAGATGAGTTTTAGAGACAGAGAGAGAGAGAGAGAGAGAGAGAGAGAGAGAGAGGGGAAGAGAGAGATGCAAAGGGGGAGGGGAAGAGAGAGGGAGAGAGGGGAGAGAGATAGAGGGGGAGAGAGAAATGGAAAGGGGGAGAGAGGGGGGAGAGGAGAGAAAGAGAGGGGGAGATCGAGAGAGATGGGGAGAGAGAGGGAGGGGGACAGAGAGAAGGGGGAGGAAGTGAGAGAGGGAGAGAAATAGAGAGAGAGTTGTTGAGAGAGAGAGAGAGAGAGAGAGAGAGAGAGAGAGAGAGAGAGAGAGAGAGAGAGAGAGAGAGAGAGAGAGAGAGAGAGAGAGAGAGAGAGAGAGAGAGAGAGAGAGAGAGAGAGCGAGCTTCTTGTCACAGCGGCTCCTAACTGTATCCATGCGACGCTGCGGTGGCGTAGCTTTTCCCCCGACACCGCGCTTATCTAATACAGATAATAAATAGACAAGAGCGCTCCAGCAGCCCGCGATGACTCAGCACAATCGGACAGGATTCAACCCATGATGCCACCGTAGGTCAGCCCATCCAATCAATCCCGTTACTGTACCCAGCAGGGAATCCGCCGCCGGGTTCAACTTCTACTTCTGTCCAACACATGGTTGACACAAACACAAAAGATGACGTATGTGCCACTATGAACTCGGTGGCCTCATCTCTAGGGAATGTACATTTTTTTTGGTGTGGGGGGGGGGAGGGGGGGGGGGTGAATGGAAATCCATAATTTTTTTCATACCCAGCAGACTGTTTAGTTCTCTTGTGACAACACGGCGATCAAATAGCATTCAGTGTAATTAAGCACCGTTATGTTTTCCCTCCTCCTCACATTAATGCGGCCATTTGAATAGATTAATTATTAATCATCCTCAGCATTTGCTACTTCTACTCCCGCTGCCCTATCTGTTTACATCTCTTGCTTTGGGTTGTTTTTCTTCTGTGCGCATAATAAAGAGTCAAAAACCCCTACCTATTTCAAATGGTCCTTCGAAAGGATCTCACCTTGAGTATTCTTCTTTAAATCCGAACTTTGCTGCCGCCTGTTCCACAAAGAGGCAACAGTTAACACTTGAAAGTTGTTTATTTCTATATCTTAAGAGTTTGTCTAGAGGAGCCACACAGACAGCTTGCTAGCTACTCTCTCTCTCTCTCTCTCTCTCTCTCTCTCTCTCTCTCTCTCTCTCTCTCTCTCTCTCTCTCTCCCCTGCTCTGGTGTCATTATCGGCCGCCCTCTGATGAACTATTCCCCAGGATAGAGATGGGTGTGTTGCTGACTCTTTTGCATAACTCCTTATCTCTCTGTTTGCTATGAATAATGCATGTGAAGTCAGAGCCGCCAGAAGACATTGTGCTGGAGAGAGAGAGAGAGAGAGAGAGAGAGAGAGAGAGAGAGAGAGAGAGAGAGAGGAGAGAGAGGGAGAGAGAGAGAGAGAGAGAGAGAGAGAGAGAGAGAGAGAGAGAGAGAGAGAGAGAGAGACGGAGTGAGAGGGCACGAAAAAGGTCAGGGAGGACATTTGTGCTTATGTTTGTTCCCTTTTTATGTTGTTTTTGATGTAGTTTTTTTGCTCCATATGAATAATCATTAGAATGGCGCTCAAGCTGAGCACACTAGAATGGCTCACCAGTCGGTGTTTGAAGATGGTTCATCATTGTGAGGGAGAGGAACTACTAGCATAGGCTTAGTCTAGATAGTGCAGCATGTAGCCTGAGAATTCATAACCCTAACCCTAACAAGTAACTATTGTGGGACATTGTGGCCATGTATACTTACTGTATGTGCGGTATAGAATTTAATTAGTTAAATTAGTTAGTAAAGCTAATTTCATTTTCATCATTTATTTGTCTGCCTTATACTTAATGCCATACTTTTAAGTTGCATTACTCTCCATTCCTAAAGCAAAAGATCTGCTGACTTCAACTGATGTGCGTCATGGAGACGGTCACAACCCATCTTCTTAAGTCTTTGCAGTCTCTCCATAATGCATGGTGCACAGTACCTTCAAGCATGCTGTAATATCCAAACACATGCAAGTAATCCCAATAAGAAACCTGCTAGACACAGACATGATGTGACTTTGTGTCACCAAAACCATCTCCAGCAGCTATGCAGTTATGTTTACATTCAGTACATTACAGTGTGGCGTTTTTATAGAGGATGCCACTCAAACTGCTCCAATGTGTGTGTATGTGTGTCGTGTGTGTGTGTGTGTGTGTGTGTGTGTGTGTGTGTGTGTGTGCATGTGTGGCTGTCTGTGTGTGTGTGTGTGTGTGTGTGCATGTATGTGTGTGTGTGTGTGACTGCGTGTATGTGAATGTGCGTATGTGGTTTGTTTGTGAGACTGTGTGTGTGTGTCTGGGTCTGTGAATGTGCGTGTGTGGTTTGTTTGTGAGACTGTGTGTGTGTGTGTGTGTGTGTGTGTGTGTGTGTGTGTGTGTGTGTGTGTGTGTGTGTGTGCGTGTGCGTGGATGCCTGTGGGGAGGGTACAGTGACACACCACCATTCTGTTTCGAAGGATACCTTTTCGAGCTGTCATATCAACTTTAACAACGCCTATCCACTGCCCTGCAACCC
Organism: Lota lota; assembly: GCA_026745465.1. NCBI lineage: Eukaryota > Metazoa > Chordata > Actinopteri > Gadiformes > Lotidae > Lota > Lota lota. The sequence continues at coordinate 2,136,314 of JACYXH010000319.1, read as the reverse complement.
ACTTTCATTCCAAAGGCATATTTCCATTATATAATACATTCAAAAGAGACTTTAAGAAAAGCCTTCTTTCTGTCTTTGATCTTTATATCTAAGCCCTCACTGTCAAAATGTAGCCGGGCATTTTTTGAAGACCTCCTTCTTGAATATAAGCCTCCTTTCACTATTCCACTTTCTAAACCTTAACCGTAGCCTATCTGCATCCCTCTCCTCCGTTGTCTTTCTCTCCTGGAAAGTCATCACCCATGCTAGATAGCACATGGCAGATAACAAAGAGATTTATTTGCATAAAGGAGAGATTATACGATGGGAATCGCATAAGGGGTTGGATAATATATAAGCTCACTTTTTTTGTTGGAGTTAACGATGAGGTAACACTGCCAAATTTCAGTTGTTAGAATTCTTCATTAGTTTATGCAAATGATGAATAGTCATTAAATGATATAAAATCCAAGTTTTTGTGCACCTGAATCCACACCAGTGGAAAATGGCTGTCCTATGAATCTGGCACTCATAAGTCATAACACTGAGAGTTTATTTCAGTTTTATGAGATACTAACTGGTAATCATGAGAAAGACTACGTTAAAATTATGAGTTAATATAAGTTGATATTAAGTCATAATAGCTCATAATTATGAATTAGCATGTCATTCTTATGACTGACACAATTATGATGTATCGTATTTAATAAAAATAAAGAAACTTCTCGAAATGTCGCACATTTTGAGAAACCTCATCATAATTATTCCTTCTTTTTTTCTTTGGCAACAACCAGCATCCATACTGTCCTATGTCAGAGTGATGGGCCACCTATGCTACGGCCAATGAAAAACATGTTCCCTGATTCCACATCCTACTTAATATTTAAAGAGGCTGCCGGTAAGATTCAAGAGTTGTAAAGAGAGAGAGCAGAAAAGAGGGGAAGAGATCAAGATTTTGAAACTAAACAACCAAAAAAACATCCCCCTCCCTCTCTTCTCCCTTCCTCCCTATGTTTCTCTCAAGTGTAACATTTCACACACCTGTGATTGACAAGCAAAATGGAGTTTTCGAACCAATCACAGAAAAGATGCCCTGATTGGTCAGAAATGAGCCAGGAGAATTCTAAAATCTAAATTGCCTCACACAGAGGCAGCCGTAGTCAACTCGAAAGGGGTATTCGCCCAGCACATTTCACTGACTAATAGCTGACGGAAGGCTATGCCATTTCTAACCAATTACACTAAAATTATAGCTCTTCAATCTTACCTACAGCAATTTTACGCAAGTTATTTTAATTATTCAAGCAATATAAATAGCCTTGTTATTTTCCATCGAATGCTGTTTAATTAACTGTGGTGGATGCGTCAACCGATAAATTCAAGTTGCAAATCAAACCAGTTGTACTGCTCAGACTAGTACTCACATGACCGAGCACAGAAGCTATCACAGATTCATCAGTTTGGTGACCCTTGGAAAAACAGATAATGAAAGTCTTCATTTAGAGGACTTTAAAGCATATGGTGGTTTCACACGAAGCAGATATAGGACGCCAGCGCCTATGCTTCATCTCTACCATGACGACCGAGACGACACGCGGTGACCTCTGACCTCCCGACACGTGGAGGTCCAAATGAGATACAGCTGCAAAGGATGAGTGACAGATACTTTAGTAGCGTTAAAGCCTAGGTTTGGACACAAGAGAGGCTTAGAAGATCCATACCCGCTAATACCTAAAACCCTAAGCCTCTTGTGTCCTCGCCATGGAAAACAAGAGGTTTTCCATGGCAGTGAATTTCCCTCGATCTCATTGGCCGAGGGTGTCACTGGAACTGACTGCAGGACTGAACTGTGAACCTTAATCAGCAGTGTGCTGTCCCATCTCCAGCCACACAAACCCTATGTAGTCACTGGGCTGTGGTTTCATTTAAATACATTTTGAATTATATTAATCTCATGATGCTTATTTATGACCTGTAACTTATTTGTTACTTAAGGAATCTGCCATTACGACGTGTCCTGTTATAAAAAAATAATGAATGACGAAGGGTGGGAGGGTGTGGGGGTGGGGGGGGTGGGGGGGTGGAGGGAAGTGGATGCGGCTGAGGCCAAGCCAAGGTTGCTGACCATGAACAAGATACATTATTTTCCAAAAGCGGGACACCCCGGATTGGGTTACCACTGTTATACCACAGTTACCAACAAGGATTAGATTTAAATTACTTTCATATATCACATTATTGGCTTTTTATTAGTCAGCTGAAATTTAAATACTCTTCTGCGGCGCTTTGAGCATAGTGCTTTTGTGTTGTCAAGGAAACATCTGGTCGATATAGTTGGATTTGACCTTGGTTTTTAATGTTGGATCTGCAGTGCATTGATTCGGAACTGTGAAAAGGCAGAGGTGTCCCAGAGGTGGCCCACAGTATTTAAAAATACTGCACACTCTTGGAACATTATTGACAAATCAAGATTGAAGCATTCAGTAATGCTGTGGTAGAAATGGTTGTATCTGACCATGGGTTTTGGTAGCTATTCGTAACGATATACGATATACTAACGATATATTCGGGGGCCATCAGTTCCTTTCTAGACAGGCAGTTGAACAGGTAAAGCAACAATACGACAACTCTAGCGTGAAGACCCCCCCCCCCCCCCCCCCCCTCTCTCCCCAGTAGCACCAGCTCCTCTGAGCATTGTTCCTATTAATCAGAAAGCCATTCGCAATGCCACATTAAACCTCCAATGTCTAAGTTGTGACGAATGATGATTACCTGGGGGAAATCGATAATGATCACTGCACTATTAATGGTTTGTGTGCGGGGAACAGCGCCCATTGATGTAGAACCCTGGCAGGAGCCACCGGAAGGGAAAGGAGGGCTAATTTAGGACCAGCTTTGTGTCAGCTGACTCGTTTAATCATCCAGTTGGGCAAGGACCCGCCAATGAAGAGAATGTTTTCAGAGTACGCTATTGCCAACTCTTACATACATTTTGAATTGCAAATGTGTTGAATGTTTCTTTGGACATTGAGCAATGCAAAAAGAAAATGTGTGATAATATTGGAGGGGGGAAAGATTGACTATAGTGGTGTCTTGGAGCGATGCAGCCAGCAGCCTTTTGCTCTGTGTTTCATCAGAGTGGCCGGTGAGTCACTGGGTCCTGAAGTGCAGCACAAGAGAGGAGCTAGTTCAGCAGAAAGGGGAAAACGAAAGAGAACCATTTGACAGAATAATTGGCTACCGCTGCATGTATGTTGTATTTCACTAGGATTGTCCAGCTTCGCTACTATAGTGATATACTAGTCTGGCCGTGGCCCTCTAAGATTCTTTGGAGGCACCATCATTTCTATGGCAATGACCTGTAAGTCTCTTGCAGGTATGCGGTTGTTGTTTTTTCACATCTCTAGGGGTTAAGATGCATATGTTTACTGCCCATACATAGTGTGCACCTGTATGGTATATTAATAATTAAAACATGCAAAGTAAACAGGTTTGAGGTGGTCAGAACTGCTTGCTCTGTGTATGTGTGTGTGTGGTGGGGGGGGGGGGGGGGTGTAGGTGTGTGTGCTTGTGTGTGTAGGTGTGTGTGTGTGTGTGTGTGTGTGTATGTGTGTTTTTATGTTTGCGTGCGTGTGTGCATGTCTGTGTGTTCGTGCGTGTGTGCGCGCTTGTAAGTGGGTGTGTGCGTGTGTGTGTTTGCCTCTGTGGGATTAGGTGTGTGAACTAACACAAGAGCCACGGGGTGGTGTGTTTATATATGCATGAGCTGGCAGTATTTCAGCTGATCGCTGTTTTGATTTGCCACATGAGATTGCTCCTCAGATCCGTCTCGCTGCGAGAAACAGCCTTGATGGAAATAACTCTTAGGACCCCCAAAATGTTTGTATGCATAGCATTTTGTAGTCAAAACACATGTGGTGCCCTATCTGTTAGAATCCATCAGATATTAAAATAATGGTTGCTCGCACATGATAAAGATATAGTTAAGAGATAAGTTTCAAACCCCCCCCCCCATTGTGTGTTGTGGAAATGACATTGCTAACCTCTCTCTGTCTGCCTGGAACGTGTTCTGCATGCTGCAACAACTCCTCTGAAGAAACTGCGACTTGATCTGCAAGCCGTCTCACACTGCACAGATACGGAATGTAATGGCTAAAGTGTCGTGATGAACGTGTGACACACAGTGTAGCGGTGTTGTTAAAGTGTGTCCTGCCTCGATTGTTCGGCTACTTATGTACAAGACCGAGTCGGCCGGCTGGGTGGGGAGTGGAGTCTGCACAGTGGAATAAGCTCCCTCAAAGCAATCACATTGGCAGAGGATGATTGTGGGTGCGGAGGGGAAAGGAAACAGAGGGTGGGCCGGGTGGGTGTGGGGAAGTGGTTTTGTGGAATGGAGGTGAGGAAGGAAGGAACTAGCAAAAGAGAAAGAGGAAGGTTAACAGTAGTAGGATGACCAGTGTGATGGGATGCATGTGTGTGTGTGTGTGTGTGTGTGTGTGTGTGTGTGTGTGTGTGTGTCTGTGTCTGTGTGTGGCATGTGTGTGTGTGGCATGTGTGCATGCATGAGTGTGAGAGAGAGACAGAGAGAGACAGAGAGAGACAGACAGAGACAGAGACAGAGACAGAGAGAGGAGAGAGAGAGAGACAGACAGAGACAGAGACAGAGGATGACATAGTATGAAGAGAGAGAGGGGTGTGGATAGTACATGAAATCGAGCAAATATAGGAGGGAGAGGAAGAGGATGGGGGAGAGAGGGAGGGAGGGGGAGAGTGAAGGGAGAGAGGTGGCAGGCAATAAAGCGCCCCATCAATCTGCTAAATGAGTGTTCTTCCTGCGGAGGCTTCTCAGAAACGTGCATCCTGCTTCCTGGTTCATCCCTCTCAGCTTCATCCTCACACACACACACTATACCCACACACTCATACAAACACTCACCATTCTCACTCGCAGCCACCTCAGACACACACCGTCCTCACACACACTCATCCTCTCCCATGCTCACCCCTACACATCTCATGCTCTCACGCTCACAGACTCTTCATACACCAACTCACACACACTCGTCTTCTCACAGACCCTCCTCACACTGACACACCATCCTCACACGCTCTCAACTTCACACACACCTTCCTCACACACACACCTCATCCTCATATACACCTTCCTCACACACACACACACACACCTCATCCTCATATACACCTTCCCCGCACACGCACACACACACACACACATGCATCCCATCACACTGGTCATCCTACTACTGTTGACTGTATCATTTAAACGTTGTGGCTTGCTAAGGACTTCGTTTTATCATCTTTGTTACCGGTCTTGTGTAACATTGACAGCACAGGTGTATCCACATGCCAGGATAAGGTCGAAAATGAAAGAAGGTAGCTTCCATGGAAATTAACATTTTGGATGTGCATTTCGGTTTGTGGTTCTGAGCACAACAGCTTGCTGTTGTCAAGACCAAGCTTGGTTCATTCATAGTTCAACATAATCCAATGCTCTGGGCATAACATCATCCTGGAGTCTGTCTTTGTTGTCTAAAGCATTGTGACTACATCACATTGGAACACAATCCCATAATTGTGTAACGTTGTGAAAGAAAGCTTTGAATTTCTGTTTGCGGAATGCGCACATTGTCCTCGAACAGTGATTGAGCCAATGATTAAGAAGAAGAAGATTCTTTATTTGTCATTGTAGTACACAGGAAATGAGATCTGTGCATTTAACCCATCACTAGCAGCACTAGGAGCTGTGGGCAGCCACAGTGCAGCGCCCGGGGAACAACTCCAGGGACTAAGCGTCTTCCGAAAACGACATTAAATGATCAGACAAACAGGTTCATCGTTTTATATCAAATATTTCCAAAGCAAAGATGATAGCCAGTTTCAATTTCGAAAGTTATCCCCCCCGCACCCCCCCCCCCCCTAACTTGTTTATAATATTTGCATATTACATGAAGAATTCCCCCAAAAATTGGTTATGTATCTACACAGTTGGAAGAAAGAGGACCTAAGTCTATTCACTATCAGAGGATTATTATAATGAATCGAATGATGGCACTTGGATCTCATCTTCACAAACATGTTGAGTACATATGGCAGTCAAGAGCTCTGAACTACCCAATCATTCATCAGAGTACCGTCGCATAATAAAGGTGTGCAGAGCTAGCATTAGCCTTAGCAGCAAAGCATACAGCGCTGCTCTCTTGCAGCCCACACACCTCACGGCAGCTAAGCAGGTTTAAATCCCAGCCCGGCGGCACACTCTGTGGCTGACATGGGTCCCTGGAGGTTTGGCCGGGCTCAGCGCGCTGTCCTACAGTCTCTCTGGGATTGTATCGCAGTCGTCTCTCCTCGCCACCGGTCTTTTTAAAGCTGTTCTGTCTGGCCTCAGTAGTAGAAGAAGCTAGGGCTGTTCTGGTGCATACTGGCTGCCTTGCATCACCTAGGTGGGCGCTACACACTGGTGGTGGATGAGGTGTCATATTCCCCCCCCCCCCCCCCCACACACACACACACACACACACGTCCACTCTCTCGCTGTATAAAGTGCTTTGTGTGTCTTATAAAGCACTGTATAAATGCAATTCATTATTATTGTTATGAATCACTATTATTGTTATTATTATAGTAGTGCTGGTACCCCTCTATATGTGCAGTGGCCCTGAGTTTTCAACAGGAAAACCGGTAGCACACCATTAGCACTTAGTAATTAATGCTGAGCATTGCTGCTCCTAAGACATCGAGACATCTACATCCTCTTTTCCTCAACATTTCCTGACAAGGTTGCGTATTAAAATCATTGCAATTGAACCTTTGGTTTCTGATTCATTTCATCCTATGTGCTGAAGGCATATTATATTATCGTGTTTGTTAGAGGTGCAATGCATTCTGTTCTGCAATGCAGACTGAATCAAATATGTAGATAGATATGATAAACTGGGGGAGACAATTATCAATTGTGAATAAACTGGATGCAGTGCGATGACGTGGCATGCGTACACCGAACGCAGTGCAATGTGCCAGCACTGATAATAGACAAATACAGAGGGAAAAGATAGGGCTTAAGGGTTCGTCCTTCAGACTGGATGAAATAGCTGCTATGAAGCGGTATCAGGTATTTTGTCTCCAAATGAGATGTATAAAACAGCCTTTAGCTTATTTCTATGGGGTGTGCATAAATGCTGATGACAGTGCCTGCCTGTCATTGTTTTATTCCTACTGTGTTCTTTTCTCTACAGTTGGTCTTATTTTTTTTCTCCTGACTGCTCTAGATTTATGAGTCATCAAAATGGTGCGCTGTGTTTACTCTTGGCTCAGACGCCAACTTCAGATTTTTGATTCACTGGTACAAGCTAATGTGTATTATGCACACACATTCACACACCCACATACATACACGCGCATACACACAAACCACTGCTGCCTGCTCTTTCACCATACCGCGTATATGTATGGACACACATGATGCACACACATGCACACACATGATGCACACACACACATGCACATTTGAACACACGCACATATGCACACATACACACTCACACACACACACAGGCACACATACACACATGCACGCACAGAAAACACATACATACATAAACACACGCAAATAGAAAACACACATGCACACATACACACACACACACACACACACACACACTGCTGCCCGCTCTTTCTCCACACTTGAATGCATGCACACACATGCACAAACACAATACAATCACAGGCACACAGAAAACTCGTGCACATAGACAATCGCAAATGAACATAGCCACACAGGCACACACACACACACACACACACACACACACACACACACACACACACACACACACACACACACTCATTACTTCCTGATATAGTTAGTGCTTTAATCCCTTTACAGTGGGCAGAGCAACACACCATATTATTTTCATCTTTGGCCCCATGCTGTGGCCAATTGGAAGAACAAGCTGTGGTGCAGCTGCTGTGTGGCAGCTCACCCTGATCTCATCTCCCATAGGGCTTACATGGGGTTATCACTGAGAAATCCACTTTATGTCACACCCTTCACTGATCTAGGATAAGGCTGACATGCTTTATGGGAATGTGATTGCATATACCCTCCCCATCAGGGAACGTTTACATTTCAGATGTTGTATTTTAATGATCATCATTAAACCGCTGTATGTACAGAAGCACTGTATATAGGAGTGTGTGGTTTTGTGGTCTTATTAGTGGTCATTGCTTTCTTAAATTATGACATGCCATGAGAGCAGAATTGCTCTTGTTGTTAACGGTTGCCTATGTGTGCATCTGTGGGTCCTGTATACCTTTTACTTGTTGGGTTGCCAAGTCCATTCTGTTGTAAGCTAGTATTGGAATTAGCATGGATCTCAATTCAAATGATAGAAGCAAGCCAGCCAGCAATGAATCATCATCGCCAGATAGTTGAGAAACAAGTGAAGCGTGCGATGGTGGCCATAAAGCATCAGTTGTGTACAGCATGACGCCACAGACTTCAGGTGAGTGTCAAATGAATCTCAGCTCCAGCAGTCCAACTATATCATAGCAGAAATTCTGGGGGGAGACGGACCAGTGCCTGCACTGGAAACCAAAAACTGAAAGGGAGTTACCCCTTGCTTATTCTACTGAAGAAAATTAATTTGCGTGAGTGGATGAAGCTTTCAGATGGGGATTTTAATAAGTATTTCAGTATTTATACACTGGACAGTCTACACAGAATTGATTTGAAAGCTCTCACTTGTTTACAGTTTACTAGCATGTAATAGGCAATTAATGCGTGATCCCTGCCTCCAGCAACATGATTGGGCAGAACAAACATGAAGCGAAAGAAGTGGAATCGCCCCATTCATCCATATTTGAGCTCATCTGCTATCAGACTTTAGATGATTCACCTAAAGTCTGATTTGTGAGACTAGTGTCAAAATAAACACAGGGACGAATAACAAGGCAAAAATGCCACGCTCGTTTTTGTGCAGACAACGTTGTGCTTCCAGCTGCTGCTTGTGGCGCGGTGGTGGTCTGGCTTCCAGGCTATAACAAAGTATTCCATTCCTCATCCAAGGCCCATGGGGCCCTTAAAGCTCTGGCAGAATTTTAAACGAGCGCTGACACTCGACTAACCAATAGCATGCAATGTCTCCCCGGAGCCCGAGCCATGTCTTTAAGTTATACCCCATGCTGTGTTCGTTGCTGCAGTATATGCTCCACGCGGTACGTCGTGTCTGCTTAGCATGCTTAGCACGAGGCCACAGCACTTTATTACCATATGTATCATATGAAGCGTAATGAGACTCATTAGGGTGTCAAAGTTGCTTTGTTAGATCATGCGGTTCACACCACTTGACATTTGAGCTGAATAGGACTAGTAGGACTGTTTGTCTGTAATAGGTTACTGTAGATAGATAATGTTAAGTATTGATCATAGTTCAAGTGTCTCTGAATTGTGTCCCGTAAAATCTCTTCTTTAATGCCTAAAACAAGTGATGCTTTGCATGGTTTCTATTTTTCTGCTTTTGAATGTCATTTACTGCTTTTTATACAATTTGTTTTTTATTACATTAATAAATATAGTTCCCAATGTTAATTACGCACCTAGCATTACTAACCTGGGAACTACACAAATCTGCAAGCTCATGTTTTATTTGCTCTGGCATATGTGCATGACCCCCCTCCCCCTCAGACAAGTTATCAGCAGACCTGGCACGGTTTTGGACAATGACAACCGTTTATCTAATATGGGCCGGGTTTGATACGATGACTCTACTGAGGAGCGTCCTATGGGAGCGCCGTTGAGGCATTTTCGTTTGGTTGATTGGTTGTAGGTCTATCCAATTGCTTTCAGACACATCTTTTGTCTGTGTCCGTTGATAAGACCCCTTGGAAATCGATGTCAGGTTATAGCATCACGGCACTGACATCAAAAGGCTTGACTTGGTAGTCAGGCAAGGTTGCAATGCTTCTGAGACACATGACACGAGCAAATAAAAATCAAGCAGAAGAATAGAATGAGCCAGCAGCTCTGAGACGATAAATGTCTCAGGGGAAATGGGCAACCTTTTTCCCCGCACACTTCAGTGCGTGCAGCGGTGAGCCACAGTTAGAGCCGTGCATCAGGGTCAATTTAATGAGCAAAGTGCTGATGAGCAGCCTGTGTAACTGTTAATGCTGCTCGTTGTGAATATTGCAGAGGGCTTGGCATTTTCCACAGCAACATCTCCAATGTTATGCAATCACTTTGGAGGTCATCGCTTGGGATTTTGGATATAGTCGAAATACATGCCATCAACATATTTCTCATAGCTTATTGTCACGGTGTCATGGAGTTTCATTGTGTGTGTGTGTGTGTGTGTGTGTGTGTGTGTGTGTGTGTGTGTGTGTGTGTGTGTGTGTGTGTGTGTGTGAGTGTGTATACAATTAGGGCTAATTTTACTGCACTGATATCCCTTTTTCTTTGTCTTAAAGGTATAGTTAAAATGTAATCCTAAATGTAATTTTTGGAAAATTACTTTGAGCCTCATCAAAACCATCTCTTTTCTTGATTGTACTCCTCAATGTTTTTTCGTTGCTGGTGTAAAATCATTATCCTAGTCCACACTATCACCCTCTCCATCTTGAGCTTCCAGGTGGTGTTTGCAAAGCCAGGCCAGTTGAGCTGAAGGTCAACGCTAAATCAATGAGGCAAGTCATGAAAGCATTCAGGACAAGGTTTTGGAATACATTCAAGAAACAAGCACAACCTTACTTACAGTCTATGAGGTTTGCCACAAAACTAAATAGAGAAATTTCAAAAGTAGAGCATTTGAAATAGAGCATTTGATACACATTTAAATGCTGACACGTGTGACACATATATTTATTGAAATGAAAACCCCTGGAGATGAACCATCTGGTTAACGAGGGGGTCCAAATGTTCTGTGAAAAATATGCTAATAAATATGTGAAGGGAAAAGAAACACATTCATTCAATGGTGTATGCAGCAGAGCACAAGAAACATAAAACACGACAAAAATACAAGTGTCTCGTCAAAGGACAAACACGTGACAGGGAGTGAGTGATAGGGGCTGACCGAGAAAGATGGTTGATTTCCACTGGAGACTTGGAAAACAAGGAGCAAGGGGCAGATCAATACACCTCCCCCTTTTTATTTGTCTCTCCCCCTACAGTCTTCCACACTCCTCTGCTCCTGCCACCCCTCCCTCTGCTCATCACCACAGGCTGAGATGAGAGTGTACAGCCGCAATAGAGGACATTCGTTACACTGCTGCTTTGGCTCTCTGGGGGCTAGCCAGGGAGCTCCTGGCTGTTCTTGTT
>JACYXH010000319.1:2060000-2120000 GCA_026745465.1 Lota lota | reverse complement strand
ATTATGTTTAACCTATAATATGCATCCATGTGTGGTAAGGTTGGTAAGGTAAGGTAACATGGTTTAAACAGATGATCACATGACCACTACTACTGTGTGTATATATATATATATATATATATATATATATATATACATACATACATACATACATACATACATACATACATACATACATACATACATACATACATACATACATACATACATACATACATACATACATACATACATACATACATACATACATACATACATACATACATATTTGTGTCCTGCAGGTTCCACTGGGGGACTGGGCCGGCTCTCTGTGCCCAGGCAAGGCTGGGGGTTCAGAGATCCCCTGCAGGAGGATGCGCAGCGGCAGCTATGTCAAGGCCATGGGTGACATGGAGGACAGCGAGGACTCGGAGGGGAGTCCCAAACCCTCGCCCAAGTCGTCAGCCCGGCGCCAGAGCTACCTGAAGGCCACCCACCTGTCCCTGAGCGAGCAGCAGGCCCCTCCTCTTCCACACAAGTGAGTCCCACTACGCTGCTTCCTCCAAGAGCCGACCGTAGCTGGCAATAACATAATAATAATAATAACAACACTTGATGCTTCGTCAATTAAAGACAGTGAGTCGGTCAGTGAGTCAATCAATCAAACTTTGTTTGTATATAATAGGGTGGGCAACATAGCAATAACAAGGAATATAATGAGAATCAAAGAGCTAAGCTGAACTAAAATGTAAACTAAAGCATTTTAGTTCAGTAAGTAGATTAGATAGTAGGTTAATTAGTTAATCGTTGCTTGGTTGAAAATGGAACGTAAAAGTATTATTCATTCATATTAAATACAAATTCAAATGGCTGTTTTATACATTTATTATCTCTGAGACACTGTCCCAAAAGCCAGTCACCAGGGGGCAGCCTCTTGCCACAAGGAACACTTTAAACTGACACTGAAAGCAAAGCAATACTAAGATATCGATATTCAACTATCAATACATTCAAATCATGTTATCATCATTTTAGATAAATATGAATATGTTTTTTGTTAAGAAGAAGAAAAACGGAAAAAACAAATCATATTGACTAAGGAAAACATGGGTGAAATGTGTTGCCATGGTGTTTTACCCCTACATCTGTACGGACAGGCCTCGTTGCTACACTCTCATGCAGGAGGATTTTCTCTGGTGTCCTCTACAAAGTGCATGCTCTATGCAGCATCTGAGGTCAGTGTTGTCTAGTAGGCCCAGGCTAGCGTGGACTTCTGCCCACCAACCTTCCCACACACTACCTCCTACCACCACTAACTACCACCAGCACCTATCAGCACGGCCTGTCACTGTTTTTGCTGTTCTCTTTAACCTTCCTAGTGTCCTGCCCTTCTTCTTCTCTGGTTTATGTAATTTACCTTGCAGGTATCCCTCAGTGATGTTCTAGTAACCTGTGACACCCATTCGCGTGTTGTGTTGTCATTACATCATCATTACATCGTCATTGGTCATAATGTATGAAGTTACTCCACTCTGACACCTCCCACGTATATATCCCACCGTATATCCCACCAACAGCAGCAGCACCCAGCACAGACAAAACCTGCATGACCCGGCGTAATCCATTCATTTGAAAAGTTTCACCTAAAATCATCTGACCCATTCATCTCAACTACAAAATACCCAGGGGTCATTCAAAAACATCCTGCTGGATATCTTTCATAAGGGAACCCCCTTGTTATTTAGGGAGTTAACTCTGAAACACTTCACCCCACAGTTCGCTTCCATATCTAAAAGAGCAGTCTACGAACCGGAGCCTGGACAACCTGGACTGTCTGGTGGGTCCAGTGGAAGCTCCTCCCTGCCACTGGAACAGTGACTTTAAACACTGCTTTGGGAACATTGGCAGAGGTATTGGTGCTCAGGTACGGCTTCTCATGTCTTCACTACATATTATGTTTGTATATTGTGCAAGAGGAGCAAAGCTGGCTAATGTTTTTGAACTATAATGCATTGAATATATGAGACGTATGAAATGTCATTCAAACATAAATAACAATCCCCGACATTACGCATGCCTTTTGAGATATCATGTTCACAAATGAATAGAAAATAGAACTTACACATAAGCATCACGTGCATGAGATAGCTTTAAAAAAGTACCTGCCAGTGGAAAGAACTAGTTATATGAACAGGCAAACCAAAAAATTTTTGGTTATGTTTGACATTATTTATTATTCCGCCCATTCATGTGAAGGAAAATGAATCCGTCTTATACTGCCCTGTGACATGAATTACGGCTCTACACCTTCGCCGACCCTTACGTCCCCTCAAGTATGCGGGACATTCGGGCGCATGCCTATGAGAAGTAACCTGTGCGCGTGTTCTCATAGGTATGCGGGCAGGCCTGCGGTCGCACTGTTCCATATTATGAAGGCGAATCCCAGGCAGTGGATGCGTTGGATCTTCCGGCCGCGACGTGCTTCCGCTCGCGTAGTCATAGTTACTTGCGGGCCATCCAGGCTGGCTGCTCCCAGGACGACGACACGGCTTCTGTGGATTCCGACTCGCCACCGCCCACCTTTATGGGTTGTGTCTACAGTTCCCGCCCCAGTGAGTATACCACCCGTAACACGTTGGGGGATAAGGTTATTTATATATGCAGTTGTTTATTGGAGATTGCTGAAGAAGAAAAAAGAAAACTGCTGATTGTGCTCTTTCTTCCTTTTATCTTATCATATGACACAGCGATAGGCCTGTGCTAAATGTGCTGTATAACGTTATAGCGTTCATAAAGGTTCCGTTTACTCAACAGTAACGTTAGGCCTGCTAAGGAAATATTGACCCACGACGAGAACGGTCTGTTGTTTTTGTTGATTGTTTTGAACATATAATCAAACATTCATACTTAAACCGCCAATGTTAACAAATTAAAATATTGTTATTTATATGAATGAACATGAATTATATAAAATAGTGGAATTAATTGTGTGTTTTATACCAGAATGTATCGAGAAGAACCAGCAGAAAATGAAACTTGAAATAATAACATGTTACGGTTTAAACGTATTATTATTTCTAGCTAGCTAGGTTTAACCAAAGTATTTCTCATATTATTATTCATTTATTTTTTTAACTGGAGATAAAGCCTAAAAGGGTGGAATATTATTCAAAATACGTCAGTGTAGGTATATAAAACGTCATGGCTACAGAGATGTCTCCTGGTGAAATCGAATGGTCCCCTTTTAGTTCTATGGTCATGAGTCCATGGGTCCGGTCCACTACCGGTCCACGGGTCCCGCGTCCAAACTGAGCCTCCCCTTCCCGCGGCTGCGCTGGTCGAACAAATTAAACGTACCTGCATTGACGCACATGCATGAACGAGGATATAACTCGTCTGAACCAATCGCTTGGCTTATCGATGTCACCGAGGACGGAAAACATCCAATCGCATTCACCGTGTGCCATTGGGCAAAACGTGGACTCCAATCCTTATTGTTTAGGGCGTGTTCTACAAATCTTTTCTTCAAAGCGTCGTTGTGTGTGTGTGTGTCTGTGAGAGACAAAACGAAAGACATTACTCTGCTCCACTCCATCGGAATTGAATTTTTGAATGGACAATAACTAAGGACATTCCAGACGTTTATGAGACGGTAAGTTAATGAAGCGTGATTGTTAATTCACTGGTTGTCGTATTATGAAGGTTAGCAGCCAGCTAACTCTGGTGGCTAACCGCTACCGTGGAAAGAAAGGGGAGAAATCGTGTCGTTAGCTAAGATGCTAGCCTCTGGGCTGAATAATAGTCATGTTATACTCTTGATGGGCAAACATGAAGGACCAACTCACCGATGCTTTGTTACTATAATTGTGACAAACACGCATAGGTTGCTTCCGTTTTTTACACGTACATGACCGACATCTGGATACTGGCTTTCAGGTTGGTTTTCTGCTAATGTGACTGGCTGTGATGCCGGCTAACGCCAGTTCAATTACGCATCACGGGTTCTCTAATATAAGAAAGACCGTTAGTGTATATGGTCGGTATGTTAACCTTAAATACTGTAGTGAATCAACGTGGATATTGGTGTAATTGCTACGTTTAATAAACGTCTCTACATTAAACACGCCAGGCAGCCCTAAGTGCTCTGCTAGTGGGCTCTAACGTTACGCCCTGCCAGCAGTTCATGGGGGGATAGCTTGCCTGGTAACGTTAAAGTTATAGGCGACTGACACCGTTTATTTAAAACGTTACACAAACATTTGACACTTGTTTTAAGGTGTACAGTTATCATCTATGGTGCTCCAGTAATTAAGATGTTTATCAGCGGATAGAGTCCAAACTAACTCCTTTACTCTACAGTGAACTTCTATAGTAAACTGCTTGGTAACCATGAACTGTTCTCCCTATTAGTAAACGCTGTTGCACTAGAATCTATTTCCTTGGGCAATGGATCTTGGCATCATTGTCAAGTCACAGAACCTGTTCAGCTGTTTATTGCAGTAATCTTTGTAAGCCATCTGTTGTCATTGCTTGTCTGGAGTACGTTTCAGACGTGAGGATAGAATCCATATTTTATTATTTTCTTTGGTGTTTGGTACCTGGAAACCTTGGAGATAATCCACCTCTAGTGGTGTCAAATTAACACCTGCTAGGAAGTGGATGTCCACTGCATAGACTGGACCACTGTTATATTTAGTACTACTCAGAAAATCCTCACTAATAGAAAGATCTCCATTGTTAATGGCCACTAAATATTGATCATATTCATAATTGTAGTGTTTTCATGCAACGATATTAGCCTCTTTATGGAATGTTCTTTTTGATATTTGGTTGCTTTAGTTGTGTCAGAGAAATGCATCTAGTTTAGACAAACGACACTGCACATGAATTGCATTGCTTGACTATGAGTCACCGTCACCCTCTTAGTAGCCACGTTGAGGTAATCTGTGTGACTCAGTGGGTGAAGCCGACTAGTTTCACAATAAGGTCAGCAGCAGTTTCAGGGTTTACAGGTGTACGCACAGCGTTCTCTAGTATATATTTTTTGATAGGGTAATCATCCCAATAACTTGCCACATTGTATATCTACTCATGTTGAATTTTGAACAACCTGTTGACACACTTGTATCTCACATACTTTCGATTTTTTTTTATTAGACTACACAAACTATCTTGTGTAGTGTACTAGCAGTGGCACATTGCAATTAGTTTCTCATTCACTCATATTTTTTTTAAAATATATTTCATATTAAGACTTCCTACTCTCGTCACTATGAATACATTCATATCATGATCACACCTTGGGGAATTGTAGCTGACCAATTGAACAATAGTGGCACTTGTCTAGTGATCAGGTGGTAGTATGCTATCAATCAGGTTTAGGTGATTCATGTCTCAACCAGGACATCCTAGGGAAATGAAATGCTTGCGCTATGAATGCTTGACTGAGCAATGTAATTTGATATTTTCTTGAGCTCTACATTTTAAAAGCAAGTTCTGCTACCACAGCTGTCAGAAGTGTTTGCTCTATCAATCATCATTGAAACTCCGTTTCCTTTTTTTTTGCTTTGAAAGAATCTATTCTCTTCAAACAAAGAAGCAGGTTGGCTGTTTATTGTCTCATGAAATGGGTATCTCTCTTTGACTGTTTACTTCCTGCCTTTCTGGGCCTACAGGTTGACCCTATTTATTTTTGTTGTGCAAAATAAAAGGCCTCCACAGCCTGCTTATGTGTACCACACTTTATATTGTGTTCACAATTTGTGAATGTCTGGTTGAGGTCGACTCTAAAGCCTAATACTAATTAACACACTTTGTCTAAGCAAAATTACTTTAAAATGTGATCAGAGTTCAAAAATCCCAGGGGGGGGGGGGGAGTGATTTCTCTGATAAGCAGTCTAACTATATTAACTATATATTTTTGGGGGAGGTTATTTATTATTTGATCTGTTACTGAAGCTTGATTTTAAACGCATTTGTCACTAGCAAGTGTTATGAAGATGCATGACACCAATGGGGTTATTTCAATTCCCGATCATTTATAATTTAGGTTGTTCCATAAACACTAGCTTGAGCACACTCAATATTTACAACCATCATACACGCACCGACTTGTAAATAAAACAGATTAAGCAAGATGCAAAGGGTAATCTATCCATTTGGGACGAAGCCATGATTGAAGCAGAATCTTAAGACTTTTGAAGAAGCGTTGTTTAAGCTAATTCTAAAGGCAATTGTCAAGATGGTAGGTAGACTGAGGATGGATAATCGTAATCAATCAGATGACAGAGCCAACAGCAGGCTGGATGGTGTTATGAGACATGCACATCCTTCAGCAGGAAGAAGGCATTATAGCTTGTACCCTGTATTACCTCGGTACAAGAGAGATCCTGTGCAGCGCCTTGGATATCATTATTGAAACCTTTTTCTTTATTCAGGTTTTCCCATTTGGGAAAACCGAAATGGGAAGATACCTGAACAGTGCCTTGCCATCTACCACAGGGGCATGTTTCATGGCACACTGGAACAGCCAGCAGATCATCACTCACCATTTGAACACTCAGTTATCTGCCTACTCGGATCGCAGACCTGGTATTAGTTTACACTGACTCACAAGTTATTGCGTGCCTGTGTTGTACGCATTCGCTTTGTCAGCGGTAGGACTAAAATGAGCAAGCTTAATGTAAACTCTGCACCTCTCTTGGGAGACACTTGTTAACAGAAAGGGATTTCCATTTCCTTAAGTGGCTAAGACACATAGCGGTCCATTACAAGCACTTTTTTAGTAAAGAGGTATTTACAACACCAGAACATGCATCGTTACAAATAAGTGCTATGGTGTTGATAAAGAATGGCCTGATGTAATTTAGGCCTACCTAAATCCATGAATCTCTACACTTGAACTTCACATTTGTCACTGGTTTTAATTGAGCTTCAATGTCTGGCATTACAAAGACTGCCGCAACAGATGTTAACTCTTGCCATGTCAAAAGAAGATGGTCAAGCCAAAAAATGGATACACTCACAAACAGCTGGTCTAATCACAAGGCACCAAACCCATTCGTAGTGGTGTTAGAGCGGGCCATGATGGAACAAATCAAACAGGGACACTAGAATGGATTGGGCTCATTCCCCAAGGGTGTCGGTAATCCTCACGTGGCCCACTTTGTGAAGACCTGGTGCTCACAAGCAAAATTAAGTCCTTATTTGGTGATGCTATGAATTAATAGATTTCACATCCATTCCCTTCCTCCCAGTTGTAAATTCTTAGCTTTTAATGTAGAGCACATCAAGAATATGTAATTGGAGCATACGTGTATATTTCCATGGCACATCACAAACGGCACATTCATTTCTTGACATGCCCTCTTATAAATGTGAGGTATTCCAAAAATGTGTGCCATTTCTGAGGGACACTATTATACAATATAGTACATTATTCCTTTTGTTGGTTGGATTTCAGCCAAAGATACTGTTTCGGTCCAATGGAAGTGTTTGTGGGAGGACTATTTCAGTGGGGCTGTTTCCAGACTTTCTTTTTTTATTATCATTGTTTGCGTCCAATGTTGGCAGGGTTTAATGATGGGTGTGTTCGTAAGTCACAGGCCTGATGCCTGAACTCCAGATCCCTGGGATTTTAGGTTGCTGTAGCAGGATTTTGGATCACTACTGAAGAGAATGAGAGCCAATGATGGATTATTTTATTTCATATTTATGTTAAGTTGTGATTTGCCTGCCATGTGAACACAGTCAATGAACCTTTTCTCAGTCCTCTCAAACAGTCATTAATCACCGTCATCCAGCTGTTAAAATACATATCCCCCTCCCTCTTCCTCTGTAGAAAGACTGTTTGTTATTTCACTCAAGTTGGCCTGTTTCAGCCCACCGCAACCCTACAATTAGCTACTGGTGACGGAGTAAGAGTCACCCTCCTCATGGCAGAACCTTTCCTTGGCTGTGAGTCAGACCCGGTTTGCTGACGAGTAAGCCCCTCTTTGGCCTAATTGTGATAATTTTTTATTGCATTGTTTTCGGGGTGTAGGAGATCTAGTGAGTGAGTGTTTATTTGTCTGTCCGATAGGGTTCCAGTACTTCAACGGACAATGCTTTGTTTGCCAGGGATTGATCATGTGGTTGCTGTGACGACATTTCTGGATTTTAAGTAAAAGTAAAGAAAGCTGAGTGCATTTGAGGCGTAAATGTAGATGATGGGCAAAATATATATTGTATATATTATGTTATGAATATGAGAAGTGCAAAAATCCACTGGAGATTTTGGTTTTCCATCAGAAATCTTAACCTGTATTGGATCTTTTTGTACATGTTTTTTTGGGAAACCTGAGATAACGTATAAAGTCGGCACCATTTTAAGGAAAAGATTATTGACCGCCTTACAGTGAAGTCAGTCTATGCAACTATTGCAAGTGAGAGCAGACATTAGGTAACTCTTAAGTCAGTCTTTAAGAAGATGGGCTTGAATGTCAACAAGGTAACTCTGTTCAAAGACTCCTTTTATTTGTGCATGAAAAAGCAGGTGATGATGCAGAACAATGCCCTGTGCATTGCATTGTAAATGAGCGTGTGTACTGCACTTTAAGAAGGTATCCCTGTGTCCTTGCTAGTTGGCAAGATATAATTGTAAACACATCTTTTATTGACAACCGTGTTTTCAAAATAAATCTTATTTATGGAACTAAGTTAGTATGGTATAGTATAGTACTTAGTATGTTCTCCTTTTGAAATTTACAAACAAAAAACACTGGTAAATCTTGGAGTCGCATTTGAAAGATGGAGACAGCTCTCAAGACAGATACCACATGAACTGGTTTATAATTTGCAAACATTAATAACACATTGTATACATTAGCTGATCAACTTACAGTGTATGACTTGATGTTGCTTGTCATTGTTGAAAAGTCAAAATATAATGTTGCACTTGTATGGAAGCAAATCAATGCCATAATGTTTTGAGTTTTAAAAGGCATTGCATTTATTTTATATGGAAATGTTAACGCCCTTGAATTCATAACATTGAAATATTATACTTTGAAATCAAGGTCATCGGAATTTATCCGTTTTGAATTCACTTCTTTTAAATTGAAATATGACATTTCAAGTTGTGCTATTCAAATATGTTGTATGATTTCCAATATGTTCTGTTCAACTTATTCATTACCCATTTTAAATGCTTGTTTCAATGTTACATATTGTACCTTTTTTAAGATCGTAATATCAATCTAGAGCACACATACCCTATATCTATTTGGGAAAGATGGAGCATCCCTTTTTAAAGATAATACAAATGCTCTTTAAGTATTCTTTAGCAGGCTGTTGAAATACTACATGGTAACAATGTCAGTGGATCATATTTCTGTCCAGCGGCTGTTCAATCTAGGCTCTATCTCCCAATGAAAAGTAGGACCTAGTTTCCATACTATCAGTCCCTGGAGATAAGGGGGCAGAGGCAGGTTGTGATGACTTAATGACGTCAATGGTTCACAGGTAGTCCACACTGCAGCCCAGTAGGAAGGGTTAAGGAAAACAAGCGGGATTGTTTTTGCAGGCAGCCGGTGTCTGTGTAATGTGCTGCAGCTAGATAGATGACTAGCTGGATGCTTGATATTCATCATGGTTGAAGTTCTGGCCGTCTGGCATGGATGAAAACAATCCAAATAGCAGAGAGCCCCGGCATCAACCCACCCATTTCCATCTTTTGTTTTCCAGCTGCGGTTAGTAGGAAGGCTCCCCCGGTCCCTCCCCGGACCACCTGCAAGCCGCTGATCTCCATCACGCTGCAGAGCAGCACCGAGTCGGCCCAGGACACCTACCTGGAGCAGCAGGAGCACGCCAGCGACGCCAACAGCCAGTCCGGACGCAGCAACTCCTCTGACAGCCTCTGTAGCATCCGCACCGGCACTCTGGCTAAGGGCAACCTGCCCCCGGCCCCGGCCCCTGCCTCTACCCCCGCGCCCATCGCCGCCTTCGTGGCCCCTCTCCCCGCCTTCATCCCAGGCCTCGCTCTGTCCGCCTCCGTCACCCACATCCCCGCCACCACCGCCCCTCCACCCCCGGTGACCCCCATCCCTGCCCCTCGTGACATCCCTGCCACTACTGCGACCACCACCGCTATCTCCACTGCCTCTACCCTCACCACCACCACCTCCTCCTCTACTCAGTCCCAGAATGACACCCTGAGCTGCAGGCTCATCTCAGAGAAGTTTGTCACCAGCGAGCCGAAGAGGAAACTGTCTTCCATCGGAATACAGGTAACGCACCAGCCTCTTTTAAGGCATTGTTCTCAATTTGTTATTGATCCTGGTAGTAGAGACCCCGCCATGGACTGTCAGTGCAAGCACACAAGGTTTCCATTGATAAGGTGTAGATTTGTTGTGCTTGGCAGGTGGACTGTGTGGTGCCCATCCCCAGAGAGGAAGCTCTATCCCTGACCACGCCGCTCAGATTCCAGTCCATCGGAGTCCAAGTGGAGAACGGCCGGCCGTAAGGACTCTACTTTCTGCCATAGTTAGTCTAATAGCGTGTTAAAGGTACTGTCTTAGAATCACAAATTCCCTTCTCATTACTGGCCCCTTTGGCCGGTAAGTTAACACTTGAACTGCAGCCTGCTCGAGCATTCAGACCACTGGGGTGTCAGCTCCGTGGGTTGAGACAATAACCATCCTAAACTAATGTTAGTTATAATCCTAAATAAACGTTGTACAAATTACTAAAGTTAATAAAGAACAGACATTTTTGCCATTATCTGCACTTAGACATCACTTCCTTCCTTTTTCCCGGCAAAGCCGTGCCAGTTTTAATATGATAGAAATCAGCCCACAGCCCCTTCTACGCAGCGGAGAGAGTCGGGATGGTCTTATTAAGTTAAATTACAACCTGTTATTGTAATTGTATATTGGCAATTTAAATCAATGAATGCATCTACAAATCCTAGTCCCTTTAAAATCTAACTTTGTTTAGTTATTTTGCTATATATATATATATATATATATATATTATATCTCTCTATCTCAGATCAGGCTCACTTATTTATACCTATTTATCAATTCCTTCCGAGGTTGTAAAGATCCAGGGTTTTTCCTTCCTAGTGTACCTTGTTTTGTTTTCCTCTCCACCCCGTTTCATTCGGCTGACTGGCGCTCACAGCGCCGCTGTCTGTAGCCCTGTCGCGACCCAGTAGCTTTTCCCAGCAGAGTCGGTGGCCAAGGTCATGCAGCAGTCAGCCCAGAGGCCCTGATTGATGCTCTCTTGCTCTGTTTCTGACAATAGTGATGTGACCATTGTAGGGGAGAAGCTAGTCATGCACAATTCCCAGCGCATTGTAATTTGCTTTAATCACATTTAATCTCTGCTGCGCTGTGCCATCTTTGAAGGCAGCAGTCCATCTTGTTTTATGTGGTCTCCCCCCTGGTCTCGTCTCCCCTCTGCTCCCCTCATCCACCACCCTCTCTGAAATGGGCTCCGTTTTCCTGTTGTCAGACTCGAACCTGCGTCGTGTTAGAAATTACTAGTTACAAAGCGTGTCCCCTATCAGGTTAGCACATCAGTGGGCTGTTCTTGCATTCAATTGGTTGTATTTGTATTCATGTATTTGATGGCTAATCTGTGTGTGTCTGTCTCCAGTCTCAGCCGGGACAGCAGCATGGCCTCCAGGCAGAACACCGAGTCGGAGCCCCAGGACTCCCTGGATGCCCCATCAGCAGTCAACTGCACGGCCAACAGTCAGACAGCCACCAACACTGCTGCCACCGGCAGCCCTAACGGCCCCAGTGCCGAGGATGACACCCCTAGGTCACTGAAACACGCGCCCTCTGCAATGGCCAGGATACCCACGGAGCTCTTGGTGGACCCGGCACTGGACCCCTCATCCCTCCCGCCCCCGCACCCCAGCCTGGGCACAGAGAACGGCAGCTTGCAGCCGGGGGAGGAGGGCACGGGCGACGCCCAGTCTGCCGCGCCCGCCTGCCTCCGGGACGGAAACTGGTTCCTGAAGCTGCTGCAGGCGGAGACGGGCCGCATGGAGGGCTGGTGTCAGCAGATGGAGCTGGAGACCAAAGACAACCCGCTCTCAGAGGAGGGTAAGAGAGCGAGACGCCGCCGTGGTTTTTCTTCTGTATGATGATCTGATTTAGATGTCTTTCATGAGTTTGCAAAAGGTGCTTTGACGTCGTGGACTGATGTGAAGAGTTGACATTGAAGTGTCCTGGATCGCTCTGGGCTCAGGCGAGAGTGGTTATGGGGGTGGGAGAGAGGACGACATGGCGGAGAGACAAGGAGACAGGCTCATTACGGCTAATGGTTTGCAGTAGCTCCGCTCGTTAGGCATTAAGTAAGCACCGGTGCAGCTGAAGCAGAGCCGCAGCACACTGCTTATCTCGCCATTTCATCTCCCGGAATACCACAGAGGCTTTCACAGCAGCTTTCCCTTCTGCAGTGGCTTGAAATATGCATGAGTGAACAAAATGGATCCAAAAATACACCTATCTGTAGATGCTCCATAACACTATAAATCCCCTTGCTTGTTATACATAAGAACGACTTCTTCCCCATGCAAATAGGCGACCATATTCTATGTTTTACGGCGCTCTTCTATTTGAGTTATGGTTTGCGCTCTGTACTCGCCATAGGAAACCCTTGCATAGATCTTATTTCCCTGCAAAAGATATGCAAACCAGACACTACTGGTGTTGGCCTCTTTTGTTTCACAGTATACAGCCTGCCTGTCTGGTGCAGCTGCTCTGGTTGTCCTCACATGAGCCTGTAATGATTTTTCATGTCTCCCTGGTGTGCAGTGCTCGGGACGGTCCGCAGTGCGGTGGGAAGCGCTCAGCTCCTCATCGCCAGCAAGTTCCAGCAGTTCAGAGGGCTCTGTGAGGAGAACCTGGTGAGTGGCTGGTCCTCACGGTCTTCCTAATGCTCTTCACCATTCATACCCCTCATATCCATAACTTGCATTATTTTGTTCTCCGGACACTTTCACACACTTTTTGTCCAAGTAAATACTTGGCTCAGTAATGCGCAAGGATAAGTCGGAGGGAGAGGGCTTTGGATAGAGGCTCTTGGGTGCCGGAGGCAAACTCCCACACATGCAAACCAGCTCACCCTGACACACTGAAACTTAAGCAGCACTTTGCAGTACATTTAACTTGCATTGGCTTCAGAGCTGCTGCAGTCCACTGCACCCCCTGTTGTCCGATGAGCCAAATTACAAGTCTTAATACACCAACCCTGTCGTGCCTGGTTTAGGATGTGAACGCCAATCCGAGACCCACAGCACAAGACCTGGCAGGGTTCTGGGATCTGCTGCAGCTGACGGTGGAGGACATCAGCTTGAAGTTTGATGAGCTCTACCAACTTAAAGCCAACAACTGGCAGTTTCCTGAAAAACCAGCGATTAAGGTACCGAGTTGTGTACATTGCTTTCACAACGCAATGGCACGTGCAAGGGTGATCACACTCAATGAGGGAAATGTGACTATAAAATGCTAAATGGTGTCATAATATAAACTTAATTTTAGGTCTTGAATGCACAATGTTTGCATTTCATTTTATTTATCTAAACCGCCGTGCTCATGCAGACCATTCAACTATAAAGGAGTTTGGACAGGTTTAGGTTTTCTAACATTGATAAAACAGGCTTATTTGACAGAATCTGCGGTCCTATATCAGACTATCTTTGAAATAAGGTTGACTAGTATGGTGTGTGTGTGTGTGTGTGTGTGTGTGTGTGTGTGTGTGTGTGTGTGTGTGTGTATGTATATATATATATATATATATACAGTATATATGTATACCTTTTTATTTAGATTTACATCTTTTGTGATTTCATTGTTATATTGTGCTTATGAAGAAACTGGGTCGTTCAGATGTTGCGAATAAAGTGGACTTTGTAAACCTATTGAAAATACAACTCTAAAGGACGGAGGGAAGCAATCTAGCGTCTTTGTTTTGCTTCTGGCCATCCCCAGGAGGAGAAGAAGCCCCTCTCAGCGTCTGTGCCAAAGAAGCCCCTGAAGCCCAAGCTGGCAGCGGGGAAAGACCGCAGCGTGGACTCTGCCGTGGACAAGCAGCGGCAGGAGGCCAGGAAACGGCTGTTGGCGGCCAAGCGCGCCGCCTCCACCCGACAGAACTCTGCCACGGAGAGCGCCGACAGCATAGAGATCTACGTCCCCGAGGCCCAGACCCGCCTCTGAGAAGAGGGGAGGAGCTGAGAGGAGCAGCGACCCCCCCCCCCCCCCCCCCCCCCCATATCCCCCCACCACCTACCCTCCACCCCTACTCTCCTGGAGACACATCATCACTTATGCACACAAGCCCCCCCCCCAGACCCATCAGGGATGACCATGCAGAAGGACAGGGGCATGCGTAGGTCTTCTCTCCACCAGAAGCCGTGCTGGGCAGCTTTTGGGGGTGCTTCCCCCCCCCCCCCCCCCCCCCATAAATATTAGAGAACTGTCTTCCGGCTGCCGTCGGGACCGAAGAGACTCTTGACAGACGGATGTTTAAATCTAATGTTATTATTGTTATTAATATTGAGCGTATAATAATAATAATTATTCTCTCCCAAAATTATATCAAGACTGTCTTACATGTATCTTGGATAGAGACTTCAACCTCCAACCACCCCTCTTCTCTTTTTATTCTTGTGAGCTGAACAAACCTCTTGGTTGTACCAGAGGTTAACGCTAACACTTTTCTCCTCGCCCCCCCCACCAGGACCTGAGACCCAAGTCCTGCCTGGTTTACGAGCCTAGCTACCGCCACCCCCCACACCACACACACACTCAGGATGCACACGCAGGTGTGCTCGCTGTCTGCATAAGTCTTCCTATTCTCTCTTTGTAATAGGCCTGGCTGCCACCCCATCCAATGTGGTGTGTGTGTGTTGTGCGTAAGCTTCACCGTGTAATAACTTACTTAATAGGTCGGTATGATACAATGTTACTCTTTAACAGTAGACAAAAAATGACGACAACCACCACCATCCATCAGGAACCAGAGGACGACGGTAGCAGATGTTGTTCTAAGGATCACTCTCTGGTTGTTGCCATGTTCATTTTGTAAATGTTCTAAAGCAGATTATTTGTTTAGAAAGAGGTCCGTGTTGAGTACCCAGGTAGTTTTTTATAGACAGAGTACATGTGCTGTCACTTTTTAGCTCTTGATGCAATCATTTACTCCACTTTCTCGCACATACATACACACACACGCACACAACACACACACTACAATGCTGCTTGTGTCTGTGGAAGTCCTTTCGTTCCAAGTCTTCTTTTCTTTCATATTTCTTGCTTTCCTTTGCTAATGGGATATGAGAAATGACTGAGGTGTCGGTGGTGTGCACTCCAGGAGAATGCAGGAAATGTATGCATTTTAATATTCATCTGGATTTTGATGCCACTTTTCCATTCACTTTACTTTTTTTGTTTTGTTTTTTACCCCTGATCATTCTACTTTTACACTGCATCCCCATGTGATGTAGGGGACCAAATTCATCACCACTTTAGCATTCCCACTCCAACCAAACTGCAGTAGTATGCTTCTCGGCTGGGTGTCGACTTGCTCCTGGAAAGGAAATCTTATTTTATTAGCAATAAAAATACAAATAAATCGTACATTCAATGTAGCTATGGATATGTGTAATGTAACATGCCCACGCTTAATTAGTTTGATCAGACATCTTCGGTAAGGTTGCAGAATTATTTTTAAAACGTACCTTTTGTTCTTCTGGTACTGAGGTTTTTACACATTGATAGAATTCTCAGGGTAAGCACTTATATAAACGTCACAAACCATTTAAGGAAAATACAAATATTGGTGTATTATTACCACTACTCT
The DNA here is from genome assembly GCA_026745465.1 of Lota lota. Taxonomy (NCBI): domain Eukaryota; kingdom Metazoa; phylum Chordata; class Actinopteri; order Gadiformes; family Lotidae; genus Lota; species Lota lota. The sequence goes on along the minus strand of JACYXH010000319.1, from coordinate 2,104,169 downwards.
GAAGTTGTGTATGAAGAATAACTAGGCATGAAGAATCAATGGTTTTGGTGTACTGCAGTACCATGGGAGCGCATTGGGCTTTACTCACCTTCCTGCTCCAACTGAAGAACAACAATTTGGTCACTCAGTCTCCTTTCTAGCAGCATAGCTTCGCTTCCCTGTCCAGACATGCACTGTTGACATGGAACAACTATGGTACTTTTATTCTCATTGTGGGATTTTTCCATGACTTGTGTCCGCCAGGCGTCTATATTTAAATATGATGGTGCTGTAGAGGCTCGGCTCGTGTGCATATAGTGGCACAGAGCTTGAAGAGTAATTTATTCAGTTGTCGACATTTCAAAGTCACCAAAATGTTATTTTTAAGTGAAGGTTTATTACACTATTGCATTTTATGACAAAACCTGCAGTACTGCTCCATTTGAGCACTTCTTTATTTTTATTTTTTTTACACATTTGTCATTCAATTCACTCCAGGTGTCTATACTCTTTCAACCACCATACACTTACTGCAATATAAAAGTATATTTAAAAAGGAGAAACACATTTTGTTCCATGTTTCCAATGTGTTTTCGTCAATTTGTCTCATGGTTATGGCAGGCGGTGAGGGTATAACTAAACATTTTCTTACAATAACAATTGTTTCATCTGAAACTTCTCCCTCGATGCTGGTTTGCAAAGACAAAAACGGCAATCCCATTTTTAGATTTTAGGTTCATTTAAATTTATTTTAGATATGGAAATGCTGGGATCATGACACCAGATATTTATTTTATTCAGTTGTATTTGTATTCCATCAACAATGGACATGTGCGTCTCATTGTCCAAACATCATTAAACATCCCTTTTGCTACATGTCCTGGTCATCCTTCTTGCTATTTTATCATCTCTACTGGCTTGGTAATATTGGCTCTTGAGTTTATATTACTAACACACCTTGACCATTGGACTTAGATATTATCGTGTTAGCATTCAAAGCATAGCCTTCCAGATGCAGAGACCATAGCCAGTATAATTGCAATGTCATTTGAATGGGTCTATTGAAAGTATTAGAAATATTCTTCTTTCAGTAAGGCGTTCAGGGTATGTACATCAAAGTGTTGAAACTGTGACAAGTGCTGTGCATTTTTTCTCCTTTTACTATCATTTACGAGCTGTATCCCTTTATTACCCCTTATATTGAACTCATAAGAGAGCATGAATTGATCAGGGATCTTCTGAAGGTTTGTTTACCGGTACTTGGTGAGTACAAAAGGGCTACTCATTGGACAAGCAAGCAACTGACGGCAGAATATGTGTACATTTTACAGTCTATGGTGTACATGCTTTTTGCCACCGTGTGGATATGGCAATGACTTCAAATGACGTTGGGTCAAATGACTTTAACTGCTTCTCTGGATATAATTGAGACATTCTTGAACAACTGCAATTCATATTTTTGAGGAAGTCAGTTGCAGGTCTCGTTAGTCTGGGTAACGCCGACAGCTTGGTACCTGGGCCACACATCCAGGTGGACTTTCAATATTGAATTGTCCCTAGTCGAAATGTGCTTTGATTGGTTCTCATATGGGCCCTTTATAATGGGATGCATGGCAAACAAGTCATTACTTAGGGAAATAACAGGGCTTGATTAACCTCGTTCCAAGGCGTAATCGTCTCACGACAGAACGTCTGGACAGGGAGGCTTGAGAATGAGCGTTATTGGCGAGAGAGGGGAAAAGGCTTTCAGTTAATGTTACATAGGTTTAGCGGCGAAAGAGAGGTCGGGAATGTCGATAGAAATATATCCGTTTCATGTTTCGGATATTGCTTTGCCAAATTGTTTCGAAGTTGTTATTCTTGTAATTGTATCATTCTACTCGTTCACGGGACGTGGACAGCTCACAGGAAGTAAGAGACCGGAATTTGCGTTACGGTAGAACGGGATAACGCTACAATTCAGGATCCTCTCTCAGCATACAGTGATTGGCGGCTACGTACTATCATGATCTTGAACTCCCTCAGTGATTGGCTGTCGCCTTACAGTCAACCTTTTGAGGGCTTATTCAGGATTCCTGGGGAGTTTACCGTTGCCAACCTTGACCTTTCCATGCATTTACAATATACTCTTTTATCATCACAGCGTTACTATACTGGGTTTATTCAAGGCGTTAGCCAAACTATTTAGCAATTTATCGATAGCATCACCATGAAAACCCGACATTACGTTGGACATTACGTTGGACATGTCTTCTCAGAGAAATAACTACGACAACGAGCAAAAATGATGTATTTCAAGATTACCCTCTATGCCTACTACACACGGTTATACAAATGTAAGCACATAGCCCATCTTACAGATGAGGGGCTGTGTCATGTTATTGTGTATTAGTTAGAAACTGTGGTGGGGCTAGTTTATATTAAGAGAATAAAGATTATTGATTGAAATGTGTGAGAGATCTTAATATGGAGCGAGAATAAGCTTTGATTTCGTGACCCTTCAGAACATATCAATAATGAGCATAGGCCTGCACTGAAAATCGTTCAATAATTGTATAATAATTAATAACCACAAGGGTTGATTATACATACGAACCCTTATACATTATTCATTAGTGTGTGAAATAGTTCATGACATGAAATAATCTGTGCAAATATAGCTTATCATTTTCATTTTCATTTTTCATTTCATTTTTTTTTTTTCGTGACGAGCATTGCTAAACATTAGTAAACAAATTCCAGAGCCAAGAGTACATAGCTCTGATAAATTGTTATCTGCGCTGGAGCAGTGCTCCACTTCCTGCACCGAAGACGTCGGGGAGGAGCTAAAAAAAACTGAAGGGGGAAGGCAGCGCCATCCAGGCAATTGCGCTTGAATATCATAGTTACAAAAGAAAACGATACCTGCACCTGCTGTCGCTTCGGTAAGTTAAAGCGATTCCAAATAGAAATCGTAGCTTTGCGGTCCTACCGTGCTGTTGAAGTAACGATGCTGATGCTCAATCGTGAGTTGCTCTGTAGGCCAAAACTGCCTCTCCCGTGGCACCGATGGTCCAACCTTGATGCAAAAAATAAAAGGGGTTATTTGTTTAGCATTCCCATGTCTTAATATTGATTAGCTTTATTCAAACGATTAAATTGTAATGTATTGGTTGAAATGTTTTTCCTACACGTAATACTGATAATGAGTCGGCATCATGGCTCAGGTTCAAGATCAAGATCATGGTTAGAATTAAATAAGTAGAAAGTTGATGTGGGAGATCCCCGTGCACGCCCCAGCAGAGAGATGCTGACCTTACTGACTAGTGACACCTGACCCCTAATCCCCAGCCAGCAGTGACCAGGTCGGGACAAGGACAAAGTGAGCATGGCTTTTAGTCAGAACAGATCCGCGGCAGCAGTGGATAACTCCGCTGAAGTCAAGAAGACGGAGCTCAGGCCCAATGAGAAAAAATGCTGTGAGTACAAACGTGCATTCAGCTATTACCTGGTTGTCTAATTTGTCTACTGTCTTTCAGCATATACGCAAACATGTCTACAGACTCTGCACCCTGTCTGTGAGTGAGTGAGTGAGTGAGTGAGTGAGTGAGTGAGTGAGTGAGTGAGTGAGTGAGTGTGATCAAGTAGAACTTGAACCATCCCAGAGGAATTCGAAATAATTCCAAGTTTATCTTCGCTACTGTCAAAAAAGTTATTCACATCATGTCAAATCTATGGGCAAGCCTGATCTTGCCAAGCAAGAAAGAATTCACAGGTTGCTTGTTGTGAACACAGGATGACCCTTTATGGAAAAATCCCAGCAACTATTTACCATTCCATTTCAAGAGGGGACAATGGATTAACAAATATGGTTGCTGGGCACCAGCCCCCAGAAACAATGTTCAAGGACGAAATTCCGGTGTGGTAAAATTTTAACCATGCTAACTACCTCTTAGCTAGTGTCGGATGTTAAATCTATTGGCTGGTCCTTAACAATCTTACTAAGCAAACACGCCACCATATTTGGGTGTGCTGTTCTTACAAGTGCGTAGTCAAGTGTCGCCATGGAAATATTGATTAGAAAATGATCTGTTTAATTGATGCATCTGGTCTTTATGCTCGGAAAATTGTGCTTTATTGTAAAGTAATGAAGATTAAATTGTATTGGTAAACTTTATGCAACATGTTGATGGGAAATTAATGTTGAATCATCATGTTGAAATGTCCTTGAGAATCGTGTGTGTGTGTGTGTGTGTGTGTGTGTGTGTGTGTGTGTGTGTGTGTGTGTGTGTGTGTGTGTGTGTGTGTGTGTGTGTGTGTGTGTGTGTGTGTGTGTGTGTGTGTGTGTGTGTGTGTGTGTGTGTGTGTGTATGCACCTATGTTGTGTATACAAATGGCAGCGTGGGCCTCCTACATGACCAATTCGCCGACGGTGATCGTGCTGATCGGTTTACCAGCCCGGGGGAAAACCTACATCTCCAAGAAACTGACACGCTACCTCAACTGGATAGGAGTACCGACCAAGGGTTAGTCTGAGCCACACGTTAGGGCTAGTGGGACCAAACACAGGGGCTAGTGGGACCAAACACAGGGGCTAGTGGGACCAAACACAGGGGCTAGTGGGACCAAACACAGGGGCTAGTGGGACCAAACACAGGGCTAGTATGAGCCACACATTAGGGCTAGTGGGACCAAACACAGGGCTTAGTCTGAGCCACACGTTAGGGCTAGTGGGACCAAACACAGGGGCTAGTGGGACCAAACACAGGGCTTAGTCTGAGCCACACGTTAGCGCTAGTGGGACCAAACACAGGGGCTAGTGGGACCAAACACAGGGCTTAGTATGAGCCACACATTAGGGCTAGTGGGACCAAACACAGGGGTTAGTATGAACCACACATTAGGGCTAGTGGGACCAAACACAGGGGTTAGTATGAGCCACACGTTCGGGCTAGTGGGACCAAACACAGGGGCTAGTGGGACCAAACACAGGGGTTAGTATGAACCACACATTAGGGCTAGTGGGACCAAACACAGGGGCTAGTGGGACCAAACACAGGGCTTAGTATGAGCCACACGTTAGGGCTAGTGGGACCAAACACAGGGGTTAGTATGAACCACACATTAGGGCTAGTGGGACCAAACACAGGGGCTAGTGGGACCAAACACAGGGGTTAGTATGAACCACACATTAGGGCTAGTGGGACCAAACACAGGGGTTAGTATGAGCCACACGTTCGGGCTAGTGGGACCAAACACAGGGGTTAGTATGAGCCACACATTAGGGCTAGTGGGACTAAACACAGGGCTTAGTCTGAGCCACACGTTAAGGCTAGTGGGACCAAACACAGGGGCTAGTGGGACCAAACACAGGGCTAGTATGAGCCACACATTAGGGCTAGTGGGACCAAACACAGGGCTTAGTATGAGCCACACGTTAGGGCTAGTGGGACCAAACACAGGGGTTAGTATGAACCACACATTAGGGCTAGTGGGACCAAACACAGGGGCTAGTGGGACCAAACACAGGGGTTAGTATGAACCACACATTAGGGCTAGTGGGACCAAACACAGGGGTTAGTATGAACCACACATTAAGGCTAGTGGGACCAAACACAGGGGCTAGTATGAGCCACACATTAGGGCTAAACACACGGTGGTCGTGTGAGTGCACAACACCGGTTGTCGCAGTTCTCGCAATACATTATTCATATGTCCCTGAAAAGAACGTAATGACCTGAAGCGGCAGAACAATACACCGAACCAGCTCAGTGGCTGCAGATTTTGATCAGGTTTCTTTTTGGATGATGAGAGAATCGTTTGACCAATGATGAAATCCATTTTCAATCACGTGAAACTTGATCTCTTGACGGTCACGTTTTCATGCCTGAGAACAATACCTAGAAGCCACGCACTTCCTTAAAGGAAAAAAATATTATTTAAACTTTTGGATTGTGTCATGCCATGGTGAAAAACTGGTTTGACAGACCAAGAAGGATGCCATTGTCGCTCGGTGCAGGGACAGTTGTATCACTGTAACATTCTTGCTCCTCTCTCTTCCAGTGTTCAATCTCGGAGTTTATAGGAGGGAAGCGGTGAAGTCGTACAAGTCCTACGACTTCTTCAGACATGATAACAAAGAGGCCATGTTCATTAGAAAGTGGGTACATTGTTCTGTCGAATCAGTTTGTTATGTTCAAGATGTTGCATCAACAGCGCATTGTCCAAGAGCATTCTGTCAGCTACAGCTAACTAGCCGCAGGAAGTACTAAATTCATAGGCCCAAATCCTGATGATAAAGCCTATTTGACGTTTAACCTGATTAGCCAATCATTTGTAATTACCGGATGTTTTGTATCTGTTCAATCAATACAATACAGATGTTAGATCCTTTTTATAATGAGAGCAGTCTGCTCGCTGATGATATTTCGTTGATTTATTATGTGGAAATGGGTATTTGATGAGTTCATGTCTTCCTTGTAGACAGTGTGCTCTGGTGGCCCTGCAGGATGTTAAAGCCTATCTCAATGAAGAGGGAGGACAGATTGCAGTAAGACAACATGTCAGACATAATATATGTTGTTTCCAATTGAATAAGTGATGTATCCATTTTAATGTTATTTGTTTTTTCTAAAGGTGTTTGATGCGACCAACACGACTAGGGAAAGGCGGGAAATGATTCTCAATTTTGCAATAGATAATTCTTACAAAGTAAGTTACAATACATTTGTTATACTTGGATTGACTTTAAAGTCTTGATGGTGTGTCTTCCAGAAATGATTGTTGTATATAAATTCTAATTATAAAGATGTATACCAATTAAAGGGAGGGTTGGTACATAATTGAGCACTTTTGAGCTATAATTAATTTGTTTTTGTTTTATTGTATTTCAGGTGTTTTTTGTGGAGTCTGTTTGTGATGACCCAGACGTCATTGCGACAAATATTATGGTAAATCCAATAGATCTGTAAGCTTAATATTAAAACACACTTCCAGTAGAGCAAAGGCTTATGAATTGTTGTATGTAAATACAAATACAATATGTCTCCATTCAAGGACGTGAAGGTGTCCAGCCCAGACTACCCCGAGAGAAACCGAGAAAGAGTCATGGAGGATTTCCTCAAGAGAATTGAGTGCTACAAAGTGACGTACCAGCCCTTAGATCCTGATGAACATGACAAGTAGGTTCCTGACGGCTTGCGTTCTCCACGTCATTCCACGACGAAGGTCATGAACCTACATATCACTACATCTCATAGCGGTTGTTAGGAGTTGATGTACTGTATGAATCTACATGAGAAAATGTGCCACAGGGTTTGGAAACTCAACCAAATTTCAATTTTAACTTACAAATACAAACTTTTTTGATAGAAGCTATTAGGGAAGGTTAACTCTACTTATTGGAAGATACTAGAATAATACTAGCATCTCACCTGTCCGTTTGTTTGTATGTATGTCACATATTCTCTAGTGGAGGTATCTGGATCTCTGTTAAATACATGTCATCTTTAAAATGTTTAACGAGAACCTGCGTTTACAAGATTCTTCCAGTAGGTGGAGACAATTAATTTACAACACTAGTTACTGCAAACTGGCAGGTTGCATAATTGCAAATTTATTGTTTGGGATTTGAAATGGTATTTTAATAAGAGTAATCTAATGTAGCACCTTTCTAAACAAGTGTTTAACAGATAGATTTAAATTCATATTGCATGGTGTAATGGAAATTCCCATAATACATGTTGTTTGCAAGACACTGTGACCCCTTAGTTATAATCTATAGTAACCATTTCACTGTTTATACCGCGCTTATCACCCTTGAGGGAAACTGAGATAGCTTCGGCTGACTCAGACACAGCAATACCACGAGCTACATCCTGAGATGGCCGAAAGGAGTAGTGGCCTATCTGCAGCTGTGCCCTCAAAGACGTTTCCCTGCTTTCACCCTGGAGTGTGCCTAATGTTATAATAATAATAATAATAATAATCATAAGAAGGAAGTAAATAAATAAAGAGATTAAAAGAAAATCACTGTAAATGACTTAGAACTGTAACAACCTCACCAAAATGTGAGGATAAAACATACAACTGTAAAAACCAGGCATAAAAGGTAAAAACATGACTCAAACCCTACATGGGGATAGAAATGGTTTGGTTTTTACAGTTAAACAAAACAAAACACACAAAGTATCCTCACACAAAGTGAAAGCATGAATAAAAACACAAATGAGTGATGAACATAACTTGACTGCATGGCCATTTCTTACTCTAGTGATGATTATAGGATGTATAGATATTTATAGAATGTCTGACCATCAATCATGCTCCCCCCCCCCCCCCCCCACCGATCGGTCTCCACAGGGACCGGTCGTTCATCCAGGTGATTGACGTGGGCCGGCGCTTCCTGGTGAACCGGGTGCAGGACTACATCCAGAGCAAGATCGTCTACTACCTCATGAACATCCACGTCCACTCCCACTCCATCTACCTGTGTCGCCACGGCGAGAGCAACCACAACGTGGACGGCCGCATCGGGGGGGACTCAGAGCTCTCTGGGCGTGGCAAGCAGGTGGCTACGGGCCTCGCTCACACCCTACAATTATTTAGATAGGGTTATAACCACAGCATTGTTTAATACTTGATCCTGGTTGGGCAATAACGTTTCATGGATGTTGATTATGTTGTCAAAAACCGACACACCTCTGCCTTTTTAACAGTTCCGAATCAAGGCGCTACAAATCCAACATTAACAAAAAATTGTCAAATGCAACTCTCGACCAGATATTTACTTGACAACGCAAAAACAATAGCTCAAAGCGCCGTGGAGAATATTTAAATTTCAGCCGATTCATTTGTTAAAAATGATAGTGTTATTGATCAAATCAGAGGTCGCTTAGCACCGCAAAAAGTATTTATTTATTCCTAATGTGTAGACCTGGGCAGTTAGCTTCCAGGGAAACCATGATGGCCAAGGTCTATAGCGGTGTTGATGGAGTAACTCTACTGCCCAAGGAAGGAGGAGGAGTTTAGTTCTGAGTTAGGATTGACTTTACACCAGTATTCAAGGAAGCCCTGATATAGAAGTTATGTAAAACTAAGCTAGAACACAGCATAAATGAAAGATTTAATTTCCGCCTGAAATAAATGTCATGTTTTAGAGTGAATACCACCTAGTCCATTCTCAGTTGGTAGCACTATAGTACTATAGGGCCATACCACAATGTCTGATGAGATTTGATTATTTTATTCGATTTTATTCGAGGTAGGTTTAGGCAGATATTCCAAATAAAAACAATATCCAATCCAATGCAAAAATGACAATATAAACACGATGAGACACAAACAGGTGGATATCTCAAGAACCCATTTGACCCCTCTATTGAAAGGGCAGGGTGAATAGAATTAAAGGGAACCAAGCCAAACCATTGCAATTGCACCATACGGTCACCAGATGGCAGTAAAGTCGTTTGTTCTGGTTAAAGGCAATTTACCCATTTCCTGTGAAACCCTCTCTAGGCGCCTACCCACTCGGCGCCAAACCTGCCAATAATGAGTCTGCCGACTCAGACGGGGCTGATCTCAGCTTTGATTGAAGTGTAGTGTGGGGGGTCTCAAGACACATGATTTTGCCCCCCCACACCTAGAGTTGGGAGGGCAAAGATGTTTCGAAAAATGGGCCGGATTCTCGTAGACTGACAATGAAATTGCAGATTACGGTGGAAACAGCCAATTGGAAGTAGAGTGATATAATTTGCTTGTTGAAATCAGTGGGGTCTCAGCTCTCATATGATAGAGGTTTGTGTAGAAAATATGCTGTGAAAATAGTCCCTATTGCTTTGCATGTGCACTTGCACAGTTATGAAAAACATGTTGTTAAATGCTTATTGTTTTTTTGGGGGTTGGAATTGTGTTTCTTTTAGCTTACAATGGTTATAATAGACAAAAGGTTGAAAATGTTGTAATTCTAGGGGTGTGTCACATGACACATGTTTCTCACATGTATAAGTACCTTACGACATCTTTGCTTTGAGGAGGGAGAGTGGGAGGTGGCCCGGATACGGGTCCTCTCGGGAAGAAGAGGTTTTAATGATATTCTATATGACTTCCCTAGCATCTGTGTTTATCTCAGACAGACACAGCCGTCTTTAACCTGTACAGCTAACGTTGCTCTGTCTCTGTCTCTTATCAGTTTGCGGCGGCGTTGCATGGCTTTGTTGAGGAGCACCACCTGTCCGATCTGAAGGTGTGGACCAGCCAGCTGAGGAGAACCATCCAGACCGCTGAGGAGCTGGGAGTGCCCTACGAACAGTGGAAGATCCTGAACGAAATAGACGCCGTACGTACAGGGGGGGGATGGGACCCTGGAAACATTTGATGATAATAGTGATGGAAATAAAATAGTATTGACAATAATTTGACAATATACATGTACCATACTTGTGTAAATGTGTGTGTGTATATGTATATATAAAAACAAGGTTGGGTGTATGATAGTCTTATAGTTAGGGGGATTTGACTCTCAGCTGAAAGGTTCTGGGTTAAGGTTCAATAGGCACAAGGTCATTTTTACTGATTTAGCTGCATTATTGTACTCATTGTGTGTGTTCAGGGTGTGTGTGAGGAGTTGACCTACGAGATGATAAAGGAGAACCACCCAGAGGAGTTTGCCATGAGGGATCTGGACAAATACTTCTATCGCTACCCCGGAGGAGAGGTGCTGCTCTTTCAGTCCCGTTCCATCCCAATGTGCTTGTCTGTTTGTAAATTGTTTGACGTTTAAATTATAGCGTAATATATTCAGCATCATTCAGTCAAGTATAATTCCGTTAAGTACACATGTGTTAAAGCATGAACTAATGACCCCGTCATTGGAAAATAATGTACGACGGGGCGGCGATGGCAAAGCCGAGGTTGCTTACAACCGCCAAGGTTTGGAGCCTATAGGGCTTGTACATCGCAACGTCACATCGCAATGACCACCTCCATTTTGGAAGCACAGGAGCAGTGGAATGTAAGTTGTTGTGTTGGTAGTAAGGTTTTTTGGGGTACTGTTTAGGAATTAATCGTGAAATGAATGTCATTATAGGAGGTCATTGTTGTGTTTGAAGCTATTTACGTTGGTTTCATGATTTTACAACTCTGTTGCATATTGTTTTTGCGTTGACAAGGAATCATCTAGTTGATAGTTGTATCTGACCATTTTTTGGTTATTTGGTTATTTGGTTGAAGTTGCACAACACATTGAGATGGAATTGTTAAAAGGCAGAGTTCCTGTTATTGAGGTCCCGTTGTTGAAAATAATACACACCCTTGGAACTTTATTGACCAATCAGAATTAAGTATTTAACAATGCTGTGTTTAATTTGGTATTGCGTTAACCAAAACATTCTTCATTTATTGTGTTTTTATATTTGAACATATAAAATTCACAACACAATTACTTAAATTTTAGCAGCGAATGTTATTGTGGATGAACTTAAGGAAAGTCCCGCGGCCTCCCTCCCCCCCCCCATGTGTGTGCAGTCCTACCAGGATCTGGTGCAGCGGCTGGAGCCTGTTATTATGGAGCTTGAGAGACAGGGCAACGTCTTGGTCATCTGCCACCAGGCTGTCATGCGCTGTCTACTGGCCTATTTCTTGGACAAGAGTGCCGGTAAAACACAGACATTTATTAAAAGTTGAAGTGCAGGAAAAACTATAAGCCTGACATTTATTTGTCAATAAACACACCCAGGAAGAGTGTAAGTCATAGCTGGGTGGATGATGGCAGGAAACCTGTGTTGACGTTGCAGGCTATTTACGGTTAAACCGAGACTGAGGTTAACCATGACATCGTAGGGAGTGAGTGTTTACCAAGAGCTCAAACTGCTGTCTGAAAAGCTTCGCCTACACAGGCGTTGCACACATCCCACCTTGCATATTCCCAACATCTGGTACATTCTACTGAATACAGTGTATTTGTAAGAGTTGTGGTGAAACATTCAGACACAAAAGAAAGTACTAAGTAAGAACAAATATAATGGTTTATATTCTGCTACAATGTTATTTTGTTTGAGGTTTGAGGTTTGGCATTTAATTCTGCGAGGTTGACAGAGAAATAGACCTGTGAGCGCTCTTGCTCCGTTGCTTCCTGGTGGTTTACGTTATTATATTGTTGCAATAATGTGACTGCCATACTGCAATAATTTGCCATATGCTACTTTGATGTACGTTTGTAAACCTATACAGGTAGGCATTCACAAATATTGTTTTGCTTTGTAAATAAATAGCGATATAAATAAAATGTACTTTCTTACTTACTATTTTGCCCAAAAAACTATATTATGTAACAGATATATATATATATATATATATATATATATATATATATATATATATATATATATATATATCTGTTACATAATATAGTTTTTATATACATATATATATATATATATCCCGCAACACTGTACTATTCACTTTGACCTATTTCCTAAACCAATAAAGAATCTCCGGACTAAAACACACACACCAACTCTCTTCCATTTGAGCAGAAATGTGAACTACCCCTAAAACAACACACAGACACCATATTTGCTCCTACATGCCTAATGGGAGTCATTTTGGCATAGCGAGTACACTCTTTGATTATGCCCCTTTGTTGCCACAGACGACTTGCCCTACCTGAAGTGCCCTCTGCATAAAGTCCTGAAGCTCACCCCTGTGGCCTACGGTAAGATATTCATTCCGGAGCAAAAGCTTAATGCAGAATAAGCTGTTTTATTATTTGTTTGGTTCAGATATACTTTGGGTTTTAATTTATTTTCCCTCTGTCCTTTGTTATTGCAGGTTGTGAAGTGGAAATGTTTGACTTGAAGGTGGAGGCTGTTAACACTCATAGAGACAGACCTTTAGTAAGTGGGCCATCGTATTTCAAATTGTTTTATAGTACAATTTACACTATATTGCCAAAAGTATTGGGACACCCCTCCGAATCATTGAATTCAGGTGTTCCAAACACTTCCATGGCCACAGGTGTATAAAATCAAGCACCTAGGCATGCAGACTGCTTCTACAAACATTTGTGAAAGAATGGGTCGCTCAGCGAATTCAAGCGTGGTAACGTGATAGGTTGCCACCTGTGCAGTCCATTCGTGAAATTTCCTCACTACTAAATATTCCACGGTCAACTGTTAGTGGTATTATAACAAAGTGGAAGCAATTGGGAACAACAGAAACTCAACCACGAAGTGGTACGCCATGTAAAATCACAAAGCAGGTTCAACGCATGCTGAGGCGCACAGTGCGCAGAAGTCACCAACTTTCTGCAGAGTCAATAGTTACAGACCTCCAAACTTCGTGTGGCCTTCAGATTAGCTCAAGAACAGTGCGTAGAGAGCTTCATGGAATGGGTTTCCATGGCCGAGCAGCTGCATCCAAGCCTTACATCACCAAGTGCAATGCAAAGCGTTGGATGCAGTGGTGTAAAGCACACCGCCACTGGACACTAGAGCAGTGGAGACGTGTTCTCGGTAAGTGGAGTGACGAATCACGCTTCTCTGTCTGGCAATCCGATTGATGAGTCTGGGTTTGGCGGTTGCCAGGAGAACGGTACTTGACTGACTGCATTGTGCCAAGTGTAAAGTTTGGTGGAGGGGGGGATTATGGTGTGGGGTTGTTTTTCAGGGGTTGGGCTTGGCCCCTTAGTTCCAGTGAAAGGAACTGTTAATGCTTCAGCATACCAAGACATTTTGGACAATTTCATGCTCCCAACTTTGTGGGAACAGTTTGGGGATGGCCCCTTCCTGTTCCAACATGACTGCGCACCAGTGCACAAAGCAAGGTCCATAAAGACATGGATGAGCGAGTTTGGTGTGGAGGAACTTGACTGGCCTGCACAGAGTCCTGACCTCAACCCGATAGAACACCTTTGGGATGAATTAGAGTGGAGACTGCGAGCCAGGCCTTCTCATCCAACATCCGTGCCTGACCTCACAAATGCGCTTCAAGAAGAATGGTCATAAACACTCCTAAACCTTGTGGAAAGCCTTCCTGGAAGAGTTGAAGCTGTTAAAGCTGCAAAGGGTGGGCAGACTTCATATTAAACCCTACGGATTAAGAATGGGATGTCATTAACCTTCATGTGCATGTAAAGGCATGCGTCCCAAAACGTTTGGCAATATAGTGTAGCAATAAACTGCTACACTGTCTCCAGCAGCTTTTCTATTCCATTTTACTACATACCTTTTTGAGGGAAATGGCTGTGGACATTGCGGGATGTGTCCCACCTGTCACACTGTTGAGACGGATGGGCGTGATCCCACCCCCACATCAGAGCTGGTCAACATTAAAACCATGAGGCCTGGCAGCTTCCACAGAAAGTGCCCAATAATGTGGGCATCTTGTTGAATCTGAAATGACATTGGAGACACAATAGGAATGAGATTAGACGCATCATGTCCTCTTTGACTGCAGATACTGGCAGTTGTGTCATAGCGTCCTCGCTGATTGTGTTGTCTGGCGAGACATAAAATAACAGTGGTAAAAAAGGGGTTGCTTGTCAGTGGTTGTTTTCTTTGCCCTCCTACTCTCCTCTCTTTCACACGCAAGATAAGTCTGTCCCACTGTTCACCAGGGTTCTCAACAAACAAACAAACCGATAAACGTACGAAAGCACGTCAACTTGAATGGCGTCGCAGCTACGCTGATTGAGATATTTTCTAAACATTTGTATGCATTAATTGTTTTCTAAATAGGTGAAGGGTCATCAAGATGACGTGCCGACGACCTCCTACCGGCGGAACAGCTTCACTCCCCTGTCGAGCCAGGACCAAGTAAAGCGACCCCGCATGTACAGCGTTGGTAACCCACCGTACACCCGACGGGCCCCGGCCCCTGCTCTTCCCAGAATGCCGTTCTCTGAAGCCTCTGAGGTACCAGCGCTTCTGGCTCCTAAGCCACATTAAGGTTTTACAATGTTGTGTTTTGTTACGAAAGGAAATCGTGACTTGTTTATCGACTATCGTCTATCTTATGCCAAAATTAGGAAGGAAATCTTGGAATATATTGTTGGAGAGGGAAATGTTGGAGGTATAAAGTCTGGGTAGAACAGACTTACAAAATAGCCTGCTTCCAACACAAATTTCACACATTCTCCTTTCTCATAACTGTACATCAACCATACTGAATTTCTAAGTAGTAACACTTGGTTAACACTAGAACCGCCATGAGGGGGGTCATTTTGACTGCTGGTAAATAAAGAAAAATCTAGAAAGACTTTCAGTAAAGTTTCAGCATCGTCTGCCTTTCCATGACTTTTCCTAATTATGTCTTGTTTACACTCATGTTCTTAAAATTCTGAAATGATATCAGAATACAAGGTTTCAAGCAATTTCACGACTTTATACGTTGTACACATGATCCCCTCTGTAGCTGCAGGGACGCAGTTCGCCTTTCCTCCAGCTAGTGTCACTAATATGTAGGTTGACTACAAGACTAATAATGAGATCTACAGCAGACTAAACTATTACTAATTTGAAGCAATAACAAAATGTATTATGAAGCAATGCTTATTATGGGCAACTGTGATGACAGTACTTTATTTTAATGTTTTTGTAGTGCATTTATGATAAAAGGCCAGTTCCCTTATCAGCAGGAAAATAATGTTCTTTCTTGGGATTGTTTTGTCTGTGCACTGATTGTGTAGAATATGATAATTGATGCCAGCGAGGTCAGCTGTAGAATACAGCATCAGGCCATCTGCGTGTTCACCCTTCACTGTATGTTATATTATAGTATTGGATCAAATCTAAAATTGGCCACATTTATAATACAACGTGAGCTGCTAAAACCTAAAGCTCTGATCAGAGCATTAACCCAAATTATGCATAAAGGCTTGCAGTGTGAACAAAGCCAAAGATGTAGCCAAGCTCACGCATTATACCCAATAGTAAAATACATAATTGAACTCGAGGCAAGTGCAGGATGTATTCAAAACTATTTTGAGAAGCTGTCTTCACATCAAGTAGAGTAGTCGACCACAGACTCTTGCAGCAGTGCAGTACATTATACCATCTATTGGCATCTTCGTCTACCACAAAAACCTAAATAAATACCGGGGCGGTCAAAGGTAGTTCAGTTGTGCCAGTGCTTCTAGTATTAAAGAAAAAGGAAGACAAACAAGACATATGGTTTCCACATGGCCCAGGAAGCTCCCACATCACAATATTATCCGAAGCGCAGCCAGCCAAAACAACTGCTTCAATGTTGGCCTGCATATTGTGTCTTGAAAAAGTCATTCTCCCAGCCTTAACTCATCTTGCTCTTTCTTTCTTTCTCTTTCTTCTCCCCTAAACACGCACAGGACAATCTGAATGGCTTCGGCCCAGCAGAGGCAAACGACGGAGTGCGGAATAAGACGGTGGAAAAACATCAAGCATTATAAATTTTCTCCCGTATCTTATTACGGTATTAATTCTGCTGAAATCAGTGACGTTATGTAACGTCTGCCACGTCTGTTAAAACTGAAGAAGGGGGGGGGGGGGGGGGGGGGGGGTGGTGGGATGTTGGCCGTATGTCTTGCCTTCTGCGTTGCCGTGGTTGTTTGTTTGTTAGATTGATTGATGAGCGAATGTGCGAGCAGTGTCTAAAAACGGCAGGTATGAATCCTATACATAATGAACTGAACGAATGAGGTTAATTTATTATGCCATAAATACTGTCTGAATAGTGGGCTAAGCTTTTCTGTAATCGCTGCACCATGTGTCAATGATGTCAAATCTGTGCCTTGTGCCTCTCAAGGGGTGATTGTCTTCAAGGAAAGATACACACAGCCTTGGTTGGCTGCAGATTAAAATTTATTTTCTGTTTTTCATTGTTTGAAGGTGAACAATGATTTTGGCAATTTGAAATGTAAAATGTATTTGCTTTTGATTCACAGTGTACATATCTAGGGGAACTTGTAGTTTTGTATAAAAACCTATAAGGAAAAACTTACCACCACTGGCTTATTGTCAAAAAGGTTTTTCTCATTGATGCCTGGTTGTCAGCTTTGTGTCCATTTGTGACAAGAATGATTCAATGTTATTAGACTTCATGCCAGAAGTCATCTGATCTAGAAGATGTTGTTAATGTTAATATCAGTAAGATTTTCCATGACACATTATTGATATAGATATCGTTAAATTAAGAGTGAAATGGCTTTGCCTTTTGAGAGCTTTTATCATAACAGGAAATTCCTTACCTTCTTGACCAAGGGAGTAAAAAAACATCAAAGTAAAAACAGTTAAGCATTTGCTATCTTTTAACTGTTCTCAAACTATAGTCCTTTCACTGTTTTCTAGCAACATCAGTTTTACCAATACAAGCATATTTGATTTCTCGTTTATTTTTTGAAATGGCTCTAATGTCTGGTACGATGAGCTGATTGGAGCCAAGCAACTTGAGATATTTGGCAGCATCCTGTTGCGCATTCCAACTCTTCCTGCTCTAAGGAGCAATGGTATTTAGGAGTTCATATGAATCAAAAACATGTAATTAGAACTTTCAAAAGACTCTCATTCTCATTTTCTGGCTGAGAGGTGAAAGCAGCTTCCTTGACTCGCCCCTTGGCAGAGGACATAGTGGCAAGCTGAAATCTCTGCACGGTCCACCTTCACCGTAGAGGCCGCCCTCCCCATTGTCAAGGGCACTGGGAAGGATCATGGTTATGGATCCTGGTTGACCCGACTAGGCGGAGAGTTGCCACTTGAAGGTGTAATGAGAGCACATAGGGGGCACCCTAGAATATTGCAGACAGGTTTAGCTTAACCCGATCAGGTAGCAAGTCGAAGTCGTAGCTTCCCATCCCTAAGAAGAGCAGCCCCAAGGTCCTGAATGACCTTCGACCTATAGCCCTCACCTCCCTCGTCATGAAGGCCTTCGAGAGGATGGTGAAAAGCCACATCGCCAATGCCACAGCCACACAGATGGACCCTCTGGTGTTGACGATGCCAAACTCTATATTAATTACCATCCATGGCCCAAACACATCTGTACGGCTCCTTTTCGCGGACTTCTCGTCTGCCTTCAACACCCTACAACCTCATATTCTGGCTAACAAACACATAAACTGCTTCAATCTGGATCACCAGCTAAATCTGTGGATCATGGACATCCTCACTCTTAAGAGCACAGAAGGTGCTGGTCAGTACAAGGCCCTCTGACACCCAGCATACATCCACCGGCTCCCCCCAGGGCTGTGTCCTCTAACCCCTGCTGTTCCTCTTGTACACAAATGACTGCAGAGGCCGCCATTATAATCTTCCCCTGGTGAAGCTTGCGGACGATGCTGTGCTCCTTTCCCTGCCCGAGATCACGGCCCCGTCCTCTGGGAGTTGGTGGAAGGGTGTGACCGCTCCTGTTTGGAGCTGAAGATCACCAAGACCAAGGAGATGTTCGTGGAGTTCACCAAGCGCGGAGTGGGAAGGACTGCGACCAAAATTCATGGGGAACCAAGTGCAAATACTTTGGCACTGTCATTGTTGTGTTTTGAAGCCAACAACACAGGCAAATCGTCAAAAAGTGCCAACAGCTTAAATATTTTCTGAGGAAGCTAAACTCCTTTGGGATAAACAGAAACGTCCTCAACACTTTGTATAACTCCTCCATTGAAAGCACAATAATCTTCTCATTAATCTGCTGGTTCTAATCTCTTCTCAATCCAAAACAAGAAACATCTTCAAATAGGCCACCCCCTTCCGGTCTCTGACCTCACTGCCTGATCAGCCAACGCTCTGGAAAGCCCACTCCGTCCTACAGAACCCCACCCATGTCCTACACAAGGCCTTGGAATGGCTGCCCTCTGGTAGGCGTCTGCGTTGCCCTGCAGCCAGGGCTAACTGGAGGAAGGCAACCTTCACATATGAGGCTGTTTGTCTACTAAACTCTAGCCGGCCCCCGGCCCCCTCTTCCTCCTTCACCTGGGACTAATCCCAAAATCTACTGGTCAGTCACAGTCCCAGTACCTCCCCCCCCCCTTCCACATCCTTTGTGCCGGCAACTATCACTACTCTCTCTCGCTCTTAGGACTCTTAAGACTAACGATTATGTTAAGACTCGAGACTCTTTTTAAGATTTTATGACTTAAAACTGTCACAGACACTTATTTATTGTCAGTTTCCAAAACTCTGTTTATCATGTATTGTCCTATATGTCCTGTTTGTGTGTCCTCCACTATGCCTGCTAGCTTTAGGAATTGCCCCTCGGGATAATATATATATATATAATTATTTTTGAATTGAATTGTATTGACGCCACGGGTCTGGGCACGGGTGCTGGTGTGAGCACGTCTCTGCGGTTGGGGGAGTCGGCGTACCCCCTGGGCCCCACACCCAGGCTGCACAGGTCCACTAACCATTACTGGTAGAGGGCCACCAAGATCAGGCCTGACCAGTCGTAGCGCACTCTGTTCATCAGAGGCTGTATGAGGGCTTACTGGGGGGAAAGAGGATAGTGCCGCTCCACGACACTGTCCTGGAGCCAGGACAGTGGTGTCTTTCTGGAGCCAGGCGTGGCGTCATAGAAACCAAATGCAGTTCGATGCCCAGGAAAGTGCTGACTAGGAGCCTGTACGCTATTCTCCATATCAATGGTGAAGCCCAGTCTCCCCAGAGGATTCACCGCTAATGAAAAATGTGGGCTGGCTTCAACGCACACCAGTTCCATATTGAATATTAAATGTATGTATGCGTATTTCTTTAAGGTATGCTGCCGCTTTGCCCTCTGCCAAGGGGTGGGTTGGGGGCCTGCTTCCTCTTTCAAGTGTTCACCTAGTGGTGTCAAGTGTAGCTTTCAGCCTCCGCCACCCGGTGTGCTTTTAAATAATCAATTGGATAAGATGATCTGTCGACCATTACCCATAAACTAATATACTGTATATATATTTGCAGTTCCTGCAAAAGGGAACACCATACAAAGAAATTTGTGTAAAATAATTTCAAAAGCTGTATATTGCCACACAGGCACAGGTGTGGTTAGCAAATGTAGCTTTTTGATGTAGGCTACCTCATTCTGAGGTATGAGTAGTATCGAGGCTCACCCAAATGTAACACTTGTACACTTGAATTTCCTACCATGCTGGTAAAACAAGCCCAGTGACTGTTAGTCATGTCTCAATTATGATTTTTTTATTATTACTGTAGGCTATTTGATTAACCTATGCGATTGAAAAAATAATACACGGTTTAATACGCGTGCAGTATATCTCTATAATGATCTTGCTTAACAATATCACTGAAGGGATCTCCTCCAAACGGTTACAGAGATTCCAGTGGTATTTATTTCTTCCATTTCACGGTAATGTTCTGAAAAGTAGAGCAATTCTTTTAAACTTGAATTGATATGACTCCAAATACTAAACAACAGGCCTACGCACTGTTTCCAATGTGTGGGCTTCCCAAAGAGCCCAGCGACACCTCCCAGTACTTAAACTTGAACTTGCAGTGAGGATTTATTCTCTGACTGGCCAACATGGCACCGATGATGAAAATGTTCGCGGTTGTTTTGTTTTTGTCGCTTTCGAACCACGCTACGGGTAACTTTACGCCCCATCCAACCTGCTCGATTGTTTCCGTTTTCTGAGAATTGAATCAACTAACTTTGTCTTTATTTCACAGGAGCTCGAATGAAGGAGAAGCCTTGTGAAGAGTCGCCACAAGACGTTTACAGACAGGTAAAAGGCAACTACACAAAAGTAAACGGCGACCACAAAAACACGCGCGGACAAGAAGAATTCTACGAATGCGCGCCTGAGTATCGCTCCAAATATAAGCTTTTTTGGAAGTGTCTGGACGGGGAATGGACGATGTGCGCTCGTGAGTATGCTGTTAACCAAAACGTTCTTTGAAATGCAACAATCCAAAGCATTGCTAATGGCTGATTGTATCTTATGTTCTGTGTTGGTATTTCGTTTTCAAAGTGCATAAGTACTACTTTTCAAAATTGTGTTCGTGTAAGCCTGTGTGGTGTTTTTTGAGGTCCCGATTTGCACAGTCCTCGTTTTTCTGACTCTTCAGTATCACACCCCCCTTCTAATAATCACCTTAAAGGTAACACCCGCGTTTAAGTCTATTGGCCAGTAGCCTACTATTAGATGTATGTAACGGACAGTGTGTTGATTTGGTAGCCTATTGCATAGGCCTACTATTCTATACGAAATAAAGAATACAGTTTTATATAGAGCTCGGCCAGGGCAGCAGTTTGCAAGCCTTTCGGAGAAGGAAACCGATCAAGTGGGCAACATGGAGTTCAATTTTGGTTCCACTCCTACGCTTATCCACCCTCCTCATTGTCATGGGAGAGTCCCACCTATTGTCACCAGGAGACAACATGCTCCCGCAGTTTAGGAGAATATCCATAAAAAGTTAACACACTTCATGAAATACAATTAAATTGTATTATAGACGATGATACTTGATGAATTTTATGTACTGGAATGATTGTTGCACTTTCTTAGTTATATCTTCATTGTTGAATGCCCTTATTGTAAGTTGCTTTTGATTAAAGCCTCAGCTTAATAATTGTCATGTCACGTAATGAGTCAATAATAATTTCTTTGTTAGAAAAAACATTTAAAAAAACGTTCCATTTACAGCTGATTTAGTTTTTAAAAGAGTGACGTCATACTCGTCGCTGGTATAGGTGTAGACCAAATTGTTACCACTATTCATATTTGTTTGGTGGAAATATAACTTAACAAATACATATTGTTAAAAGAAAAAACAAACCAAACGTACGATTTTAAGTAAAAGCACCTTTTCATTCTAGGGGTCTGCGATAAGCCAGTAAGCACCAATTCCAATGCCTACCTTGACAACAACGAAACCCGCTTCACCGCTGGAACCAAAGTCAGCTACACATGTGCCATTGGATATGCACACTCCGGGGGCAGTAGATTCCGGATATGTAAACCTAAAACACTTACATGGACCCCTTTAAAAATAAAATGTGAACGTAAGAACCTTTCCAAGTTTAAAGTGTAAACAGAAGCATAGCCCCGATGGTTTCCACATTCTTTTAACAACCTACCATAGCCTATAGTTAATACATAAATTCACTATTAATTATTTAAGAAATAAGTCCAGTATCATATTCAACAGAGGTAGATGTGTATGATGGTCCTGACAACCAGATTGATGATTTGATCTTTCATACCAGGCAGGTCATGTGGCTCTGCTGGAGAGATCATGAACGGAGAAGTAATCTATACTGGAGTAGAATTTGGACACACAGCCACAGCAGTCTGTGCAGAGGGGTAAGGTGTGTGTGTGTGTGTGTGTGTGTGTGTGTGTGTGTGTGTGTGTGTGTGTGTGTGTGCCATTCGATTATTTAGTGATGTATCGAGAAAAAAACCGTGTTTTATATAATTTGTCCCTGTAACAACTTCACACACTCCATCACCAGACACTTGCTGGTAGGTAGGGCCACCAGGACCTGTTTGAGTGGAGGGTGGGATGGACGCCCAGCTGTGTGTGAAGGTCAGTGTCACCACCATACGCAGTAAGGTCACCTTCGAGAACTGTTTTTTGTTTTGTTTATATTTCCTCAGCCTTCGATCAAACTTTGTGTGTGGTTTTGTGTGTCCCTTAGCTGTGCAATGTACCGAACCAAAGACAAACGCAGAGAGAACGGGCTCATGGCGTGCTTCGTACGCGTACAGACAAGTCCTCGCATACAGCTGCCGTAAGGGCACGCTGGTGGGCCAGAGAGCCATATGGTGCACCGAGAACGGCACCTGGAGCGCGCCACCTCCCGTCTGCAAAGGTATCCCCTCCCCATGCCCGTCTGGAAAAAAAGACTTTTGATTCATTATTGAATGAAGTTTTAGTTAGTCATTAGTAAGTGTCTTGTTGTTTTAGCTTAAGCGCTGTACGGGGCTTGAATAGAACATACAATGACACAATGATAACAATACTACTTTGAAGCACTTTTAAGGAAATCCCATAGTACTATGGGATTTCCTTAAAAGTATTATTGTTATCATCATTATTATTTGCCATTTTGAAAAACATAGTATATTCATTCTATCAAATGTGTGCTAAGAATACGACCAAGTAACCAGATGAATGTATTTTTCATTACAGAAGTTGAATGTCCTTTCCCGAACGTGCCGCACTCGTCCAGGTCAGGATCGCGGTTCCCGCCTTTTAACTACAGGTCCACGTTGACGTTCACATGCAACCCTGGCTACATGCTGGTGGGCCGGGCCACGGTGTCCTGTAGCCTGGGGGGGACCTGGACCCCTGGTCTTCCCGACTGCAGATGTAAGTTTACTTTTATGTAGTCTCACAAATCAGACTTGAGGTTCATATTTAAATTCTGATGGCAGACGACCTGAAATCTGGGTGAACGGGGTGTTTTACTTTCTTTCGCTTCATATTTGTTTCAACCAATCATGTCGCTGGAGGCGGGGATCTGTAAGAACACAATCCTGGCCAGCACTTGTAAACCGTAAAAAAACCGAAATCAACTGGTCAGTCACAGTCCCAGTACCCCCCCCCCTTCCACATCCATCGTGCCGGCCACTATCACTACTCTCTCTCGCTCTTAGGGCTCTTAAGACTAAGGATTATGTTAAGAGTCGAGACTCTTTTTACCATTTTATGACTTAAAACTGTCACAGACACTTATTTATTGTCACTGTTTCCAAAACTCTGTTTATCATGTATTGTCCTATATGTCCTGTTTGTGTGTCCTCCACTATGCCTGCTAGCTTTAGGAATTGCCCCTCGGGATAATATATATATATATATAATTATTTTTGAATTGAATTGTATTGACGCCACGGGTCTGGGCACGGGTGCTGGTGTGAGCACGTCTCTGCGGTTGGGGGAGTCGGCGTACCCCCTGGGCCCCACACCCAGGCTGCACAGGTCCACTAACCATTACTGGTAGAGGGCCACCAAGATCAGGCCTGACCAGTCGTAGCGCACTCTGTTCATCAGAGGCTGTATGAGGGCTACTGGGAAGAATGAGGATAGTGCCGCTCCACGACACTGTCCTGGAGCCAGGACAGTGGTGTCTTTCTGGAGCCAGGCGTGGCGTCATAGAAACCAAATGCAGTTCGATGCCCAGGAAAGTGCTGACTAGGAGCCTGTATGCTATTCTCCATATCAATGGTGAAGCCCAGTCTCCCCAGAGGATTCACCGCTAATGAAAAATGTGGGCTGGCTTTGACGCACACCAGTTCCATATTGAATATTAAATGTATGTATGCATATTTCTTTAAGGTATGCTGCCGCTTTGCCCTCTGCCAAGGGGTGGGTTGGGGGCCTGCTTCCTCTTTCAAGTGTTCACCTAGTGGTGTCAAGCGTAGCTTTCAGCCTCCGCCACCCGGTGTGCTTTTAAATAATCAATTGGATAAGATGATCTGTCGACCATTACCCATAAACTAATATATAAAAAATATATATATATATATATATATATATATATATATATATTTGCAGTTCCTGCAAAAGGGAACACCATACAAAGAAATTTGTAAAATAATTTCAAAAGCTGTATATTGCCACACAGGCACAGGTGTGGTTAGCAAATGTAGCCTTTTTGATGTAGGCTACCTCATTCTGAGGTATGAGTAGTATCGAGGCTCACCCAAATTTAACACTTGTACACTTGAATTTCCTACCATGCTGGTAAAACAAGCCCAGTGACTGTTAGTCATGTCTCAATTATGATTTTTTTATTATTACTGTAGGCTATTTTATTAACCTATGCGATTGAAAAAATAATACACGGTTTAATACACGTGCAGTATATCTCTATAATTATCTTGCTTAACAATATCACTGAAGGGATCTCCTCCAAACGGTTACAGAGATTCCAGTGGTATTTATTTCTGCCATTTCACGGTAATGTTCTGAAAAGTAGAGCAATTCTTTTAAACTTGAATTGATATGACTCCAAATACTAAGACCTAAACAACAGGCCTACGCACTGTTTCCAATGTGTGGGCTTCCCAATGAGCCCAGCGACACCTCCCAGTACTTAAACTTGAACTTGCAGTGAGGATTTATTCTCTGACTGGCCAACATGGCACCGATTATGAAAATGTTGGTGGTTGTTTTGTTTTTGTAGCTTTCGAACCACGCTACGGGTAACTTTACGCCCCATCCAACCTGCTCGATTGTTTCGGTTTTCTGGGAATTGAATCGACTAACTTTGTCTTTATTTTACAGCAGCTCGAATGAAAGAGAACCCATGTGAAGAGTCACCACAAGACGTTTACAGACAGGTAAAAGGCAACTACACAAAAGTAAACGGTGACCACAAAAACACGCGCGGACAAGAAGAATTCTACGAATGCGCGCCTGAATATCGATCCAAAGATAATCTTTTTTGGAAGTGTCTGGACGGGGAATGGACGACGTGCGTCCGTGAGTATGCTGTTCACCAAAACGTTCTTTGAAATGCAGCAATCCAAAGCATTGCTAATGACTGATTGTATCTTATGTTCTGTGTTGGTATTGAGTTTTTCAAAGTGCATAAGTAGTGCGTAAATACGCACTACTACTTTTCAAAATTGTGTTCGTGTAAGCCTGTGTGGTGTTTTTTGAGGTCCCGATTTGCACAGACCTCGTTTTTCTGACGCTTCAGAATCACACCCCCCTTTTAATAATCACCTTAAAGGTAACACCCGCGTTTAAGTCTATTGGCCAGTAGCCTACTATTAGATGTATGTAACGGACAGTGTGTTGATTTGGTAGCCTATTGCATAGGCCTACTATTCTATACGAAATAAA
This sequence comes from Lota lota, assembly GCA_026745465.1. Classification (NCBI taxonomy): domain Eukaryota; kingdom Metazoa; phylum Chordata; class Actinopteri; order Gadiformes; family Lotidae; genus Lota; species Lota lota. Next base: position 2,078,451 of record JACYXH010000319.1, on the reverse strand, counting down.
GAATACAGTTCTATATAGAGCTCGGCCAGGGCAGCAGTTTGCAAGCCTTTCGGAGTAGGAAACCGATCAAGTGGGCAACATGGAGTTCAATTTCGGTTCTACTCCTACGCTTATCCACCCTCCTCATTGTCATGGGAGAGTCCCACCTATTGTCACCAGGAGACAACATGCTCCCGCAGTTTAGGAGAATATCCATATAAAGTCAACACACTTTATGAACTGCAATTAAATTGCATATTGTTATATTGTTAAAAGAAAAAAACTAACCAAATTTACGATTTGAAGTAAAGCACTTTTTTTTGTCTAGGGGTCTGCGATAAGCCAGTAAGCACCAATTCCAATGCCTACCTTGACAACAAAGAAACCCGCTTCACCGCTGGAACCCAAGTCAGCTACACATGTGCCATTGGATATGCACACTCCGGGGGCAGTAGATTCCGGACATGTGAACCTGAAACACTTACATGGACCCCTTTAAAAATAAAATGTGAACGTAAGAACTTTTCCAAGTTTAAAGTGTAAACAGAAGCATAGCCCCGATGGTTTCCACATTCTTTTAACAACCTACCATAGCCTATAGTTAATACGTAAATTCACTATTAATTATTAAAGAAATAAGTCCAGTATCATATTCAACAGAGGTAGATGTGTATGATGGTCCTGACAACCAGATTGATGATTTGATCTTTCATACCAGGCAGGTCATGTGGCTCTGCTGGGGAGATCATGAACGGAGAAGTAATCTATACTGGAGTAGAATTTGGACACACAGCCACAGCAGTCTGTGCAGAGGGGTAAGGTGTGTGTGTGTGTGTGTGTGTGTGTGTGTGTGTGTGTGTGTGTGTGTGTGTGTGTGTGTGTGTGTGTGTGTGTGTGTGTGTGTGTGTGTGTGTGTGTGTGTGTGTGTGTGTGTGTGTGTGCCATTCGATTATTTAGTGATGTATCGAGAAAGAAACCGTGTTTTATATAATTTGTCCCTGTAACGACTTCACACACTCCATCACCAGACACTTGCTGGTAGGTAGGGCCACCAGGACCTGTTTGAGTGGAGGGTGGGATGGACGCCCAGCTGTGTGTGAAGGTCAGTGTCACCACCATACGCAGTAAGGTCACCTTCGAGAACTGTTTTTTGTTTTGTTTATATTTCCTCAGCCTTCGATCAAACTTTGTGTGTGGTTTTGTGTGTCCCTTAGCTGTGCAATGTACCGAACCAAAGACAAACGCAGAGAGAACGGGCTCATGGCGTGCTTCGTACGCGTACAGACAAGTCCTCGCATACAGCTGCCGTAAGGGCACGCTGGTGGGCCAGAGAGCCATATGGTGCACCGAGAACGGCACCTGGAGCGCGCCACCTCCCGTCTGCAAAGGTATCCCCTCCCCATGCCCGTCTGGGAAAAAAAGACTTTTGATTCATTATTGAATGAAGTTTTAGTTAGTCACTAGTAAGTGTCTTGTTGTTTTAGCTTAAGCGCTGTACGGGGCTTGAATAGAACATACAATGACACAATGATAACAATACTACTTTGAAGCACTTTTAAGGAACTCCCATAGTACTATGGGATTTCCTTAAAAGTATTATTGTTATCATCATTATTATTTGCCATTTTGAAAAACATATTGTATATTCATTCTATCAAATGTGTGCTAAGAATACGACCAAGTAACCAGATGAATGTATTTTTCATTACAGAAGTTGAATGTCCTTTCCCGAACGTGCCGCACTCGTCCAGGTCAGGATCGCGGTTCCCGCCTTTTAACTACAGGTCCACGTTGACGTTCACATGCAACCCTGGCTACATGCTGGTGGGCCGGGCCACGGTGTCCTGTAGCCTGGGGGGGACCTGGAGCCCTGGTCTTCCCGACTGCAGATGTAAGTTTACTTTTATGTAGTCTCACAAATCAGACTCGAGGTTCATATTTAAATTCTGATGGCAGACGACCTGAAATCTTGTTTCTACCAATCATGTCGCTGGAGGCGGGGATCTGTAAGAACACAATCTTGGCCCGCACTTGTAAACTGTAAAAAAGAAAAGTACCTGTAACGGTTTCAATTCAATATGTTTAGATTGGCCACTGTAAAAGTGGATTTGATTAAAATCCACTTCTGAAAGCTTCATCAACTCGCACAAATGAGCTCTCTTCAGTAGAATATATCTGTAACGAGACAGAAAACAAGGCGTAACTCAGCCCCATGCAGTTTTTATTTTTCCGGCCCAGATGTTCTGCTGTAATATAGGACTGCTGGATCCGAGATTAACTTGTGTTCCAACATTTCTCTTACTTGGTCTTTGTATACCCATTATTAGTTGACTGTTTTCATACAGTTCATGTTTTTCTATTTTCTTTTGTTACAGGGAATTGGCCTGGAAAATAAGAGCTTATACAATAAAAGTTCCATTTCCAACCAACCATCAAGAGTATATAATGTCACAATTCCAGCAGAAAGGTAGCACATTTAGCCTTGGTTGAAGTAGCACTGTCAAATATGCAAATTACGTATTTAGCCTTCAACAGAAATAAGGGATGTTTGATTAGGCTGCCTTTCGTGATACAATACATGTTTTGATCACTGGTCATCTTTGACAATAATAAACAGAATATATTAAGATGAAGTACAGTTTGTTTATTTTGGTGTTTTTGGACAGTAACAAGTACACAATCCAGTTGCATTTACCTCTGTACAGTTTTTTTTCTCTTACAATGGATAATGTTACGTGTATCATTTCTACTGACTAAATGGTGAGTGAGAGCATTTTATGAACAAAAGGAGCTATGGAAAATAACGACACAAATTTCATTCATTTAAAAAGACAACACAAAATCCAGACATTTCTTTACATGAGCAATAACAATTCAAGTGCAAATATCAACTCTATGATACATCATAGCAAACTCTTGTTAAAAAAAAGGCGACAAAGATCAGGTTGCAGGACAAAATGGAATTGGAGGGCCGACTATAGAAGAATGGAACCTTATTAACCTCCAACTCCACACACAGAACATACTTGATTGATAGCCAATGAGCTGGGATCAATGCCAACCGGGCGGGCACATGGTGAAATGAAATCAAAATGTTACTTTCTTAATGACTGGAGGTCTGCACAGCTCCACATCGCCCCTTGTGTTTGACAATGTGGTCAAAATCCCTTTGTGTCATCCTGATGTTCAGCTTACCTACGACTAAAACTTTTGTGTACGAGACACTATACACTATTATTACTTTTTTTATTTTTTTATTTACAAAGCAAGTATAAAACCAATATCAATCTCAGAGAAACGTATTCAATGGCAAACGGTGGGAAGGAATACATTAAAAAAAATTAGGTTGAGTTTCCAGAATGGGTATTTCTTTTATCATTGTCGTTTGGTCAGTGACAGTGCAATTGTCAGTTACAATTTGATTGAACTGGTGCACAGATCAACTTTGAGAGATTTGTAGGACCCAACTCAAGTGTTTTGGATTCTGAGCACATCAATTTTACCCTGTTTTGTTCACGGTATTGACATTAAAACGAAATGCGTTCTAAACATCAGGAATGTTACATTTCTAACACAATGTCGTAACCATTTCTCTTTCAAGAGATAAGTCACACTATATATTTAAAAATCCTCATTTTCCAATTTCTGCCCACAGTGACAGATGCGTAGAAACCGCTTAGCCTTGGCAAGGGAGAACTCTAAATTACATTCGCTGACAGCCAAAGCACATTTCACATGCAATGTAGTTTTGTTAGGGTGTGTAGCCTAGTTTAAGGAGTGTTCATTTCCGGTCATTGCACGTTTACGCTAAAGGTAGGATAATGAGACTCTAGAACTAGTGCACAAGAATGTAACATGGTCTGTCCCCTATGGGCAGTCTTTGGAAGAGCTTTATTTATTCTGGTTAACGATTGCGGTAGAAGCAGATGGGAGTGTGTTGTTCAAATTGATTTCAGATGGATGAAGGACCATGAGGGGCTGACCGATTTTTTTGCAGGGGGGAAATTATGCTCTATGTAAATTAGGATTAAAAGAAAAATTCAACCCTCGTCTATGTATTTTCACTATTTACAAGATTGAAATGAAAAAAGATCCCTTAAAGAACACAAAGGAAATTTGTTTCTGTGTAGAGAAACTGTGTTGTATTTAATATTCTCATCTCCCTTCTGTTTAACCTATAATCTCTATAATCTATCAGCGGTAAGGACAACATGAGACTGAGAAATCAAAGTGACCTTATAGAAGAAGCAGCAAACTCGATGTCCATCGATGACATTTCTGTCTCTCTTTTTGAGGCATATTCCACAAAATGCATCCCTGGATCTAAATTCTGTGTCTCTCACCAGAGGTGTTCAACAGGTACAGGTTTCCTTTCAAAAAGCGGGTGACTTCCGTTGTGCTGTGGATGGACAAACAAGGTTTTTGTCGTTTGTTTTTGAGCTGATGTTGAATAGGAGAAAAATCCAGATGGGGGCGCTTAGTACGTCTTGACAGACCTTCTGGACAGAAATGAATTACTGTTTGAACAGCAAAGCTCGAGAAGTGCCCCATGAGCTGAAACATATCGGGGCTTAGCTTGACCTTAACTGAGATGTGAAATGGCAACGGATCCTGCTTGTATTAGCAACCAATAAACATAGATTGCCGATGTGATAACTAGCTGCAGACACACACAGACACACACAGACACACACAGACACACACACACACCAACCATCTAACCACGTTACTGAAACAAATATAATCGTAATTTTGCGATGGACTTTGACTCCATCTTGGAGCCAAAGCTTGTCTTTTACTTTTTCGGTAGTTTCATCCCACAGGGCGTTAACAAATACAACCCACACACATCCTCACCACAAACATCTACTCAGCTCAGTCATCCACACACTCACGGCGGACACGCCTGTGCACGGTGAAGAAACCCATTGTTGTTGTTGTTGTTGTTGCTGACGAAGATCAGGAAGGAGAAAGAGAAGCATACCAGGGTTATGATGTTTTGAGTTGGAAGTCCTGCAGGTTTGGGGTGGGGGGTGGGGGGGGGGGGATGAAGAGGTGGGAAGGGGATGAAGGGGGGGGGGTGTCAGTTGTATGGTCGCAGGAAGGCGGAGACTTTGCTGCTTATCAGGCGGATGAAGGAGCGAGGCAGCATTTCGTTGGACTCCCGGGTGGTGTACTTGAAGTAGTTGTTGGGGTGAGCCAGCACGTCGAAAAGAGTCTTAATCAGCTTTTTATCCTGTGAGAGGTAGAGAACAAGTAAGGAAGTATATTGAAGCATCTATAGCAGCATGCACGCACAGCCACACACTATTACATATATATGCATGTATACACACACACACACACACACACACACACACACACAATTTCTGTAAGCTCCATTAATGTCTTATGTATTGATGTTTCTTCTTGATTACAGATGAAAATAGCTTGTAGCTATCTCTGGGGCAATAAATGACATAACATAAACAAACCATAACATAAAAGAAAGTCCCTCCCCAAAAACACAGCGTGCACTATGATGACCAAACTGCAGCGGACGGATGCATGGAGCGAACCTTGAGAATCTCCTGGTGATTCTCTGAGGCGTAGAGTCTTCCATCCCTCACTATGTCCTCCACCAGCTGTTCATAGTCCTCTGAAATGACACACACACACACACACACACACCATCACCATCACTCACACACAGTGGCGTGTAAACGCACACGCCATTGTGCGCGCTTCCCTTTGCGCGTTGGCGACGTGAAAGTGCAACGCCGGGCCGTACCGTCGTAGGTGACGTAGGGGATCTGAAATCCTCGCGCGCTGTTGGCCTCGTTGGACTTGAAGCTGATCCACAGTCGGCGGGAGCGTGCGGTGAAGGCGATTGGCCGCTCGTAGGTCTGGCACGTCTCGTAGGTGGTGATGGACGTCGCCGACCCTTCGGAGCCGCGGAGGGAACGCAGCGCTCGGTTACACGGCAGACCTTGGAAGGCGCACAGCGCGCTACCTACAGACGTGGCGACTCGTAGTCCTCTTCTCTAATTGGTTAGCCGTTCAATTTGTAGTCCGGGTCCACTGACTCGTAGGCCACGCCCCATACGCCCCCCCCCCCCCCCCCCCCCCCCCCCCGTACGTTCACGTGTCCTCGTGAAGAGGAGAGGCGCACTGATGCTTCGCTTGTACGCTGTGACACAAACATTTGAATCCGCTTGTGCGGAGCGCAGGCCCCGGACGTAAAAAACAACGAGGGATGTGCTGGTTTTAAACCGATGAGGCAACACAAGAAGTGGATTTTGATGTTTGTTTCACAGCGTATCGGAATCAGAACCAGAATCAGGAACAGATTTCAACAAAGCGTTGATCCACTGTTTTACTACTATCCACTCCCACTCTGTCCTGTCCTCTCCTGCCTACTTTCCCTTCACAGGTGTGTCTAGTTGGCTGATCGCAGACGTAACAATGCCATCTTTTCAATGTTGAAAATGTAAGAAGGGGTTATAGTCCAATTTGTTTGCCTTGGCTATGGCACTATTTATTATGAGCAAGCATCAATGAATGAAGAGCTTCTATATTCCATTGTATCTGACCATGTCAATGCTATGTAGCTCTCTAGTGCCACCTTGTGACAAAGGTGGAACACACACCCACACAACAATGCATTACAGGGACTGCCTTTCAATGATAGGGATACATGTAGCTTATCTCAAATAGAGTGGTTTAACAAATGCGTTTATCCAAAGCCTCTCATAGTGAATTTTAGATCTATAGGCATTCATGAGCAGGTGTGGGTGAGGCATCTTATTTGCGGATGGCTAGGTAGCAGGTCTGAAATGAATGGGGGGCTCAGGGCATTTTTCCCCTAGACAATATTAGAATTTCCCTCCAATTTGTGAATGCGGAGGTTTTTAAATGCCCCAATAAAATAAATAGTGTATTTCTGTATTTTACTCTGTTTTTGTCAAATTGTTTACGTTTATCTGTGTTTGTGAATGAATAAGAGTCATTGTAGTCATTGAATATTGGTCTGTCATGCAACATAAACATGGCATTTTGTCAAATTGCCCTGGAAATGATCCAAAATGCCCCCGAAACATATTATACAAAAAAGGCCTTGTAATTTCTTTTTCCATTTTTTACCCTGCTAGGTAATGTCTGCCGACACTGGGATTCAAACACCTTCACCAGTAACCATAGCAGTAGAAGCAGTAGACCAACAACTCACAGTTCTTCCTCATGACCAGCACGTCTCCACACTCGTCCTCTGAGGGCAGGAAAATCTCTGGCACCACGATGAGGATCTTCCTCTTGCTGGGGGGGTTGATGTTCCACACACACTCCACGTTGGCCGGGTAGTTCCCCGGGTAGTTGGGGGACTCGATGTAGCCGGTGAAATCACCCATCTCCCCACCGCATTCTCGGTCTAAACGCGTGTTTGGATCCACGCACGCACACGCACGCACACGCACGCACACGCACGCACACGCACGCACACACGCACACACACAAAACATGACTTTTTATTTTCATTTAGTAATTTATTTTGTCCACAATACCACTGATTCTAAGCATTTTATGTATATGTATGTATATGTATGTATGTATGTATGTATATAATCTTTTTAACTTATTTGGTATGTCGTTTGTTTTAAAATGTATGCAAAGTGTCTTTGTGGGAACACTCAAAAGTGACAAAGTGAACATCAGAAACAAACAATTCAAATTGGAGTAACCCACAAAAGAATTCCAACTGCTGTCTGACCAAGTCCTTAAAGAGAACTGGGAGTACAGAGTAGCCGTAGGAATGGCTGATAGCGTTCGGTCACTCCGTCGCTGTCCTGTACTCACTCTTGCACTGTGAGACGCTGGTGGCTCCGTCGAAGTCTGTGGTGGTGTTCCCGGGGCAGGAGATGCAGTAGTTCTGTCTGAACTCCGTCTGGTAGGTCCCCTGTGGGCAGCGGATGCACCGGTGCACGGTGGTGTTGTAGTAGTGGCCGGGAGAGCACTGGACTGTGAAGCCATGAAGGAGAAGACGGTGGACCCGCTCATTACGAGTCGTGGTGTTGTCACGGTGATGGCAGGTGAAATAGAGATGAACGGCATCATGCGCTGGGGACAATGGATTCAACATGAAAAACAAATATAAATACACCCAACTGACCTTTGACCTCACAGTCGTGGAAGGAGCTGGCGCCCTCCCTCTTGGTGCCCAGGCCTCCTCCGCAGGGGAAGCACAGCGTGCGGCCCAGGTCCGGCTGGTACATGCCCTGGGGACACGGCTGGCAGGGTTTGAAGCCATCACTGGAGAAGTATCCCGTGGGACACTGGCCTGGGGGTGGTTGTTTAAGAGATGAAGGAGATGCATCGTCATTGATGCATTGGACAATATGAACCAGGCTGTACCAGGGTGTGTGTGTGTGTGTGTGTGTGTGCGTGTGTGTGTGTGTGTGTGTGTGTGTGTGTGTGTGTTGACGGAAGAGCTACCTGCGCAGGAGGAGATGTTGCGGGCGCCGGCGGGCCCATGGCCGTCACTTCCGGGGCAGAGGTCACAGGCCAGCTGGCCCTCCTTCTCCTGGAAGGTCCCGGGCGGACACTGGACACAGCGCTCCTGTTCCCCCTGGTAGTAGGAGCCGGGCAGGCATCTGACTGAGGGGACAGCCAGCACAGGGGCTCCGGTTAGAGGGACTAGCGCACACACACACACACACACACACACACTGTGAACCTTATGAGGCCCCACTGAACCCTACTGAAACCCTTTAGACCCTATGGGGCCCCACTGAACCCTACTGAAACCCTTTAGACCCTATGAGGCCCCACTGAACCCTACTGAAACCCTTTAGACCCTATGAGGCCCCACTGAACCCTACTGAAACCCTTTAGACCCTATGAGCCCCCACTGAACCCTACTGAAACCCTTTAGACCCTATGGGGCCCCACTGAACCCTACTGAAACCCTTTAGACCCTATGGGGCCCCACTGAACCCTACTGAAACCCTTTAGACCCTATGAGGCCCCACTGAACCCTACTGAAACCCTTTAGACCCTATGAGGCCCCACTGAACCCTACTGAAACCCTTTAGACCCCATTGGGCCCCACTGAACCCTACTGAAACCCTTTAGACCCTATGGGGCCCCACTGAACCCTACTGAAACCCTTTAGACCCTATGAGGCCCCACTGAACCCTACTGAAACCCTTTAGACCCTATGGGGCCCCACTGAACCCTACTGAAACCCTTTAGACCCTATGAGGCCCCACTGAACCCTACTGAAACCCTTTAGACCCTATGAGGCCCCACTGAACCCTACTGAAACCCTTTAGACCCCATTGGGCCCCACTGAACCCTACTGAAACCCTTTAGACCCTATGGGGCCCCACTGAACCCTACTGAAACCCTACTGAAACCCTTTAGACCCTATGGGGCCCCACTGAGCCCTACTGAAACCCTTTAGACCCTATGGGGCCCCACTGAACCCTACTGAAACCCTTTAGACCCTATGAATCCAGTGGTTGTGCATTCTGGTTTAATCTCAAAATAATACTCGCATCTGGAGTTCAAACTAAATTATAATAATGATTCAATATATATATATTTTTTTTATTTATATACAAAAGGTCCTGCATACCAAATGTCTGAATCAGTATTGTAATGTGTTGTATTGATGCCTGTTATTCATATGTGTCTGTGTCTGTTTTTCTAAAAACCACTAGATGGAGCCAAAGGCAAATCTCCACCCAGCGGACTATAAAAGTCAACTTCTCCAGCTCACCCTGTTCATCCCTTCCCCCCCCCCCCCCCCCCCCCCCCCTCGCTCCCCTCTCTTACCACATCTCCCGCTGTCCCTCTCGCGGCCGGGCCCGCAGTTCTCCAGGGTGGGGGTGGCCTGGGGTAGCTTCTGGGCCACCTCGTACTCCAGCCCCGCCACGCGGATCAGGAAGCGCTCCTGGTTGATGGATTTCTTCAGGGCCTTGATGTACGTCTTCACCTGCTTCTCCATGCGCTGGCGCAGGCAGCTCAGGTTGCAGCTCCCTGGTTTAAGGTTGAACCATAAATATATACATGCTATTCTTGAGTGTTTAAGGCACAGCTTTCTGCTAGTATTCCAGTTCAGGGGAACGCAAACCCCTAAGGGACTATGAACGATTACTTGTCTGCCCACTCAACATACTGCCCACGCTACATGATATTGGGATATCTGTGTATACATAATAATAAAGAATTTAGCAGAAGATGTTTTTATTGAAAGAGACTAATGCGAGTCAGTAATAAGGGATCAGGGAGGCATACCAACTCATCACCCACAGCCCCTATGTCTTCGTGGCCCGGGTATCTCTAGGTGTGACGTGGCGTCCGGACACTGACCTGTGGTGTCCCCGGGCTTGACCTCGGCCTCCAGCTCCAGGGTGATGCGGGTCACCTCCTTGTTGGAGGGATTGCGGGCGCGGCGCCCCTTGGTTTTCTTGGACGAGTCGCACTTGAGGTTGACAAACGTCACCAGACAGTTGTTGCAGGGCTGTCCCCCTCCTACAGGTTAAAGCATTTTATATTGTAGATTATACACACACACACACACACACACACACACACACACAAGAGGTAATCCATGTAGGTGTATTTTGCGATTTAGCAGACAATCGACTCACAAGTGGAGTAACAAGGATAAGGATTCATATAAGGGTTGGGGGGGGGGGGGGGGGGTCGTAAAATGTGGACTGGGAAGCCCTTTGAGACTGGGATTAAGGGCTATACACATCAAATGGACATGATTAGAACCATCAAAGCATACAACCACTGTGGCAGTATGTGATTATAATCATTGTAATCAGTGTTGATCGTTTTCTGAACAGCGACCATTTGGATCACTGTTCAAATAATATGGATGCGCTGAGCTGTTAGCAGATCACCTCTAAGTGGGGTTATCAAATCATAATGATGGAGACTGAATTACCCGGCCCCAGGGTGCGGCCCCTGTCCTCCGTCCTGCCCGTCAGTTTAGGGTGGAGGTGACACTTGGCGTCCTTGATCTTGAAGGACGCCGTCTGCTTCACCGGCGGCGCCAGAGTCTCTACAGGCCGCAACAGGACAGAGGAGCACACTAGAACATCAACACTCTTATCGCCGCGGGAACCCAACTCAAAGCCCAAGCAGGGACAATGCGAAGGGAGAGGGGCACGTTACGGAGCGTTTTAATGGTACGTATATAAGGTGGATAAAAGGGAGGGGGGGGGGGGGGGGGGGTTGTTGGCGGGCGAACCTATGCAGCTTTGACTGTTGCTGGCATTGAGCCTGGAAGAAGACTTGCCTCTGACGATGGGGATGCCACAACTTACTGAGTAGCTGCTGTCTGACTCTGCAACACATTTCAGAAGAGAAGCAAATGGAACTGCTATTCAACGCTTGGGTTCACATTTGCATTATTGTGGACATGGTGACGTTGGTATTTGTGGGTGTTGCTGTGTGATCCAAGGTGCGCTACCTGCTAGGTAATGGGCCTTAGAGGAACAGGTGAGGGAACAGCTCTCCTTCCTGCCCGCCTTGCTACAGGTCAGCGTTGCCTTCGGAGCTATGAGACCCAGGGGACATTTCACCAGCTCTAAGAGAACACAAAACACAAAACAGCATGTAAAAGTGAATCACATACAGTGCCCCCCCCCCCCCCCCCCAAACCAACCAACCACATGGTACTAATATAAATAAAATGCCGAAACAGCTGTTCCAAACAGAACTTTGCTCAGCTGTTCTGCACGTTTTGAATCGGTTGTTGTTGTTCACCACCAGGGGGCAGTGCAGGCACATACGTACCAATACAGTCTTTCCTGTTCCAGTGCAGCTTGAATCCTGGTGGACAGGTACACTCGTAGCCACCCAGCGTGTTGATGCAGCCGTACTTGCAGCCCCCGCGGTTTATACTGCACTCGTCAATATCTGTGGGCACATGATTTTTATGATTTTATTATTTATTACCAGGGCCATTTTTCATCTAGCATCTAGCGTTTTCAAAAGGGGGTCTGGAGTGGGTGGAAGATGAAAAAAAAAGACATTAGAACTAGAAAAACGAAAAAAAAAAATCTAAAACGTTCCAATGAAGAAGATTTAAGAGAAAACAGACGGCAGACTGCTGTAAATTAAGCATTCCGACGAGGTCACTTCAATAAACACTGTCAAATTGGGAGATGATTAACGAGCAAGCGTGTCAAACAGAAGTGATTGGTTGTTCTCCATGTTCCCCATGTGGCATTTCATTGGCTTAGAGTCACTGACAACTCTGAAAATTTCGCAAGGAAGCCTTGGCCACTACACCAACCAGTGGACCAGATGCAGGGACTGAACAGAATCGGAAGAAATCTTTGAGGAGTCAAGGTGCACCGGGCTCAGAGAGAGAGAGAGAGAGAGAGAGAGAGAGAGAGAGAGAGAGAGAGAGAGAGAGAGAGAGAGAGAGAGAGAGAGAGAGGGGTACAGTGACAGGGGGGCGAAAAAGAGGGAGGGAGGAAGAGAGAGAGATATAAAGATATAGAGAGAGACGGGAGCGGGGAGACAGGGGGAGGGAGAGAGATTCGGCGGCAGTGATTGATGATGTGGTGTACTGATATGAAATGTGCTCCCCTGTCCCATTCGGTAATTCGCCACGAGACGACGATGTGAAAGCTGCGCCGTCGCTCTCCCAGATTGAAGATGATGACTTCATCGGCTGTGTTTAAAGACTGTAGCGAGCAGTGAGCTAGCTCACCGTGAGTAATGCATGTCTCACCAGGGCACCCTCGCACGCTCTCGTTTCAAAAGGAAAATGTCGTTAGGGCGTGTGATCCTCTCCTATATCAATTTTGATAGAACTCATAAGCCCCTGTGGACCTTTCTCTCGATTCTCCTTTAGGTCTTCCATCTGAATTGAATGGGGGTAATAAATCTTCAATATAAACCAGGCAGGCATTCGACATAGGTGTGTGTGTGTGTGTGTGTGTGATGAGAACTCTTCTTTGGTTAAACTCAATGCTTTGTGATCACATATTCCCAAAGTGTATACACAAAATCCATTCTTCTGTTTGTAAACTTTAAAACCCCCTCCGTATGTCAGCCGGGTTTGAAGCAGTAGGTGCCACTGTAATTGCCGCTCGCCGATGCCTGTAATTTCTCCCTCACGTCATCTCACCAGACAGTAGGACTCCATTGTTCTGCCCCCTGAACAAACCTTGAGTGAAAACCCAGCTCATCCATCAAAGCTCTTATTGTTTTCAGGGAAACGGGACAGCGGCAAAGTCACGAAAGCAGCCCCTCAACGCTCGCCGTCTGCGTCGGTCGTTTCGTTTTCCGCAACAGCGCAGCGAACGTGTCACGAGGACATACTGGCGAACCCCATACCATCGACATGCTTAGGATGGGCGTGCTTCCTTTGTGATGCATGTTATTCTTTTATGTGACCAAGACTGCATCTCAAATTACCACCACGTTTGCAAGTGTCTGGAGATCCTGCTCCAGGCCCTGGTCCAGAAGAGAGATGATGATGAAGAGGATGATGATGATAGTCCTTGGCACGCAGCTCTTAAAGTACTCTAAACAACCTCTGCTTTGTTGTTTTCTTTGGGATTGGTTTAACTGTGTTGGTAAACGTCTGGGTCTAGGCATGCCTTAACTCTGTTAAGGTCAGCAGTAAGTTAGTAAGTAAGCAGGTAAGTAGGTATTTGTGTGTCCGGGAGCACCATCAAATTCTGTGTTTTTGGAGAACGCACGGACTGAAAGCGAATGCTCAGAGGGACATGTGGAGAGAGAAACATCTGTGGCTGACCCACACACACATGGAACACTTTTTTTTAATATAAATTAAATAATATTCTCTTCTACATTGAATCGTCCTGAACGATAACGTTTGATTTGCATTCATTTCAATTACTTTCTCATTTTGAAACGAGTCTGTTACGAATTTTATGTTTTTGTTTTTCTTGGTACATGTTTGTTGTTGACGTTCCTCCAGTCTTTTCTGGAGATGTGTATCTTTGTGCAGGATTTGAGTAGACTGAACAACAGAATGAGAAAGAGAGAGAGAGAGAGAGAGAGAGAGAGAGAGAGAGAGAGACTCATTCCAAGTGCATGCAGTGTCTCTTGCCTTCCTCAACACCTACTGTGCGGCCCTTGGGCACAGCAGCAGAATCGAACTACTGATATACAGAGACACCTCAGACACACACACTCACACACCTCAGACACACACACACACACACACCTCAGACACACACACACACACAGGCCATCAAAACAAAGCCTAATTTAAAACACGCTCTCCCTCTGTGTCCCATGAATCTGGATCTCCTCCTCCTCCTGATACCCGGGGGGGGGCCCAGCTCTCCACTCTCTGTTCCCCAGCAGCCGTGGTGTACCTGTGGCCGCCCCCTCCCCCCCCCCCCCCCCCCTACTCTCTCTCCATCTCGTGAAGCAGAGTCTTTACCACATTTTCCTCCGTGTTCCCCTTGACTCCCTGAGAGGTCTTTACTGGTAGCTTGGGGGGGACGGGGGGGACGGGGGGACGGGGGGACGGGGGGGGCTACAGGAAATTGCACCAGGGAGCGAAAGAAAGAAAGAGAGAAAAAAAGGTGCGTTGGTGTTGGACTGGGAAAATGAATGGGGCCCCCTCACCTCCGCAGTGGGCCAGGCCGTACAGGACGTGGCCTTTATGACACAGGCACTGGAAGCTGCCTGCGGAGTTGACGCAGGAATGGTCGCAGGCTCTGTCAAAAGAACATTCGTCAATGTCTGCAAGAGAGAGAGAGAGAGAGGGAGAGAGAGAGAGAGGTTAGAACATTCAAAGCTAGTGTTTAATAAACAGATTTGTATCCGTGACTTTTTCAAACAAATCTGTCTTTTGTCACAAGTTGCTCATTACTGGCTTTTGTCGAAAATACCGTGATAAAAAAAAAAGAAAGAAAAGCAGAAAAGAAATATTGTGATTGGAGCTGGTCATTTTGTCTCAACTCTTTATTCCCCCCCACCCAGCCCCCAACTCCCCCCATTCCAATGTTCTTAACTTGGAGGTAAAAAAAAAAAGAAGGGAAAACACATTTTTAAATTCTTTAGATCTGGGGCCACATGGGAATCATCAGCCTAACAATGATAAATGTCCTTGTAAGTCAACAAAGGCCTCCAATCCACTCCGTGTTTTGAAATATATAACACAAACTATCGTTATACGTGGTAAAGGTCATTCATGAATGACAAACGTCTGCACCACAGTTACAGACGGAGAAAGAAATGGCAGGATGACATTATGCCACATACAATAGTTTTTTTTTCTTAAAGCTGTAAACTGAAAAAGCAGAACGAAGCCATCTACTGTCGATCAGCCATCTACTGTGTGTCAGCCATTTACTGTCGATCAGCCATCCACTGTGGGTCAGCCATCTACTGTGGGTCAGCCATCTACTGTGTGTCAGCCATTTACTGTCGATCAGCCATCTCTCACCCATCCTTGTGCCAGCCGGGCCACACCCCATGATCTACTGCCTCCTTATTGGTTTGTTATTATCGAGGACACATACCAATATTGAGTCATTAACTTAATCCCATTACCTGGTCTTCATTTGTCTAATTCCTGTATCCCACATCCACAGGGATTCAAAATGAAGTTAGGTGAATCGTGTGCAGTCAACATTCATTAGAAATCAAGTTTTTATTTTTATTTTGTCAGCAATCAGCAGTTCCCCATCGCCATCATGCCCAGGCAGCACGCACAGCACCAGGGACCAGGGACCTGGGGCCAGGGACCAGGGGCCAGGGATGTCAGTCAGTACCAAGTGGAAGGGGATTTTGTCAGAGTTGTTTCTGGCATGCATGCATTGCCTTGATGTTTTGTAGTTTGAGATAGAAAGAACAAAAGTCGGTTACCTTAAAGGACAAGTCCTACAAATTCGGACATAGTTTGAACAGTCCGCAAATTGTCACAATGGGTTTAATCCCGCAAACCAGTGAAGCTCATTCCCCTCCATTGAGAATGTATAACTTGGCGGGGCCTTTGTGCGAGCACCTCAGACCAAGGAGGGGAGCTAGGGCTGAGATTAAAAGCTTATTAAGTGATCAGCTTACAGCGAGAGAGTAGACAGGATGTCTTAACCACTCGGGGAGGCCCATGCACTGATGTAAAAAAAACAACAACGTTTCATTCTTTTCATTTAACAATCGCGCAAAAAAGGAAGGACAAAAAAAGAAATAGAGAACACAGAGAAAATACATTTGATGTGTGAAAGATAATGCTCTCCGAGTGCTGGGTCTGAACAGGTTGTGCATACAGTGTACAACTATACCGAGAATGAATAAATGATGCACCGTGACAGAACATATATATCTTTTTTTCCTACCACCCACGGTCATTGAAAACACCAATGTGAGTGAATTCCGAGGCAACTGTCTTAATCAAATTAGCACACACTCAAAACATCGCATTATGACATGCAAAATGTGAATGCATTAAACTATGTTGTTACCATGACTAAACCTCACTTGTTATCATGTCGGGGACATTGGGACGGCGTTTATTTGTTACGCAAATCGGAGTGAGCGTTGGAGGAGTTGAGCCTGGCGTTGCATACAGGGAAAAACAAGATCATAGTGAGGGCTGTAGACTTATCTTAACCTGGCCTATACAAATTGCTTTATTCCCACTGCCATTAACCTCTCATCAACCTAATGAATTAACGTTTAAAAACGGTAAAACTGCACTTCACCCACATCGCAAGCGGAGCCACTGCAATAAGATGAATGTTTTTACGGTATGAGCCATGTGTGTCTCAAGATGCTTTTCCGTCTGAGCTACCACGCTAGCTGCTGATGAGGGGGGCCTCTCTCGCACTTCACAATGCACCAGAAGGAACCATTTTGATCCTCCAGGCTTCGAGAGGTTCCGCCGACTCACTGCCCCAGGTTGGGATGGGCCCCTGGGAGTCCAGGCTTGACCCCTGACCTCCGACTTCCACCATCGTGAAAAAAACAACACCACCAAAACACCCCAAAAAATGACAAAAACAATCCAGGGCATGCACATAAGGCTGGGACAAAAGGAACAGAGAGACAAAGAGAGACAACTACTGTTTACACAGAGCAGATAAGACCCTTATCTCAAACACCTCCTCCCACCTCCCTCAACCCCTGCCTGGCCCTGGCATCTGATAACGCCTCCCTGGCAATGTTCTCGTCTTAGATTAGCAGGAGGAGCAGGAGGGGGTGAGGATGGAGGGTGGGGTGGGGTGGGGTGTGGGTGAGGGAGGAGGAGAGGGGGGGGGGGGGAGATGGAGGAGGTCTGAGGAATGCTGGGAGAGGTTTAGCGGGGCTGGGCCAGACATGCCGTGTCCTGAGTGATGGCCGCGCTCGCTGACAGCAGGGAAACGCCGTGACTGTTCAAACTGAGATAAACACACGGTGTGGCTTACACACCTCAACGCCTCGCCGCAACACACCACCTCGCTGCTCTTTTTGCTGTTTTTTCCCTGCACTAAACTCACGGCCAAAGTGTCAATAGGGCATAAGCAGAACATAAGCCGTAAATGAAGACGTTTTAAGGCTGAGCGAAAATCACCGTTGTCTCGCCCCGTTTGGCGTCTGGTAGAAATATGGCACTCGTGCCACCGGTGAATTTAAAAACGATTATTTTCAATTATTTTCAATGATATACGATTAACTAAACGTTCAATCTTGAGACACAGACAAAAACTAATCTGAAAAATATAACACTAAACGCAAAAAAATTAAAAGAAACATCACAGTGGCGAGTCCCCGAGACTTAATATAAAACAAAGAAGAAAACAAAAATACACAAAAATAAAGAGAAACAAAAGAATTGGCGTTGACGCCATTTTCTCCCCCTTATGGAAAAGGATGGGCTGACCTGCGCGGCGTCTGTGGCGCAGGAGGAGGAGCCTGGCGAACACGCAGGACGCCTCAGGAGAGAGATGTAGCAGAAAGGTGCAGCGGAGCGTGTGAGCTTGACATCTCCTCACTCAACGGGGGGGGGGGGGGGGGGGGGGGGGGGGGGGGGGGGGGGGGGGGGGGGGGGGGGGGGGGGGGCTAACTTTTATCACAAGCCCTTCTCCCAAGACAAAACAGCACAGCTCCAAACAAGCACGCCGCTGTTCGCAACGCAGCCCTCATAACCCTGGAATAGCGCACGGCTGACCTGTTAGCGGCACGTTGCCATGACAAAGGTGCGGACATTCCGACACGTACCGACCGTGCTTGACAAATTTGAGGTATGGACTGGAAATGCAAAAAAAACAACAAAAAAAACTAAAATTGCCGCCGCATAACCAGAAAAGAACAACAACTCTACGTGACATGTATTTTGTCAACCACATGACAAATCGCGCTGCAGCGTTGCTCAGCGATGGATCTAATTTGATGCTCCGGCGCAGGAAAAGAAACAACAACCAGAAATGTCTCGCATGACACTGATGTGTACCAGGCTGTATATTGATTGACCACATCAATAAAGACGCAAGGGCAATACAAAAGG